>CM035442.1:32346434-32891434 GCA_020310875.1 Ceratopteris richardii | reverse complement strand
AGACAGAAAGAGCACAGACATTCCCAGAGAGGAGCGGATATGCAGGATCTACACAGTAGAGATGGAAGATAAGGAGCACTTTGTATGTAGATGTAGTGCATATGATGACATCAGAGACAAATACGAGCCTCTATTTACAAGGCAGCCCACCCTCCGAGAGATCATGGGCTCTAGAGATCAACGACAGCTCGAGCGATTCTTACTAGAGATACAGAGTCAAAGAGATTACCTACTCCAGCCTACTGCAACTGCCGAGCCAAGAGGGAGACTGAGTTAGCTCACTGACTTCTTCGCTCCACGACATGGAGCAGCCCTCCCCCCTCAACTCACACATCAAGAGGGATGACTCTCTAGCAAGATGAGACCTCTCGAGCTAGGAGACAACCCCGTGCTATCAGATATCGGGCCCCAAGACTTCATCAAATTGCAGAGATCCACGCTCGTGACCATCGCACCATGGAGGAGAGATGATCCCAGCCATCCCGCTGCAGCTGTCAGGGACCCTAACTCCACCTCCACCCATGTACCACATCTTACACCCGCCCACTAGTACAGGATGGAGCTAGTTAGTCGTTCAAATGCATTATCATGCTTGTATTACTCCTTTGCATATAGATTATAGATATAGCACTCCATACACCCCCCCCCCCCAAAAAACTTTCATGGGTATCTCTATATGCGTACTACAAAGATCTATATCAGCTTTACCAGTTTTTTCGACGTTTTTGTCTTTTCTGATTGACAGAAGATACACCCATGTACATTGATTTGTCTCATAGGCCGAGTTCGACCTCCTAATAGACATAAAAACACTTTTCTTCTTCTTCTTCTTCTCTCTCTCTCTCTCTCTCTCTCTCTCTCTCTCTCTCTCTCTCTCTCTCTCTCTCTCTCTCTCTCTCTCTCTCTCTCTCTCTCTCTCTCTCTCTCTCTCTCTCTCTCTCTCTCTCTCTCTCCCCCCCCCCCCCCCCCCCCCAGCAGGTAGCGGCACAGAGAGTGCAACGCCGACCACATCTGGTTGGGTACCGACGACCACGACTGCACCAGGAGGATATCTCATGCATCAGGATAGCCCACGACTACATGATGGAGTGTAGGCACATCACCACCACTTGGACAAGCTTCCTCCAGGAGGCACTTCTACCGCTGCCGATGTACCACATTCTCCACCCACCTCCACCCATCATCAGTCGTTAGGGTATACACAATGCACATTCACTCCCTCATGGGCCCCCCTTGTATCAGGTGGTCATTATCTGCTGAGCCAGAGCCACTCTCCCCCAAGGCCAAGTTGTATTTTTTTCCTTTCCATTGCTACACAGAGATTACCACAATTGTATATGATTTTGTCTCATAGGCCAAGTTTGGCCTTTGGAAGACGTTAAGATACCTTTCTCTCTCTCTCTCTCTCTCTCTCTCTCTCTCTCTCTCTCTCTCTCTCTCTCTCTCTCTCTCTCTCTCTCTCTCTCTCTCTCTCTCTCTCTCTCTCTCTCTCTCTCTCTCTCTCTCTCTCTCTCTCTCTCTCTCTCTCTCTCTCTCTCTCTCTCTCTCTCTCTCTCTCTCTCTCTCTCTCTCTCTCTCTCTCTCTCTCTCTCTCTCTACACATGGTTACTACATTTGTACATGGCTTTTGTCTCATAGGCCAAGTTTGGCCTCCAGAAGAAGTTAATATGACTCTCTCTCTCTCTCTCTCTCTCTCTCTCTCTCTCTCTCTCTCTCTCTCTCTCTCTCTCTCTCTCTCTCTCTCTCTCTCTCTCTCTCTCTCTCTCTCTCTCTCTCTCTCTCTCTCTCTCTCTCTCTCTCTCTCTCTCTATTATTTCGGGGAAAACAGTCGGTACCACATGACATCATCAGGGCAGAGCTAGCTGCACCACCTATGGTAGTAGATGCACTATTCCAAACTATCTACTTTATTCAGAGGATGAGGGAGCTCCCTACAGATAGACTCACACACAGAGCTTTTGAGGCATCTATACAGATATCAGAGTCAAGATATGAGAGAGCTTGGTACACTCAGGTTAAGAGTCTGGTTTGATAGTCGTGGACTTGATATGGACAGATTGCCTCCTTTTCAGTATGCCAAGACTCACCTCACATCCACCTCTCTCGTCGTGAGAGGAATGTTGTGCTTAGACAGGATCTCTGGAAGCTCTACATTAGTCAGTCATGGCACACACCACACATGGGATCGAGACTATCCCACTACCGAGACCAGTTCTTAGACACACTAGCTGACGGTTTCATCCAACGACCACGCTACATGGATACTTACATGCCTCATAGCTCGAGGGTGGCGATTGGCCAGTTGAGAGTCTCATCACACCGACAAGAGATTGAGACGGGCAGAGCCGCAGACATTCCCAGAGAGGAGCGGATATGCAAGGTATGTAGAGTAGAGATGGAGGATGAGGAGCACTTTGTATGCAGATGTAGCGCATATGATGGAATCAGAGGCAGATACAAGGCTTTGTTTGCAAGACAGCCCACCCTCCGAGAGATCATGGGCTTTAGAGACCAGCGACAGCTCGGGCGTTTCTTACTAGAGATACAGAGTCACAGAGATTGCCTACTCTAGCCTATTGTAGCACTCCATACAGGAGGGAGACAGAGTAAGCTCACTGACTTCTTTATTCCACGACGTGCTGCAGCCCTCCCCCCCTCAGCCCACACACCGAGAGGGGTGACTCTTCAGCAGGCTCAGAGTTCTCGAGCTAGGAGACTACCCCGTGCTATGGGATATCGGGCCCCGAGACTTCACCGACACCAGATTGCGGAGATCCAGGCTCGTGACCATCGCACCACGGAGGAGAGACGATTCTAGATGATGGCCAATCCCGCTACAGCCATCAATGTGGCCCTGACTCCACCTCCACCTATGTACCACATCTTACACCCGCCCACTAGCACAGGATGGAGCTAGTTAGTCGTTTCAGATGCATTGTCATGCTTGTTGTACTACCCTTTTGCATATAGACTAACATAGATATTGCACTCCATACACCCCCCCCATTTTCATGGGTATCTCCACATGCATACTACGGAGATCTATACTAGCTTTACCAATTTTTTTTCAGCACTTTTATCTTTTCTGATTGACAGAAGATACACCCATGTACATTGATTTGTCTCATAGGCCGAGTTCGGCCTCCTAATAGACATAAAAACACTTTCTTTCTTCCTCTCTCTCTCTCTCTCTCTCTCTCTCTCTCTCTCTCTCTCTCTCTCTCTCTCTCTCTCTCTCTCTCTCTCTCTCTCTCTCTCTCTCTCTCTCTCTCTCTCTCTCTCATTGGACCTACGAGCCGTCATTGGGCAGCTTCGGGTTTCATCACATCAGCTCGAGATTGAGAGGGGTCGGTACAGGGGAGTCCCCCGTGAGGAGAGGTGGTGCCCAGTATGCCAGACAGAGGTAGAGAGTGAGGAGCATTTTGTTATCAGATGTCCAGCATACTTAGACCTACGAGCACAGTTCCAAATCGAGGAGTCATTCCAGCTGTGCATGACTATGGGAGACCCGAGATGCTTGGGACGCTTTCTCACAGCAGCATACGAGAGGCGAGAGCGGTCACTACAGCCCATATATCAGCCACGGGTGAGTACCCAGCAGACCATTACCCAGTTCTTTCAGCGAGTTGAGCTACATCAGAGAGGTCCATCTATAGGGCTCACGCTCCACCAGGCAGAAGCACAGAGAGCACGGCGCCGACCACGCATGGGCGGATATCGTCGACCACGACTATATCAGGAGGATATCTCACGCATCAGGATTGCCTACGACCACATGATGGAGCATAGGCGTACCACCACCCCCTGGGTTGTCTTCCTTCAGGAGGCACTCAGACCACCACCGATGTACCACATACTACACCCACCTCCACCCATCACCAGTAGCTAGGGCGTTTTACTCACATTTTGGGATCCCCCATGTATTAGGTGGCCACTATCTGCAGAGTCAGAGCCACGTCTCCCAAGCCTTTTCCAACCCTATATAGCTTTGTGTAGCGATATACTTTTCTATTTCACTTTATCTTCTACACAGGGTTACTACACTTGTACATGGTTTTTGTCTCATAGGCCAAGTTTGGCCTCCAGAAGACGTTAATATGACTTTCTTTCTTTCTTTCTTTCTCTCCCCCCCTCTCTCTCTCCCCCTCTCTCTCTCTCTCTCTCTCTCTCTCTCTCTCTCTCTCTCTCTCTCTCTCTCTCTCTCTCTCTCTCTCTCTCTCTCTCTCTCTCTCTCTCTCTCTCTCTCTCTCTCTCTCTCTCTCTCTCTCTCTCTCTCTCTCTCTCTCTCTCTCTCTCTCTCTCTCTCTCTCTCTCTCTCTCTCTCTCTCTCTCTCTCTCTCTCTCTCCCCCTCTCTCTCCCTCCCTCTCTCTCTCCCCCTCCCTCCCTCCCTCCACCATCCCACACACACCGATTGGAACTGATCACGCATATCTCGCCCTATCCATACATGGCACACCATGCATATCCCACCCCGCCACCATACCGCCACATGCCCATACCACCATTCACTTTAGACATGAGCTAGCACATATCTATAGTTCCCATGTTCGAGAGCGCATCTACTCCGATGATCACTCCACCCCATTGGATACCTTCACCGCCCACTTCTCCTCGATCCTCCACACATCCGCTACTCTCAGCTTCCCATACACCACCCACAGCACCGTACATCCGACACGGCTAGGGCATACACCCCAGAATAGATGGCACGATGAGGAGTGTAGACGATTATACCGACATCTCATAGCACACAATATTTTCGGATCCATCACAGAGAGGGAGGCATGACGAGAGATGCGAGCCCTCACACGCGAGAAGCAACGAGCTTTCGAGGAGCGAGAGGAGGCAGTGCTATTTGACCTTCTCATGAGTAGGGATTGCGCCACTGCGTCGAGGGCCCTACGCAAGCCACGCCCACCTACGCCCATAGCAGATCCTCCTGACACACCTACGCCCAGAGGTTATATGACGTCCAAGGACAGCCGCCATTGCAGATCCCTCCCACATTGTGTCCTGTGATATCCACCCTATTCACGGCAAGCATGGTACGACAGGCCATCCATAGGCTACAGCATGGCCGTGCAACAGACCACACAGGACTACAGGGTGAGCACTTTATATACGCAATCGATGTAGTTTCCCACCTGATCGCCCATCTCTTCAACCATGCTTTGGTTAAGGGATTACCTGACTCGTGGACTATGCATACCATTGCGCCTATCCATACGTCCAACGATATGATGGACCCAGGGAACTACAGGACTATTATGATCGGCCACATCCTGGCCAAGATCTATGGGGCAGTACTAGAGGCAGACCTCAGTACGCACGCTGAGGCAGGTGGGATCAGAGCACCCGATCAGGCAGGCTTCCGTCGCACTTTTTCCACTATCGACCATATCTTCGTACTTCGTTGCTTGATTGAGAGCGCGAAGGCGAGGAAGCGGAGACTATACTGTTGCTTTGTGGATTTCCGCAAAGCCTCCGACATGGTCCCTTGAGAGAGACTACTACGGAGACTCAAGGAGTTACAGATACCATCGGACATGCTATGGGCCATCCATGCTTTGTATGCACGAGTCACAGGCAAGGTGCACTGCCCCGACGGCCTATCAGACAGCCTTGTTAGAACCATTGGTGTGAAACAAGGTTGCCCTCTCTCACCCACTCTCTTTGGTCTCTACATCAACGAGATCACGGACTATATACAGCGAGCAGGAGGGCTAGGAGGAGACCTCGGAGGTACGTCAGTGCACATATTATTATATGCTGATGACATTGTCCTCCTTTTAGAGTCACAGGAGGGGCTACAATCACATTTACAAGCGCTCGATACCTTCTGCATGGAGAGAGGACTCACAGTGAACCTTGGCAAGACCAAGGTCACGATCTTCCACACCTCCAGGATAGTACGCCATCGCGCCTCTTTCACCGTAGCTGGAGGACAGATAGAGGTAGTGGACTCCTATGTCTACTTAGGTGTCACCTTCTCGAGTAGCACAGGGGTATTCTCCATGGCACACGCACCGAGAGATAGATTGACGCGACGCTATGCAGCACTTGCAGGATTGGAGAGACGCTGCTTTCACGCACACTTTCAAGAGCCCCGAACTAAGGGGTGGCTCTTTGATACTCTAGCGACACCCGCATTGATGTACGCAGCGGCAGTATTGGCACCAGGGATCACGGAGGCGATGTGGACGCGGATTGAGAGGCCCCAAGTCACCATGATCTCACGCCTGCTCTGCAGCAAGCCCTCCGTTCCACACGACATTATACGAGCTGAGCTTGGCATGCCACAGATGCTAGTGGAGGCCCTCTTTCAGCTCGTGACCTTTATTCTGAGAGTCAGAGAGCTCCCCACCAGCCGACTTGCGAGGCATGCATTTGAGAGCTCTAGACATTTGGCAGAGAAAGGGCATGAGAGAGTATGGTATGCAGAGACCTACTGATGGTTAGCAGACCATGGCATGAGCATTACCAATCTCCCCCCTTTTCAGTACAACCTCTCTTCCCCCCTACATTACCCTCTCTCGTTCGGAGAGGAACAGGATCATCCGTCAGGACCTATACAGATACACGTCAGGGAGACATGGATAGCACCACGAAGCCTCTTCCCACAAAGAGGCAACACTACAGAGAGCACTTCCTGACTGTGACAGCGGATGGTTTCATCCAGAGACCACAATACATGGATACATACATGGCTCCAGCAGAGAGAGTGGCCATTGGGCAGCTCAGAGTATCATCACACCAGCTCGAGATTGAGGTTGTGCAAGCGACACATACCCCAAGGGACGAGAGATTATGCAAGATATGCCGAGAGGAGGTGGAGGACGAGGAGCACTACACATGTAGATGCAAGGCATACGAGGACATCGGAGACCGCTACCCTAAGCTCTTCGGGGAGCCCAGAGAGATCGGGGCTTTATTGGAGACGGAGGACCAACGCCCTCTAGGTCGCTTCCTAGTAGAGCTCCAGCACCGCCGTGCACACTTCTCCAGTAGCGGATGGACATACACTTGGCCCCCCAAACTTCTATTACATATTTTTTTCAGACCCACATCCACCCGAGGATCCAGCTCAACGCAGGGTGTCACATTGCAGAGAGCAGAGGAGCTTAGATGACAGCGTCGACGACCGAGACCCCCACTCCGGAGAACCTGTCCCCACCAGAGAGAGACTGAGGCGATTCACGCACACTATGACATGGAGATATGGAGATGTCGGCAGCACACCCTGTCGATCTCGATGTGCAGAGCATTTTGAGGATCGCCACGATGCTTTACCCACCGATGCACTATATCCTACACCCACTCCAGGCACTTAGAGCGTTATGACACCATCGAGCCTCCCCTCCCTATGCATATCATATTTGTACATCACCTATTTAGCATATAGAGTGCATACCCATAGCATCCCATACCCTTGATGCCAGCTATTATCCACTCCTTTTATATTCTGTTTTGTACCCACACTTTATTTCCCTTTTGGGATCACAGTGGATTGGATCATACTGATGTATATGTTGTGTCTCATAGGCCGATTTCGGTCTCTAATAGACGTTAAAATGTCTTTCTTTCTTTCTTTCTTTCTCTCTATATCTATCTATCTATCTATCTCATATCACACTGACTAGGGATTGAGAATGGGAGAGAAGCCGACACTTCGAGAGAAGAGAGGATTTGTCATATACATGGGGTAGAGATAGAGGATGAGGAGCATTTTGTATATAGATGCAGGGCATATG
Organism: Ceratopteris richardii; assembly: GCA_020310875.1. Taxonomy (NCBI): domain Eukaryota; kingdom Viridiplantae; phylum Streptophyta; class Polypodiopsida; order Polypodiales; family Pteridaceae; genus Ceratopteris; species Ceratopteris richardii. The sequence goes on along the minus strand of CM035442.1, from coordinate 32,883,682 downwards.
ATGATATCACGAACAAATATGAGGCTCTATTTATAGGACAGCCTACCCTTCGTGAGATCATGGCCTCCAGAGATCAGCGTCAGTTTGGCGATTCTTGCTAGAGATACATAGCCACAAAGATTCCCTTCTCCACCCCACCAAGGCGGCTCTAACTCGAGGGAAACAGACAAAGCTCACGGACTTCTTCGCCCCATGACATGCACTAGCCCCGCCACTCGTTGTCACATGGAGAGGGGTCACTCTTCAATAGGCCAAGTCCTTCCGTACTAGGAGACAACCCCGCATCATAGGCTATTAGACATAGAGTTTTCAAGGACACCAAATTGGAGATATCCAAGCTCGTTACCATCCAGCCACTAAGGAGAGACGGGCCCAGATGATGGCCGATCCCGCTGCAATCATCCGGTCAGCCCTAAAACCACCTCTACCTATGTACCACATACTAGTGTAACCCACACATGGTGAGATGAGCACTAGATGGAGATGGTCAGTCACTTAGATACATTCTCATATTTGTACTACCCTCTTGCATACAGGCTACCATAGGGATAGCATTCCATTTTCCCCCCCCCCTCTCATGGATTCTCCATACATGCACATTATGGAGACTGCTTTTCCTCGTTTAAGCATCAGTTTTTATTTTCGGCACACTTTGTCTTTCCGATTGATCGAAGCATAACCTATGTGTCTTGTTTATATAGGCTATGTTTGCCTTGGTAAATAAACACTAATAAAACGAAAGTTGTTTTTCACTAATAAAGCAAAAGCTTCTTTCCATTACTAAAGCAAAAGCTTCTTTTCACTAATAAAGCAAAGGCTTCCTTTCACTTAAAAATTACTTTTCACACTAAATCTGAAGACTTTGGTTTGCGTTTTGACCTTGATTTAGGTGCCAAACACACGTGTCATATGTGATGGATACCTCTCATTGAACTCTATCAAATTATGGTTGGATAGCTCCTGTTGAGCTCTATCACAATATCTAATAAAAATTTTCGACCTTAGTCGTAGCATTTCCCAAAAATGGGACCATTTCTGACCATTTCTGAGAATTAAATTTATTTAAGCTATAAACGTGCATGTTGGGTCCATTTGGAAGGTTACCCCAATGACATATTTTCTAACATAGAGAAACCTTTGCAAGAGGCGAACAACCAAAATATGCTCCCCATCATCAACTTCAGGAGTTGCAACAAGCATTCAAGCCCCATATTGCCTATTGTGGCAAAACTTTTGGATGAATTGGATATCTCGCACCATGAAAACATCCATTCTTGAGTACAGCAACCATTGTCGAGCGTCAGATCGCAGATTAACAGACACAAGCCAACCTGATTGAGCAGCAAAAGAAAAAAGATAATAGAACAATTTCACGGTTGAATTCTTCTTTAAAAGATAAGCAGATTCAGTACAGAAGCTCCAGGTTTTGCCCAAGTGGAAGGTTGCACTTAATGATGAAAAGAAGCACTGAATACACAGCTAAAAGCCAAGCTGCAAACAGCCAATATTACAGTTGGAGAAGCTGCAATAAAGGATGTAAGATGTTGAGAAAAGGGAAGTTGAAACAGAATATCTTTCTTCAAATTAACTACTGCAAAATCAGGTATGTGAAGCCAAAGAGAGACATGCAGTGCAACATGTTCACTCTATCCTTAAACGGAATCTTAATCATACTGGAGAATCAAAAGAATGATGCATTGATGCAGAGCCTATGCAACTTCTACATAAAGCCAATCTTAAATGGGCTAAAGATGTATACTTCTTGGATCAATCAAGAATGTAGCCTTTTCTGTAGATTTTAATTGCCAATTTGAACAAAATATGGACCAAAGGAATTGAAGTATGTAAATAGAAGATAGTTTGAGTCCTCCAAACATACAAGCGTTGGGCCACCAAAGATCATAATAAAAAATTAATATCATATTGCTATGAACGGGAGAGGGTGAAGAGTTATGACTTTTCACATGTATAAAGTTAGCTTTTCAATTCTATTTTGTAAACTTTGATACTCACGTATTCAGCAATGACCAATCAGTAATGCATAAAGTCAGTATTCGTCATTTCACTTTCTCTTTTTTTTTCCCCCCCTTGATTCTGTTGGTGTTGTGAGTACTTACATTAAGCGTGATGAATATTGTCATACTTGCAATCAGATAAGTAAGTTCCTTTTGCAAGTTACATACTGTGCACTGATATATGCTATTCCCTTTTTTTCTTTTTTTTCTAATATTGTCTAACTAATACCGTCTAAGCATAAACAGGTTCTAACATCCATATCGCTAAGGAGTAGAGCCAGTGTGCTATGATTTGCCTTAATCAGTTTTAATTTGCATTTCAATCTAAGTAATTATCTGTTCTATAAAATGTACCAGATTTCCCAGAAAGATACATTTTGGTGTTTTGATAACTGCGTGGAAGTCCCAACCCAATGAATCTATACACAAAAACCCCGCTAACACAATGAACATGAATCCTTCCTCTAGAGGAGAAGCATATGCCCAATCTATAATCATTATACAATCTCAAAACAAGAAAAATGATGTTTTAATGAAACCTGGAGGGTTTAGAACAGTCACCATAATACTTATGTATTGCTTTAGAGAGAAACTCATCCTTAGTATGAGAGGAGAAACTATCCAAGAGAAATTAAGAAAAAACTGAGATGGCCTCCATCCATTTAGATTTTATTTACATTTTGTTAAGGCCAACTATTCACCATGGACTTCCTACGAATTTAATGCTGTGGTTCGAATCTTGAATCCAGAAAATGCCCACAGTTATTGGGGAATTAAAGTAGCCTACAGACAATACAATTCCATTTCAGGGCAGTGTTCGGTTTCATACCTATAGGCGTTATATTAAGCCGTACAAATGTTTCTTGTTCTGGCTCCTTCCTCAGAATATCAGCAGCAACTGGATCATGGGCTCCATGAAGCTCTCCAGGAATACTATGTGATCTGATCATGTTATTGCAACTTTTGTCCACTCCTCCATTGGAAAGTTCTATTATAGCAGGTGTAGACAGCGAATTTCTCACAACATCCTCCTGCTCAAATTTCCAAAAAAATATATATCACATGACAAGGGCCTTTCTGAGACACTAATAGCAGACCAAAATAAGCACCCACCATCATCTTCTGCTTGGCTGCTGTATTCACAGCTCCAGTATCCCCATTGACTACCTGCTCGTAGTCCAATACCTGCTCTTCAGGTTCACTTGATACTTCATCCCCATCTGAACTTTCCATGCTATCAAATGCACTACCACCAAGCGGTGACTTGGGAGTAGTGGGTCGTATACCAGCATTAGGTAAAGGCATTGCCCTTCTTATACTATTAGATGTGTTATTTGCTCCTGAAACAGTTTTGCTATGAGAAAACTACTTTCACCAGTGCAGAGCAAACATCACAGAAATCCATAGCATACCAGTATGCACCCTTGGCAGCCCCGGAGGAATAGAAGTTAGATTTCCAAAAGATCCCTGTGAATTGATTCCAACATCTGGAGCTGGACCCTGTAAATTTTGTTGAACTCTCACGGACTCGCGTGAACGAACATGAGGTAGACTATCTGAAACTAAAGAGGAACTTCGATCTCTGCTGCAAGATCGACTTCGAAAATCCCTTGCACGAGTACCAGCTTTTGTGTGCCTACGTGACTTCTTCAAATCATTCACTTTGTTGATATCATCATTAACTATATAATCAATAGCTCGCTTGTGAAGCCAGAAGGCGGAAACACCAACAAGAGTTGCACCAAACAAAGCAGCAGCAGCTAATGAAACCCACGGGGGTAACTTTGTTGATGTATCCATAAGTCTTGATTGCTACAAACTTGTGATTCTCCTGACTAATACATGATTTCTGCCCAGCAAAAGCCTACACATTCATTGCAGGATATTTGTTAGATCACAAAAAAACTAGAGACTCTTGTGCCATGTGGATTCAACCCCAACCAAACAAGCACCATCACTGTCGTAAGTAAGAAACTGTAATAGATTTTACATATGTGTGATCGTGTTAATATGTACTTGGAACATATTCACACAGTTCAATTGAAGATATGTGACTGTGCATCTACATAATCAAGGAAATATGTTTGTGCATTATAAGCATCTTGCAATTACATGAATACGTAATTAAGGACAAATATACATCTCTAAGTGTTCAATATTTACATATGTGATTGTAGAAGTACATACATAAAAAATCGTGTGTTTAAATGGCAACATAAAGCAGAACAACAAACCTACAAGAGAAAGACACTCGAAGGAAATTATCACCATAGGAGAAGAAACACCATACAAAACGAGAGGACCTCAGTCTCCTAGTAAAAACTTGACAATAATAATGCTACAGAGAGCGCCACTTGCCCCAACACATGTCGACTTGAATTAAAAGATTGAGCTGCATATAGCTCTCATGTGTTTTATAGTAGTCTGCTGTGTGCCTTCTCTTTCTCCCATCTTCACCATTTGTCTCTCACCTTACGCTGTTTCCTCACCATCAGCCTCTCGAGTCAGATCTATCTCAGTTTTGTGATCTAAGTTTTCTTGAATCCTGCTCAGGTACCTTAGCTCAGGGAGCAGATTACATTCATTGTGCTTGGAAGAATTCTTGAGGAAAGTTTAAGCAATAGTCCAAACCCAGCAGTGATGATTCACTGCGTCACGTTGAGCCCTAACAGCCATACATTCATTCAGAATGAACTGAATTGCACCAAATAGTAAGGTGCATGGTTACATTTTAGAACCAGTTAGCTATTCAGGTATTCAAGCCCAATTTCTCTGATACATGCTGTTCCCTGAGCCTTGCATTCTGACCTTCTCTCATACTTGCAAATCCCAAGCCTCGAGTATTCTGACTTTCTCTCACACCTGCCCTTAGCTTATGCACCTTGTCGGCATGCCATCTTTGTGAGCTTATGCACCTGCACTTCCATCTTTGTGAGATTATGCATCTTCCATATCATCTCTCCTACAGACATCGAGTGAGGCTTATGTACTCCAATTGAGTCCCCAGCCTATCTCGTGAGTCGTTATCATCATGCATTGCACAGCTCAGATTATCGCTGCCATCCAGATTGAGCTTAGCAAATCACATTCAACCCATCACTCATCATCTATAACAAACATATTACATACAGACATCAGCTTATGATATGATCAATTTGAGGCCATTACACTAGCTAGAGTTATAAGGCTTTAGCTAAAAGCATATCATCATTGCCCAGGTCCCCCAACTTGCACTAAATAATAGATATTTATCAATCTATATCAATCGAGAATTTTGAGCCATCACCTAGAAAGTAATGATGATCATCACGTGGAGCTTTTGAGTTTAATCTAATATCATTACAGAAGACTTGAGTTCACCATCACATAGATCCATGACGGTTGATTTTATCATCACATTGAAGCTTCACTCTTATAAAAGCTACTACTAATTAATCTTTATTTTATTCATTTATAATACTCCTATCTACCTTGTGGGATGCCCATACTACTGGTACCTCAATAAAGAGCAAATTCAGCAGACACATACTAAAATTGGCTCAAAAACAAAAGGATATTTTTACCAAGAATATGATACACCTACACTAGCTCCAATAGACCGGACACCTTTTATGAAAATTGGGATAGTTTACCCAAGAGTTTGAATCATTACACAAGTTTGAATTATATAGATACAATCTCGAAAATCAACATGGTATAGGCACTTCTCCCTCCAAAAATCTGAGGCTTGAGCAGCAATTATATTCAATGAGGAACCCATGCCATGTATTTGTAGGCTTGAGAACATGTCCCAAAGAACCAAAAAGCATATTCTATATTATCGAAAAGCTGAAAATCTGAATTCTAACAGAATTTTTCTTGCAAGCTGATAAAGCATATTTTATGATAAAATAAGGTTTTGTTGCTCTTGCTTTTGACAGTCCCTGCTTTTCCTAAAAATCACTACTTTTTTACCAAGATTTGATCTGGCTTTGCCTTTGACCTGGTTTTTAACCATATTAAAATTTAATCAATTCTTAACAAAGACACGAGAGTTATTTATAAACCAAAAGCTCTATGAAGACTATCGCTTGATGTAAAAATCTGAAAACTAGTTTTGCCTGAATTTTGGCTGGTGAAAACCCAAATTTTGCGAAAAAAACTAGTTTTGGAAAATATAAAAACAAGGAAAATTTACTTCCTAAATTCACCCCCTCCAGCTTCTACTTGTCAGGACTTTACATTGAGCATATTCTTATGTTATTCAAATTTGTCTCTTCGTGGAACCTTTATAAAAAAACCAAAACACTATCTTCTTTAAGAATGTATTGAATTCTAGTGTTCCTTTCTCAATCAATTCTTGAATGTAATGATAACGCAATTCAATGTGCTCTATCCTTAAATGGACAAGTTAATTTTTCGCCCAAGCTATGGCACTAACATTTTGTAAAAATGGTTGTCTTCAACAAAGTTCCGGAGTGTAAATCCTTAAGTAGCTTTCTCGATTGTATGCATTCTGTCGTTTTTGAATGAGCCACTCTATATTTTGCTTGACAAATTGAAGTTGCCACAATATTTCATATCTTGTTAAGCCAAGAAGTAAATGAATCACCCACATTAAAGGGGGGAAAAAAATATAGTACATCTTCTACTGTCATAATTACTTAGCTAACCTAGTCAACAAAACCTTTTAGTTTGAAAATCATGCCTTTTAAAAAACCGAAGCACATAAACAGATGTGTTTTGAAGATATCTTCATATTCTTTTGACAACAATGTTGAGTGGTAGAGTTATGCATAAACCTACTCACATGTGCAATTAAATATTGATTAAATATTGATTACTTCCCTTGTATTACGTTCATAGGTCAAGCTCCCAATAGCTTGACTATAGAGTGTGGAATCAATCAAAATCTATATAAACATCAATTTATGAAGATAGTTTAAGATTTGGTTCCATAAGAATATTTATTGATTTGCATCATGCATATCAAATCTTCAACTTTCAAGTAATATCTTAACGTATTTAGTTTGGTTCATGGATATATCACCTTCTTTCTGTGAGAACTAGATATTAAGATGACAATAGAGAAAAGTCATATATGGTCTTCTCTTTGTTTGACATGAGTATTGCTTAAATTAGGTTAGTTTGGTTCATGGATATATCACCTTTCTGTGAGAACTAGATATTAAGATGACAATAGAGAAAAGTCATATATGGTCTTCTCTTTGTTTGACATGAGTATTGCTTAAATTAGGTTAGCTTCGATTCATCGTGACTTGTAAGCAAAATGTCATCAACATAGATAATAAGAAAAATGATGTCACTATCTATGGTGTGAACATTAACATAGAAGCTGATGGACTATTTTAGAATTTCCGTGTACTAAGCAAGTATGGATCTTTTCATACCATGTTCTATATGTCAATTTCGAACCACAAAGCATCTTTTTTATATGCACACCAAATCTTCTTTAGCTTTGACTTCGAACCCTCGAGGTTGATTTATATAACCTCTTCATGAAGATCACCATTTAAAAGACAATCTTAATATCGAAGCGATGAATCTTCCAACCATGTACAAATCCACATCTTTAAATACAATGCCATCATGCACACTCAATATTTGGTTCCATCAGATTTGCTACCTCTTTATATCTCAACATTCCATGCTTGTCAAATATATCAAAAATATATTTTCTTTGCATTAGCCATAGATGAAATTTATCATAAGTAACATATATTTTAGACTATATTCAAATATTTTTTCTTAATGCTTGCAATCTCTTTATCATCATCTCCTGATGTTAACTTACACATGTGATTAGCATATTGATCATCAACAAATTTTGTGGTTGATCCATAAACACTTATTCTTTCAATTCACCATTCAAAAAAATATTTCAAGCTCCAAACACTCAGAATAGCTCTTCCAATAGCTATTTTCACAACAAGACTAACTTCTCTTCATAATCAACACCATATGTATGTGCATAGCCGTTTGCTACTAAAAGTGCTTTATACCTTAATATATATCCATCATTATTGCATTTATTATGAAATACTAGCTTGATTTTGATAACCTTCATCTTATTCTCTTTGGGAACTATCTAAATGTCTTGTTTTCATGCAATGCACTAAACTATTCTTTCATTGCGTCTCTCCATGTTTCACTTACATTGGAATCTTCAAAACAAATCGACTCCTTTTCATCAAAAATTTTTGGCATAAAGAAGAATGTGAAACATTATACGATTCAATATACCTTTGTGTAAGGTTTCTCTCGTACATCTTGGTTCTACTTAGAGACTCTCTATGTCTTTGGTCGATCTTGATAATTCAAGAACATCTCCATGTGTCTCATAACTCTCATGAACTCAACTAGTTTAGTTTTATCTTTCTTTTGCATACTTGTTATAGGCAAAGTTCTTTCTTCTTCCAAGCCACACTCTTTTGAAGATAAGCTAATAGACTTTTCAAATCAAGCTTCCAATACTTCTTTCCGTTGATAATTCATTCAATAAAAGAAGTATTTAGAAACCAAGATGACATTTCATCGAACTTTACATGCTTACAATCATTCCTTTTTTCGACAAGAATATGACATTTATAATTAATTTGATTGTTTTGTGTTCCCAACAAATATATATTTCTCTGAGTTTGATTCCAACTCGGTTCTCAATTCGTATGAAACCATAACAAGACATGCACCTCCAAATACTTGTAAATGATCAATAATAGGTTTATGACCATTCCAAACCTCAAATGAGGATACATCATGCATAGTAAATGTGGTTATTTGATTCATAAATAGATAGTAGTATGTGGGGTTGCTCGAGGATTCGTTCTATTTTCGTTACATCGAATAAAAACTTGAGAAGAAGATGAGATTACCATTTTGAGAAGGAGAAAACGAAGTGAATGTAAGGAAAGTACGTCTAAAATAAAGAAATGCACGAATAGGAGAGATGAAAGCTTTTGAGAAGGAAGCAAGTCCTCTTCGCACCAAACCTTTAGATTATGTTATTCATCTTGAGATTAGGAACATTTAATTTCAAATGTTGGTTCGAGGAGGATGAATAAAGAAGCTCATGGGACTTCCAACACATGTTGCATATCTGCAGACCAATTTTCTCCTTTATGTGTAACAGTAGAGATCTGGGTTTGGATGGAAGGATAATCTCGATATTTTCTTATTGAATATTTTTTTTGTATCGTAATTGTGAGCTATTAGGACGAGACTTGATGTGAGTGTTCACTATGTTGACTATAGCAATGACTATAAATGTAAATTTATCCTTTTTGTGTCATTTTTGAGTAGGGTTTTTCCTCACAAATACAAGTGCTTGGAAGTTTTTTATAGGCGTGGCAAAGCTCCATAGTGTACTTTTGTTCAAGTTTTTCTAGAAATGGTCAATTTTTTTCATCAAGGTACAGTTATTGACCATGGTTCAGAGCACTATTGTATTCCCGATGTTTGTTATCGAGGATTAGGTGGATGATTTCAACTACCCATTATGGGCCCATGATGCATCATGTACTTGTTACAAAGGAATCATGGAACATTCTGTAGGGTGTTGAAATATGTCATGTACCTATTGAAAATGCTCAAATGTATTTGCTGAAGGTGGTGTTGAGGATGTTGCATATTCTACTTTTGGTGAAGTTTGTAATTTCAATCCTCTTGGAGATCCTATTTTGACTATGTTAGGTACACCACTAGAAACCCAACCACTTGGGAGCAACTTTGATGGGATGGAAGAGATACACAAACACATCCTTTGATTGATTCTCTATCAAGCGTATCATTACCCCTATATTTTCTCATTCAAAACTAAAAATGTTTGGCATACTCTTGTCACACTGTATCATATGAGAAATGAGGCTCGAGCTTTTTAGCTTTACAAATAGTTGGGGAGTCAGCATATGACTGAAGGTGATTCTACGAACATTGTTTTTCTTACCAAGATCAAAGATTTGAAGGAATGCTTGCTTTTTATAAATGAAATTTTGTTAGGTAGTTCCTTTATGCGAATTGTTCTTAATGGGTTGCTTCGCTCTTATAGAGTTTTGCTTCTACTCTTCTATTGATGATAAACGGAAATCGAAATGCCTCGACATTTGGAGAGCTAGGTTCAATTTTATCATTGAGGGTTGAATTTATGCTAAACAAATCCATTTTGTAGATCAAACTTTTATTGCTAGTCAAAAGGGGAAGAGTAAAGCTTACCTTTCCTTTTGTAAGAAGAGTTCGTAAATATTGCACAATCAAAGATGTCAGTTGAGGATGAGGAGAAATTAGATGAGGAGCCATAAAGTTTGCAAGTACTACAAGCCCAGTGATCATGTTACAAAAAACCGTCTTAAACTTGTTGCAAAAGAGGCAAAGAAGGAAGGGGAAGGAATGGTTGCACACCTTCTGCAAAATGAAGAATGCCATTTACTACACAATCTAGTTATGATCCATCATCTCATGATCATTGTATGTCTATTGTGGAGTCATATGTTTGTTAGTTTCATAGGTGCAACCAAACATATTACATTTTAACATAGTTTCTTCACCTCACTTGAGCCTAACACTAATGATTATATTGTTATGTGTGCAAACGACTCTCATCCTATCATACAAGATGGAAAAATTGTACTTACAACTTCTAATGACAATACACTTAGTTATTTGATGCGTTATATGTGCCAAGTTCAAGAAGAATGTGGTCCTACATAGGCACCATCTTTTGTTGATTAAATGTGCTTTGTGACTTTTTTTTTTTTTTTTTGTGTATATATATATATATGACTTTCAACTTTCAAGGCATGCATGGGTCTATCAATTCATGTGAAATTCCAAAGTTTTTATGTGCTTTAAAGAGTTCTTGGTTATGGCTGAAAATATATCAACATGTAAAATATGTGCCCTTTGTTTTGATTGGGGGAGTGGGAGGGAGTGAAGAATTTATGTTTTCTTAGTTTAATGCGTTTTTAGGTGGGAGTGGGTTAAAATACTAGTGTATGGTATTGTATATACCACAATAGGAATGTATTGATGAGAGAAAAAATACTTTCATGGAAATGGCAAGATGTATGGTGAATAGTGTTGGAAGTGAGGTAGGCCCATATAGGTCATAGGATCTTCAAGGTGGTGGAAAACAATGTCCTATTGGAGGTGCCAACCCTAATTTCCAGCAAACCCTAGTTTTTAGAAATGGTCTAAATTGTTTTTGCGTATTCTTATAGTTCTCATCAAGAGCTCTATTGATATATGACACATGACCATTGGAGACTTAAAACCCTATCAAAAGCTATACTCTAATTTTCAAAAATGTGCTTTTCAAAATGTGAATATTCCAAATGATACTGCTTGATCTTTTGGCCAAGAAAAATCATTCGATTTCTGAGAATTAAGTATTTAAACCCTAAAAAGCTACATTCACAAGGTTTTTTAAGTAGAAAAGAGATGTCAGAAATGAACCTTTCACAAGATTGTTTATCTATTTTTGCAAATTTTTTCAAGGTCAAAGGTTGGTCAATAGGTCAACTTTGGTCAAAATATACACCTTTTTTTCATCACATATTTGGAAAGTGCTACTCAAGTGTTATCAGATGATATATCATATGCAGATTTTGGAAAGGATTTGAGGGTGCAAAATTTAAACCCTAATTTCAGTTCAAAGTTAGCTTTTAACCAATTTTGAAATCAAGGGGCAAGATTTGAAAGAGAAAAAGCATCAAAATCAAAGGCTATTAATTAATCATATCAAAGCATCAAAAAGCACTTAGAAAAAAAAATAGTAAAATCACAAAAAAGCTATTCCACTTTTTAATGAATTCGTCCATCATCTTCGAGGCATTAAAAGTGTAGGAGAAGCATGGATATGAAAGAGGCCGTGAAGGGCTACATAGTGGTGTGCTCGGTTTCTCTAAACACCAAGGGAGTAGGTTGTTGCATGAGGAGAGAGAAAGTAGAGAGAGAAAACCAGGCAAAAAATTAGAGAAGAAGTTGGAGAAGTTGGAGTTGAAGAAGTCTATTCAAGTTACGAGAGTTTGGGGACGAAGTCTTGTTGATAAGTGATTTTAGGTCATTTGGGCATGTTCACACATGGCCAATGATGGAAAGTCATAAAAATAACGTAAATGCCTATAACTCCCCAATTTGGGGTCCAAGAAATATAACAAAAATATGTTTGGAAAACCCTAGGAGAGAGCCATCATCTGGATGGGTCAAAATATACAAGAGGAGAGTCCTTGAGGCCTTTAACCCCAACAACCTCCCACTTTAAGGACCAAGGAGGCTCTTTTAAGCTAAGTAACTCCCACCATGTGTATAGTAGTATACATAGCTGATGTTTTGCCTTGGATAGACACTTAGTGAGAACAACTGTAGGATTCTGAGAAGTATTGACCTTGATCAAAGCGATCAGGCCATCCTCTAACACCTCTTTGATGAAGTAGTATCTCACATCGATATGCTTTGTGTGAGCGGAACATGGCATTCTTCGCCAAACATATGGCACTTTGGCTATCACACCCAAGAATAGGTGCCTTTTGAGGCATCTACTACACAAGCGGGCTAATCAAATGGCTTCCTTGGAGGTCTTTGTGGCTGAAATATTCAGCCTCTATAATAGATAGTGCAACTATCCTCTTAAGTCTAGAGCATCATTTAATAGCATTGCCCACAAGGGTGTATACATAGCCACTTGTGGACTTGCGAGTGTCCACATCACCTTCCATGTTTGAATCACAGAATCCTTTCAACTCCAATGGACTTTTCCATAGCATAGGTATTTACCTTTGGTTCCTTTCAAATATCTCAAGATAGATTTGACCGCTTCCCAATGATCTTTGCCAAGAGTAACCATAAACCTGATAACAACTCCCACTGCATGAGCAATGTGTAGTCGAGTGGCAACCAACCACAAGCTGATGCAAATGGAACACTCTTCATGTAGTTGGCTGAGTCATCATCTTTGGGACAGTCATCCTTGGAAAGCTTCAACATGCGGCTGCAATGGCACTCCAAAAGGCTTAGCATCAACCACATTAAATCTGTCCAAAAGTTTTTCAATGTACTTTTCTTGGGATAAATGCAATGTATGCTTCTGCCTATCCCTTTTTATTCACATACCAAGTATATGCTCAGCTTCCTCAAAGGTCTTTCATTGAAAATGCAAAGTTCAGTAGCTATTTTAGAGCATTCACAGTGCTCAACCCATGTTTGAGCATAAATGCATCAAACTTCTTATACCATTGTATGAGGGCTTGCTTCAGCCCATATAAACTCCTTTTCAACTTGGATACCAGATGCTCTTTACCAGGAATGGCATATCCTTTTGGTTGTTTCATGTGGAGTGCTTCATCTAAATCACCATGTGAAAACATTGTTCTAACATACATTTGGAATAACTCCAAATCCAAGGGAGCTGAGAGAGCAAATAAAACATGCAATGGGGTCATTTTAACCAACAGAGAGAGTACTTCTTGGAAATCAATGCCCTCTTTTTGGGCATATCCCTTAGCAACCAGCCTTGCCTTATACTTGGGTTTTCGTTAAGAGTCCTGATTTTGTATACCCACTTGTTGGGAATGGCCTTCCTACCCTTGGGCAACTCAACCAAGTCCCAAGTATCATTTGCATGCAGGGCCTTTATCTCTTCTTGCATGGCTAACTCCCTCTTCTTCTTGTGCTCACATAACTTTGCCTCTTTATAGGTGAGAGGCTCATCCTCATTTGATAACATAATTAATGGGTCATATCTATTCACAAACCTCCTAGGACATGTAGATCTTCTTACCCAATGATCCACATTCTTTGGCAGTGGATCTACATGAGGAGGTATAAATCAACCTCCTCATTGTTAATGGATTGCTGTACATCATTTCTCTCCTTGTTTTCAACATGAATAGGTGGCCGCATATGCCCTTCAGGAGCCCCGATTTGCTGTTCAACACGGGGCTGTACATGCTGAAATTTGACTCTTTTATTGTCATCTTTAGAGGCACAATTGTTTTTGAGCAGTTTTGCCTCATTAAATATAACATCCCGCTGCTTGACTTGAGGTAGACATATCTCGAATTCCATTTCACCTTCATCTCCATAACTCATGAAGATTCCTTTCATGGACTTTGCATCTAACTTGCTCTTCAACTAAGGTCTTATATGCACAAAAGCATCACAACCAAAGATGTGTAGGTGGTCATATGAAACTGGTTTGCGAGAGCAAACCTTTTCCGGAATGCCACCTTTTAAGGATGTGTAAGGGGATGGATTGCAAACATGCACTACAGTTTTGAGAGCCTCTCCCCAAATCCATGAGGGAGATTAGCTATGGACAGCATACATGATTACATCTCACCCGCTCACATAAAGTCTTGTTACACCTTTCAGTCACACCGTCAGAAGAAGGGTTGTATGGGATTGTTAGCTCCCTCTTAAAACCAAGATTTTTACAAACTCTACTGAATAGAGCACAAACTCACCTCCATTATCAAGACGTAAGCATTTCAGCTTTCTGCTTGTTTGGGTGGTCACAAATGCATGGAATTTCTTAAATGCAGCAAAGGCTTCATCTTTAGATTCTAGCAAATAAACTCAAAGCATTCTAGAGTAGTCATCAACAAAAGAAACAAAGTAAAGAGCACCTCCCATAGATTTGGTGGGCATGCTACAAACATCATAGTGAACAAGATCAAGCATTAGACTTTTGAGAGACACCAAAGTAGTAGGAATTCTTTACTTGCTTACCATATTGACATTCATTACAAAAATCAAGTTTTGAGCCTTTAGCATCAAACTTGTCCAATTTACATAGTTTATCAAGGCCTTTTTGGCTCATGTAGCCGAGCCTTTTATGCCATAGTTCCATATGTGAATTGATTTAAGCCAAAGCAATAAACTTGCCTAGCAAAGCTTTACAATGAAAGCAATATAGAGTCCCTTTATTAGGCCTACTGCACTTCCAATAGAAACACACACAAACACACACGGATGACTACTAAGCAATGAAAATTTGATGGTATTATAAAGAGTGGTACTTGGACTTTATGTGATTTACCTCTTATGAAAAAGGCCATTGATATTAAATGCTTCAATAAGCTAGAATGCAAGGTTGATGGTAGTATTGATCACCTTATGGCTAGTCTTGTAGTCAAAGCCTATGCTTAAGAGAAAGACATTGATTCTGAAGAGTCCTTTGCTCCTACATGTCATATTGCAATTGTTCAAAACATCTAGCAATTGTAATTCACAATCGTTGGAATGAACATCACTTGGACATCAAAGCCCTATTTTTGGAAGGATTTTGCATGAAGAAATTTATGTTTTTAAGCAATGTTATTCTGTGCAACAAGGGTATGAAAATAGTTTGTAGGTTGAAAAAGGCATTGTATGGATTGATGTAAGCACCATGTAATTGATATGAGAAAATAAATGCCTACTCATTAGCACATTGATTCCATGATAGTCCAATTGAAAGCACCTTATACGTTAAGCGTGCAAATGATGTGCCTCTAATCATTGTTGTTTATGTTGATGAAATATTGCTCATAGAGATGCATGTCACTGAATTTAAGGTTGATTTGCATGCCTCTTTTGAAATGTGAGATTTGAAGTATTCGTATCATTATTTAGGCATTCAATTTATGGGGATTGACCGAGCATTTCTTTGTGTCAATTAAATTACATTGAAATTTTACTTCACCTTAAGGATACTAAATACATTGTAACACTCATGTAGACATGTTTACAATCGAGTCTTCATGATGTTGGAGATACATTTGATGTTGATCTTTATTAGCAAGCTTTTGGATCCATTATTATGCAGTACGTGGCTTTCCATTTGGTTTGCTTTCTTTCATATGAGCAGATTCATGAATATCTGAAGTATCAAGCATTGGAAGATAGTTAAGTGTATCTTTCACTACTTAACTGGTCCCCAAAAGCTTGGGTTGTTATATCCAAGGCGGGATTAGTATCTCCATATTTACATACTTGTTTTTAACGTTTTTGACTCTGATTGGGATGGCTAATATGAATTGGTGTGTCCAAGTGGTTTTTGCTTCATGATTGGTAGCTCGTGCATAACTTGATTGAGCAAGACAAAGCCTATTTTGGCCATTTCTAGTTGTGAGATGAAGTATAGGGAAGCTTTTATAGCTATGGATGAGAAGTGAGCTTGCATATTTATCTTCAACACTCCTCCTCAAGCTCATTTGGGAGTTATCTTCGGTCATGTCCTACAAATTTACCACATCCTTGAAACCTTTGAGTTTCGAAGCATCCAAGAATTTTGTAAACATGCAAACTGCTTTTTGGTTATGATGAACTTTATCTCCATATCTTTGTTAAGCACCTTCTCCCTTACACAATGGTAGTGGATCTCTATGTGCTTACTCCTTGCATGAAACATGGGATTGCTTGCCAAATAAATACTTGACATGTTCTCACCGTATATAGGAATGGTTCCAAGTTACACTTCAAGATCAACCAAAAGCTTTTTAATCCACATTTCTTCACATGTGGCAAATGCTAATCCTCTATATTCAGCCTCCATGGATGAAAGTGAAACAGTAGGTTGTTTCTTCGAGCTCCATGTGATAGGTTTGCTTCCTATCATTAACACATAACGTGAGATTGATCTCCTATCTTCCTTTGAACCTCCCCAATCAGCATCACTTAAGCCTTTGATCTGCAGGTCTTCACAAAACTTGTAAAACATGTTAGATATGCTCAATACTCCACCCTCATGTGACCACAAATGATCCATGGTGCTCTAAGTTGTAAGGCCCCCATCATAAGGAGAAGCTATTACGAGAGCCTGGACATTTGTGGAACCCTAACTTCCAAGTTAGATGCGGTCTATGTGTGACCGCTGATGGTTGTAGATGATCTTTGTGAGCTTAGCCATTAGGTTAGGTACGGCATAAACTTCCACACCATTGGGTTGCCATTTAAGGTGAAAATAAAGGCCCTCTGGCGTCGCGCGGTTTCCCCATAGAACCTTAATGGGGGGAGTGCAAAGGGGGGCTTGCCCCAATCTGCGGGGCCCGGGGGGCCTATCCCCCTGGCCCGTAGGGCCGAGATGGTAGGACTTCTAATCGTGGAGGTATTGTCGGATCGTATATTTTACCGACTATTTTGTATCTCCCGACTACGTTTATCTATACCGAACCGCCTTGTAAAAGCTATATAAGCACGGCCCAGGTTGAGCTTTATATTGCATTGCGCACTAGTAAGCCCTTCATCTAGAGTCTGTCTAGATCGCCATCTAAGCTCCACATTGGAAGCGCACGGGTGGACAGCACCATCATTGTAACTGCATTACCCTCAGCAATCTGAGAATTTGAGTTCTCTATCTCTCAGTCTGCATCTATCTTTGTCTGTGTTTTTCTCTCAACTCTGTCTACAGTTCTATTCCGTTGCGCTGTTATTTTCTTACAAACAAAGCATGACTATTGTAAAACAAAGCATGACTAATTTTATGCTTTATGTATTTGAACACTCTCATGGCGAAATTTAAATGTTCACATGTCGAAGCTTTTGTAATTGAGAAAGTACACCAACAACATAAGATAGATCAGATCTTGTAATGTTTGCATAGATTAATGATCCTACGATGCTTCTATATGTTGTTACATCTTCCAATGTAACAACATATAGTCAGTTGAGCAAATCTTTGTATTTGTGTTCATGGGCTGAGTGAGTGGTTTGCATCATTCCAAATTTGAAAAGAACATCCAACAAGTACTTCCTTTGCATAAATCAGATGCCACCTTTCCCATAAACAACTTCAATTTCTAAAAAATATTTCAACTCTTCGAGATTTGAAATTTTAAACTCCTCACCAAGCTTTCTTTCGATATCTTTAATCCCTGTAACATCATTCCTTGTTACGATGAGATCATAAACATATATGCAAATATATACGTCTTTATTTTCTTCCTTCTTTATGTGCAATGAAGGATCTTCACTACTTGGGTTGTATCCACACTTAGTTAGATACTCTACCGATCTCTGATTCCATGCTCGTGGTGCTTGCTTCAAGCCACAAAGTGCCTTCTTCAACCTGCAAACAAAGTTTGGATGGCTTTCATCTTCAAATCTCTTCTTCTAGTATACCTCTTCTTCTAGTTTTCCATTGAGAAAAGCATTTTTGATATCAAGTAGGTATAATGGCCACCTCCTTGAAGCACTGATTGCTATTAAAGTTCTAATTATTCCCATCTTTGCAACTGCGCTAAAAATTTCATCATAATCTTTTCCTTGAGTTTGTTTAAATCCTTTGGCAACCAATCTAGCTTTATGTCTAGCTAGTGAACCATCAACATTCCTCTTTACTTTAAAGACCCGTTTGTTCGAAACAATCTTCATACCTTCTTTCTTTGGCACTAACTCTCATGTGTGATTATCTTTGAGAGCTTTGATCTCCTCTTTCATAGCTTTATTCCATTCCTTTTGTGTACAAGCTTCTTCATATGTCTCAGGCTCTTTGTCTTTGATGACCTAGGCTCTTTGTCTTTGATGACCTAGGCTCTTTGTCTTTGATGACCTGCATCACGCATGTAAAATGCTTTGCCATGAAACTATCATAACTTAGCCTTTGAGCTAGATACCTTGTCCTTGAGGGTCTACTTTCATTGCCTTTAGAAAGTTTCTTCTTCAACCTATTCAGCTTTACCTTCATAGTGCTCACCTCTTCATATTCATCTTCACTTACATCTATCTCACTATTTTGAGAAGCACTTGCTTCTTCAACTCTACTATAAGCTGAATTCGGAGACAAAGAATGACTTCCAAGTCTTCCCCTCCATATTGAACATTCTTCATTCGATGTAGATGCCTCTGGACCTGAAATTTTTGTGCTTGATTACTTAACTTCTCTTTGATTAGTTCCTGCATAATCATCACAATCTTCTTCAAGAACCTTTTCCTTTCCTTTATCTTCATACCATGGTCTTAGTTCATCAAAGACCACATCTCATGAGGCTCTTACTTCCTTTGTTGTAGGGTTGTAACACTTATATCCTTTTTGCTTCATCAAGTAGTCCATGAAAATGCATTTTTTTTACCTTGGTTACATCTTTGTTCTAACTTCTTGTGGAATGCAAACAAAGCAAACACATCAAAAAACCTTGAGGTATGTAAGATCACGTTTCTTACCAGAATATACCTCCTCTCCTCTGGTGTCAAGTTATGTATTCCAGATGTTGTGCACCTATTCCTCAAGTAAATGGTGGTTGTGGTAGCTTCAACCCAATAGTATAATGGTATCTTCATCTTGTTAAGCATTCATCTTGCATCTTTAGCGATTTGCCTATTTTTCCTCTCATCTACTCCATTTTGTTGAGGTGTATACCTACAAGTGAATTTCCTCTTGATCCCATTCTCTTGTGGAAAATCTGAAAATTCTTTGAAGTATTTCCCTCCAACATCAGACCTTAAGGTTTTGATAGACCTTTTTGTTTTTTTCTTAACTTGAGTTTTAAATCTCTTAAATATAGAGAACACATCTGATTTTTGCGTCATACAGAACAACCATACCTTTCTTGAGTGATTATCAATGAAGGTGACAAAAAATCTATTATCAACCATTGACGACTCTTGGATAGGTCCCCATACATCCGTATGCATCAAGTCCAAGACATTTGGGGCCACATAATTGCTCCTCTTGAATGGTTGCCTTGTTTGATTTCTTAGTTGACAAGCTTCACATGACTCATATAGTCCAACACTATCAAATTTTGGAAGACCTCTTACCACTTCATGTTTGCACATGTACTTTAGCTTTGGAATGTTGATGTGTCCTATCCTTTTGTGCCATTAGTCAAGCTCCGAAAACTTCTTGTTCCCAAATTGAATGTACATGACCTTTCCAGCTGAATGTTGAATGTTGGACGTCCAAAGTGAACATCCTTCCTTCCCTTCAACCTTTGAGCAATCACCTTGAAACCTTCTTTTGGATTCTTTATGAAGCACGAGTACAACAGACAAGATCTTCGCCTTCAACAATTGTGCCAATAGAAGCTAAAGCATCACGTAACTCCTTAATCTTCAAAATATATTTTGTTATGGATTGACTCGAACTTTTCTTGATTGTGTTCAACTCATTCTTGAGTTGAAGTTTCCTAGTGCAAGATTACGACCACCACAACGTGCTAGAGAGATGACTCCTCCCAACCAAATGCCTCTATATATAGCTCTCTCCAGGGGACTGCCTTCTTGGGCAGGTGGATACTAACCATCCATGTGTTGGCCATGTAACTGCATCTGCGCCAAGTGTCCCGTTAACTCGAGTTAACTCGAGTGGATGCTTCTAGAAGGCTCTAGATCTCTTTGGGCAAAATACTCTCCCCATGTCCCCCATGGGGATTGAACCTAAGACCTCCTCCTTCACATCCCTGAGACTTAACCACTAAGCTAAGTGGATCACTTGTTCACAAGAGCACAAGACCTCCTAGTAAGTCTAAACTCGAGATCTTTGGTCATACACACGGATGACCAAACGGTGGCCGATTTCAGATCCGTCTGAATTGACCGGACCCCTAGATCATAGACTTACTTTATTACACCTAGCTTTTGTATTTATCAAATACATCCTTCCAAGAGCTTCTCAAGCATCCTTAGCTATTTCTAGATTCTCAATATGCCCTACCTTAGCATTAGTAATGACTTATGAAATGAGGAACATGTGTCTTCTATTCTCTTTTCCCGTTCTTTTGCTTTCCTCCTTTGGACTTCGGCGCGTGTAGCTTGATTGATTTGAGGTTAAGCATCATCTCCACTCACGATACCCCACAAGCCTTTGCCCATTAGGTAGTTGGTCATTCTAAACTTCCACACGGGATAGTTATTCTTATCCAACTTCTCTACTTGTTGACCCAACTCAACCATTGAAGACTATCGAAAACTTTGAGACTTACCTTGAGTAGTTATATAGTCCTTTGCTCTTGAGTTTGTGAAGCTCCTCCTTGTTTTGTAGCTCCCACCACTTTCATTTGTTTGCCCACTACATGCCATTCACTACAAGGTTGATATTGTATCTTTTATTCGTCATGACTTTTGACTAGATTTTTTTTCATTCTTAGACTTATATTCACCTTTACCTTTGATTTGGTAAATTTATCCAAGCATAACTCATGTGAAAATGAGCTTGGACATTTATCTTCAACATGATTTTGATATTGGTGAGACTTTTGCCAACACCATCTTTACTAATAGTCCAACTACATAGGTAGGTGTCAGGAACCTAGTGTTCCATGCTCGCACTAAATAGTGATCTTTGCACTAAAGAAAGGTATTGATTATGAGGACTTTTTTGCTCTTACATCATGCATGACTACTATTAGATGTGTTGTTAGTCTTTGATTAGATCGCTAAACTATGCTACAATCACAATGCCGGATATTTCTTTTGGAGTTAGTGTTCTCTCACAATTCATGCATAAGTAAACTACTAACGTCGAAATGTGACTAAAAGGAGTGTTTCATTACTTGAAAGGAACTCTTTATGATGGTTTCTTTCATGCTAATGGTTCCAATCTCAATTTCTAAGCATTTAATGATGCAAATTGGGCTAGAAACAAAGATCATCGTTGAGGCACGAATGAATATATCTTGTTGGTTGGAAATCGAATTGTGTCAAAGTTCTAAGTGAATATATCTTGTTGGTTGGAAATTGAATTGTGTCATTTGAGTTCTAAAAAGCAACGAGCATTGCACTTTCTTAAGAGAAGCTGAATATAGAGAAATTGGTAATGGTGATATACATAGTCCAAAGAGAGTTTTAAAAACGAGTTTTAAAAACGGGTTTTAAGACGTTTAGTACATAGGTACTAAAAAAATGGAAATAAAAAACGAGTATTATATTGAGTCGCAACGTTTCAAAATTTTTTTCCCAATAATCCATGAATAATGTATATCTAACACTCAATTAAATATCTAGTGCTAAAAACACATAAAAAACTTAATCTACTACCACTACAATGATCTGGAGTTAGGAAAGCCCAAAATGAATTGGGTTAAATTAAACAAAAAATGGGAATGAAGTCTTAAACAAAGGATTGATGAGCTTAAAACCTCGCATAAAGGACATTAAAACTCCTGCATTTAGAGTGATAGACTCTAGGATAGATAAAAACAATGTGAACAATTTAATGATGTCCTTACTCCTTGCTAAATGAAATATCTTTTGAAATCAAAATAGGAACTTTTTTTTGAACCAGATAGGAGGGACTTTTGGTTCAGAATTCAGTAGAGAAGGAAAGAAAACCATACATTTTCATAATTTTGTTCATGAAACAAAAATAAAAATTGAAGATGATCTTTTTTTTTTTTAACTCTCCATAAAAACGTATTAGGACGTTTGGAACGTCCGAGCATCCTAAATGTTTTTTAATTTTCGAAATAAATGCGTTTTATTGTACTATGGTGACATATGAAGTAATATGTCTCAAAAAATTATTTGAAGATATGTGGATTTCTTCTTAAGTTCCACAAATTTTCTACGATAATTTAGATAGTATTCATTTGAAATAAAACCCAATATTTCATGCATGCACTAAACACATTGAGATGCACTACCACTATGATCATGAGAAGATACTTGCAAAGAAATTGAAATAATATTTGTGTTCTTTAAAGATCAACTTGTAGATATGACAGCAAAAGTTCTCCATTGCTCGAAGATACAAAAATTCAAGAGCCTGATTGGTTAGACAGAAACAAGCAAAGCTTGACGGGGATAATGTTTTGCAAGTTATACATGCGGCAAAAAAAATTATCTATAGTTAACACTTACTTTGTTTCATTGAAGGTGTTTGCATGCATGAATAACAGAAGCCTATCTATTTATATTTCGCGATTCAGAACGTTTACATCTTTTTTTTTTTTTTTTTCCAATAATTAGGACCAACTTGGAGAGGACATTTTCTTGTCATCGCACGAACATTTCTATTGCTACTACAAAATTTCATGCTCTTTTGACCTACACAAATTAAGCTTTGCATCTGTACATATATGCACACAGGTATATATTTTTGGTTTTCTTTAATTCGTTTTTGTTAAGGACCTGAAATTGAAAGGTAATGCTGCAGTAGTTAAAATCTGTAATTAATATTCAGATTTCAATTAAATTTTAATTTAATTAAATATTCGCATATGCACATAAATCTGTTAACAAATGTTTTTCTTAATGGCTGCTGTCATATCATAAAAATCATACATGATTAGCATCGATGTATCTATTTTATGGTACTATAAAATCAAAGAATGTGTATTCTCTCCATTTTGCTTTCTATATTATAAGCGCTGCTGATAATGCGCTTTATGATACAAAGAGGTGCTGCCCTGTGAAATAAATTTCGTGAGAAAAAAATCTGTTTTATATCTGAAGTTTTATTAGTTCTTCGAGCTGGTCTTACTAGCTAGAGACATTCACAACAGAAACTACTTTTGCACTGCATGTAAAATACATGTTAGACTAAGAAGCAAACCGTAGTGCTTCACGATCAGAATAATTCCCCTAAGCGTAAACACAAGCTACCCAATAATGCGACGAAGATTACGAATTGCTTGCACTTTGTGACTCCCTTATGTGTGCACATGTTGAGTGCTGTAATGCCATCACTTGTTATTAATTTTAACAGAGCGAAGACAAATGCAAAGGCTTCTCTCTGTCAAGGGCCAGGGCCCAGGGGTGTTCAACAATGCTTTCGAGCTCAACATCTTAGCCGATGATAACAAAAAAAAGTTGCTCCGAACTCGGCACTATGCATACTAAATGCATGCAAAAATCTGCACGCTGAAATGTTCGGAGTTCTTAATCGACATTTTTTTAGTTAGGCAAACAGTAAACGACTGGATGATGATCCCGAAGTGACGAAGGATTTGGATACGCTTCCACGCCCACCACTATGTCGGTGCCACCGACAACCATGGACATCTGAAGCATGGCACAAGGAACTCAACGTTTTCTAACTGAAGCTGAACCCTTTGTAATATGTAATGCACGAGAAGCACGTGATCATTGCACGCTTGTCTACAACAGTGCGTTGTGGTGTGAGAAAGGTACCTGAAATCTTCCTCCTTACAGGGAATGGGCGCTGGATGATAAACTCCTGCAAAGATGCAGCTCCAATGCGCAGTTTTGCTAACCTCCTTCAATGACAACTACCTTGGCGTTTCGTATATCTGTCCTAGCTAGCGAGGTTCTCGTTCAATAGCACGTCCCACAGCCTGGTATATCTGTACTCCCCAAGCGCATAAAGTAGCTCATATTCAGGCTCATATTCCGCTTTATATCCCGCAGACTCCCTTTGTGCACAAAATATACCATGTGCGTGCAGCCAAAAGCTGGATAAAGCATCCAGCGGACAACACAGCATATCACTAAATGAGAACAGCAGCTGAAAGTTCGAAGTTCGAATCCGTTCAACAATGGACGAAATGAGCGCATAATGACTCATGAGGTCGGAGCGTCGGAGTCTCGGAGACCCTAAAGGAGGAGGTCAAAGGAATCATGGGAAAAAACAGACCAAGGCATTTGGCTGTCTGGACTCTGTACTTAGGCTGTATTCACACAGTCTGGCGGCACAATTGTGCTGTTCAAATGTCAAGTTTTTATTTGATGATACAAAACAGAAGCACTTTCGAGTCCACCATTCATTGAGAGAGTCTCCCCCTCCGAACAAACTTGTTTTGCTCTTATCAACCATAGTTATTGGTCAATCTCACGATTCAACCAATAATATCAAATCTTTGGTATACTTTTGAGAGATTACCACCATTTTGTATGAAGTGAACATGGAAGAAGTTCATTTGCATCAGTAAAATTCTATCGCCCTATCTGAATGCACCCTTAGGTCATAGATTTAAAATAGACCTTATGGCATTTTAGACGTTAGGTCATAGATTTAAAATAACAAGAATTACATTAAAAATGTGAAATATAGCTACTATGTGACATTCATAACAGATACTAAAGGTTCTTATGTGAAATTTGAAAGGTTACATGGATACTATCCCCTTCACTATTATACTTTCTATTAATTGAAACTACAAGAAAGAGTACATCGTTGATTGAACTTCCTTTAAAATTGAAAAAACAATAATAATAATCTTAAAAAAAACGTTAATCTATTTTGTGGGATAAAAGAAGCCTTCCAATGTTGTGCCCGCTTACTATGGAACGGTTGTTTCAAATGAATTCGAGCCTCACGAAAATGTGGTCTCGCAAACGTTGTGCCTATTCCCTATACAATGGTCCTTCAAATTGATTCAAGCGCAAAAAAATAGGCCGCGGGGCCAATAGTGAAACAAGTGTTAAGCTCAAACTCCATTTAGTTTTGAATTTTTGGGAGAAACTCTTGAGTTCAAATCGTGATTGAACATATCTATGAATTTTCCAAGATGAGTGTCCATGAGTTTCCCAGGATAGGTGCTTCTACCTTACAAGATTGAGTGTGTGTCTTTTCAATTTATTGTACTCTTCAAGAAAAAGAACAAAAAAGACTTCATGATGTCATACATTTTTTAATGATGAGCAGCCCCATCCGAGTGTTATATATATATATATATATATATATATATATATATATATATATATATATATATATATATATATATATATATATATATATATATATATATAACCATGCATGCATGTACAGATGCGAATATGCATGTATGTGTATGAACGCATGTATGTACATATGTATGTATGCATGCATGGATACATGTATATACGGTTGTATAGATGCATGTATATACGTACGTACGTAGATATATACGTGTGTATGTATGTGCATTCGTATATATGTACATATGTACATACATCGAACATACATATGTATTTTTCATAGATTAATGGATTTTGATATTGAATTATAATTACATGTAGCATGGATCTTGTAATTTATACCTCTTTGAATAATTTGCTCCATTTCGATTAATGGTACCTAATTCTTAGACTTTATATTTCAAATTATCAACAATTCCTCATGTTCTTTCTAATTCATGATATTACATTCATATTGCCTATTTGATCATTATTTTCACTTGATAATGTATTTTTTTATATTCACAGTATTGAAGCTAGTTGCTTTCCACACTCCTAATGTTGTTGGAACATTTCCATTTCTTGCCATTTCTATCAAGTTTATGTTTTGTATGGGAAGCGTTTTGCACAACCCTAATATGTATGCATGTGCATACGCATATGTATGCATGTGCATACGCATATGTATGCATGTGCATACGCATGTATGTTATGCAATATCGAATATGAATGAATGGCCTAGTTGTTGCACCTTGAATCCACAGTCTTGAGGTTAGCCACATGATTGTAAACACGAGCTCACTTACTTGTGTACTTGATTGGATATACAAATATATATGGAGAGAGTCAAATATTTCACAACATAGAATAATTATAGGATTGGATGTGCGAATATACATGGAGAGAGCTAGATATATGCATACATACATAGTTTAATAATAAGTATCTGATTAGTGTTTGTATGAGTTCTAGCTTAATA
Source organism: Ceratopteris richardii (assembly GCA_020310875.1). NCBI lineage: Eukaryota > Viridiplantae > Streptophyta > Polypodiopsida > Polypodiales > Pteridaceae > Ceratopteris > Ceratopteris richardii. Next base: position 32,857,162 of record CM035442.1, on the reverse strand, counting down.
GCACAATGAACTACTTACTGGAGCAAAGAAGTGTAACTCTCCTTCTCCAATTCATGAAATTTACATGGAGAATGGATATATTCTCCAATTATATTGCATGTAGATATTTGGATATGTATATGTGCATGTATGTTGATGGGCGTGTTCTCTCTCTCTCACACACACACGCACACACATAATAACGAGCCATATATACATCTTCGTATGCACATTACTTCTTTCGGGGGAAAGAGAGGCACATATAAAGTGTAACAATCAAGCCTAAGAGGATTATAAGAATTATTCCATTATGCGGTCGAATCATCAAAAACGGATGATGCCTCGTTGAATGGTTGCGTTTCAATCGTAAAGTTGTCGCTATGGTGGCCTTGCAATGCCAAGATGACATGAGATTCGGCATCCAATAAAAAAAAGGACGGAAATTCCTTGGCTCTTTATGATGACGCAACACTGATGGAGAGTACTTTATGGTGACCAAGGAATAAATAAATACTTTATGGAGGCTACTTTATGGTACTTTATCACTCAATCATACATAAATGGTTGGAATCGCATCACTTGAAGGGACCAAATTTCACGTTTCTAGGCATTACATGTCTATAATTGATCAATTTTTAAAGGATCCTAGTTTCCATTTTGTGTGTGAGTCACATGTTGTCTTTGGGTAATCTCTTCCTAAAGTAATCAAGATTTTACAAGTATGTAAAAAGAGAGAAGCTAAGAAGAAAATTGGCCTCTACTCAAAATGGGCCACATATGAATGAACGAGAAGCAATATTAGAGAGTAGGTGAGCACCTTTTGTGTTGAACATGGTGTGTTGTCACGTGTGATTTGGTGTACTATACTTTTGTGATTTTCAAATGGAAAAAATGACAAAGCATTTGCCTTTCGCTTTCTAAAGGAGTGTTAGTGCTACTCCATTGAGGTATTTTATTCTTGTTTGAAATTTAGAAAAGAAGGAGGGTGTTCAACACTAGTCTTGGATCTGTGTTGGATTTAGTAGTAGTTATATTGTGGCATGTGCATTAGCAAGTGGTGGGGTGGCTATTGCATGCAATGGGGTTTAGGTGTTATGAAACTCAATGCTAGGTGGAATGGAAAGCTCCGTATGTGAGATTCTATTATATGTTATGGAATCGCTTTTGCAAGCGAAAAGTGGGTGAAGGGGGCGAATCATAAACTTGGTTGCTTGGTACATACCTATTTTCATGGAAAAGGAGTGGCCCTCTATTGTCTCCTTTAGGGGAAACTTTAGGGTTCCATTTTTTTTCTCATAGTATGAGGAGGGTTTGCTTATATGGAATGTGTATTTGTAAAGTCTCTACACCATTGTACACTCGGATGATAGGCATGGACAATGCAAGATGAAAGCATGCATAGAGCTCTACTCATGGATCCAAATGAAATGAAGACACAAGGGCGAACTTATGCATATGAAATATGAATTCTTCATATGAGATTCATTACAAAGGGGCTCACCTGCAAGTATTATGGTGGAACCATCAAAAGCTGCATCATGCCGTGCCAAGGTGAACATGCTGTGCTACTTTTACTTCAATCTCCGTTATATTAAACCAAGGACACGAGGTTAAATTTTTTGTGCTCGACATTGACCTCATCTTAATTTATTTTACAAGGTTTGGTGAGTCATTCGCCTCTCTTGAAGGGGGCGTGTGTTCAAATCCCCTTGGGTGTACTGAGGGCACCGTTCAGCGTATGATGAGATAATAATCTAACTCTTTTAGGATCTTTGGCCTTTGGGCACTCTACATGGATCCATGTCTATAGTGGCAAGGGCCATGTTTATCGCGACAGAATTGACTTCAATTCAGACCAGCCTCCTTGTCTAACTTTAAAGCCATTGCTTCTCAATTCCTACCTTAGCTTGTTGCGACGGAATCGACTTCAATTCAAACCAGTCTTCTTGCTAACCTTAAGTCTAACCTTAAATCCATTGCCTTATAGAATTGATTTCAATTCAAACCAATCTCCTTGTATAACCTTAAAGTCATTGCTTCACGATTCCTACCTTAAACTCTATCATTCTTAGCAGGCGCTTGTGAGATTCAAGGAGTTCCATAGGTGCTATATTGCCCTTCACACAGGTAGGAATATATATATATATATATATATATATATATATATATATATATATATATATATATATATATATATATATATAAACATTCCTATCCATTCGTTGATGTTAGATTCCTTGTAGGTTGCATGCACTTTATAGCTAACAAAAAGGATTAAAATGTTATTTGACTTCAATTCAAACTAGTCTCCTTGTCTAACCTTAAAGCCATTGCTTCACGATTCCTACGTTGAGCTCGTCTTTAAGCTCTATCATTCCTAGCAGGTGCTGGACATTCCACCCTTGCTTGTGAGATTCAAGGGGTTCCATAGGTGCTATGCCCTTCACAGAAGTAGGAATGCTTATATATATATATATATATATATATATATATATATGTGTGTGTGTGTGTGTGTGTGTGTGTAAATATTCCTAGCTTATTCATTCGTTGATCTTAGATTCCTTGTAGGTTGCATGCACTTTATAGCTAACAAATAGGATTAAAATGTTATTTTAAATCAACGAAATTGTGGAAGATTAACCTAATCTTCCTTTTCATTTACATGGAAAGCTGGATTGCAGCTCTAGGATACATCGAAGTCTTTGAATTGAGTAATAATAATGTTGATCAACATAAAATTCCAATGTTTTTCTTATGAATTCCTTGAGTACAATAAGCATTATCCTTTGAATGTTAGAAGAACATTTTGTTAGACCAAAGTGGGTTACTCTAAATGCACATATGTCTCATTCTATTGCAAATCTTGCCTTGTCTTAATCTTTCGGTGCAATTTCTACTCGATTCTAGCTAGAAAATTTGTCCACTATGCTATTTACCTCTTGTTTGTACTTTCTCTAAAAGTTGATCCATTATAGGCAAAACATAATTGTCATGTATGGTAACAAAGTTAATCTTCTTCAACACTCATAAAAAACTCAATTTTTGCCATAGTTTTGTCACTATTACAAAGGGAGAAGCCCCTTCGATATGATTAATTTCACAAATTAGTCTTATAGTTAGAAATTTATGAAGTTCCTCGTTTATCTTTGAAAAATATGATCATGTACGTATACCGTATTTGCTTGATCGGCTTTTCATTTTAATCATAGGAATCCTATGGGCACAAACTACACCTTATGCCTACATACACAAAAAAAAAACATCTCTATACTTCATAAGCAAGCCTAGAAAATTTTTTCTTCATCTTTTGACACAACATCTCCTACGTATGTTCATATCCCCTCTACCCATTACAACTTCCTTAGTTTTTTCCTTATTATTGTAGAATATTCAAATAGTTCCTTTGCTTCTTGGAATTTGAATGAGTATTTTTGTCTCCTCAATTTCATACTTAGTGAAATTGTATGGAGATTCAAATATACGTGATCCCTCACTTTTTACTTCTTGGTTGTTTACCTCTACTTTTTGTGGGTAATATTTGGAATCAAATTATTTCTATGTTAATATTGCTTCATAATTATTGGAAGCCCCTATTTCTTATAACTCCCTCTTTGAAATGAATTTAGAATACACAAATTTTGATTCCTTTTCCATTTCATCTTTTATCTGAACTTCAATCTTTGCTTCTTCTAAGGCGACAATCATGACTTCTCTTTAAAAATATATTCTTCCTTGTTACAACATTCAATCATAGCCTTTTAATTCGTTGAAACTTCCAAGGTATCTAAGATATACATCCAATTATATGATTGAAATTTTCATGGTAAATTACATGGGCATACATGAGATAAACAAAATCATTTTTTGTGTCTCACATCTTGTTATCTTCTTGTATTGTTGCTTAATGCAACCATAAATATGTTGGAGTTTGATGACTACAGAAACACACAAACAACATGAGGAAGACAAGGAAGAAGAAGTTTGGAGCACAACACTAAGTGCATTACTAAGTGAAATCAACAAAGATAAGTAGCTTGTAAGGGAATATGTTGGGTGATTCTTTGGTATATGGGCGTTTGCATTCTTGTAGAGGAAAATATGAACACACACATGTTGCATTGGCTAGAAAAGTGCTCTTTGATTAAGTTTTGAGAAGTGTTTCAACTAAAAAGTACTAGGGAGACTATGGATAGAGAAGGTACATGAGAAAATCTACCAAGTACTATTCTTGTAGATACAAATCATCTGCATGCAACTTCTTCACCTTGACTATCTTGCTTGCTTGTATGCAACCTTGCACTCAAGCCTCCTCCAAGGGTGGAGCATTGATGACCTATGAATTTCCTTCTTGGATAACACTTCAAGTCACTCTAACTTGTCTTCTTCTTGTTTGAAGATAGACTTGCAACAAACAATATATAGTTGAGTATGTCCTATTCTCTATAACATTTTACTCGAATTTCTCTATCTTGATCTCGGAATAGAGACACTATCGAAGAAATAATTACACACTCTTACACAATAACCACTTTCTTCATATGCTTAAACACCTTAGCATATGCTTACTAACTCACTCTTCACTTGGTTGTCGATTGTCCACTGACGCCTTTCACATATTCACACTTCCCTTTTGTCCTTAAGTCTTCTATAATCTTTCAGTGGACATGAAGCCCACTCTCTCGCTCACTTTCCCAAACTGGCACACACATTGCCCAACCCTTTTGTATCATGATTCTTTTGAACTTTGAGTGGACCTTCAAGGATCTCTTCACATAAAACTCTCTATCCTCTAGATCCACTTTTTTCTTGTAGTGGCCTTAGGGCTCTTTGAGTTTGAGATCTGGGAAAGCATAGAAACATCATGCGGAAGAAGAAGAAGAAGCTTGGAGAACAACATAATATTGAATGTATAACCAAGTGAATTTACATAAGTGACCCATTAGGGTTGTAGACATATGTACAAGCTAGGGGAAAAGACCCCCTAAAAAGGAAAAACAAGTACATTGATGGTCCTAAGTGTGTTCATACACATCACTACAAAAATATATCAACAAATCTCCCTTGGAAGTGATCCGGGGTACCCAACTACTTGGATTGTTTTATCCCAAGGGAGGACCATTACTTCCAAATTTACATTATTATTTTTTTCTACTAAGACTAGGGTGGTTTCTTGACACTTGATTAAGTGCATCTTTCACTACTTGAATGGTACCCAACTACTTGGATTTCTTTATCCCAAGGGAGGACCATTACTTCCAAATTTACATTCTTTTTTTTTTTAACTAAGACTAGCCTGGTTGCTATGACACTTGTGTGTCCAACAATGGTTTTTGCTCCATGTTTAGTATCTCATGCATATCTTAGTTGAGCAAGAAGCAACTATCTGTGGTCACTTCTAGTTGTGAGGCTAAGTATGAAGTGTTTCAACGGCGATGCACCACAGTGCGCTCTCCTTCTCGAGAGCTCCAGGACGATATGCTCAGAGTAGAAAACCGAGCTCCTGAGGCCGCACACAGTACTCCACACAGAGGCTGTAGAATACACAGAAAACACAGTACACAGGGAGCATGAAGACAGACTTCTTAGGTCTTACAAATGCGGTCGAACTTACCATCGGTGACTGACCAGGCCACTATATGTTTTATTAAAGAACATATACAAAGAAGTGTAGGGTGGCCATTTGGCCTTTCACATGGACACTAATGATAACAATCTCCCACTAAAGGCCAATATGGCCAGAGTAACTATGGGAGAAAAAATAAAGAATGATAAAGAATACCTGAGTGTAAGTATACAAACTATACCTCCCACCTGATGGGCATGTTACACAGTATACAAGTGACTACGTAAGATCAAGAATCAAGTAACCCCCATCAAGTGACAACAGTGTCGAAAGCTATCATGTGGTAGAGCTTTAGTCAAAGCATCTGCAGCATTATCTCGAGTGTGAACCTTCTCAAGTATAATGCTCTCAGTGGCTAAGCAATCTCTAATGAAGTGATACCTCACCTCAATGTGCTTGGTCTTTGCATGATAGACCGGATTCTTAGCCATAGCAATGGCACTTTGACTATCACTGAGCAAGTGAGGTACATGCTGAGGTAAATATCACAAGCAAGACGAGAAAGCCACAATGCTTCCTTACATGCCTCACTTACTGCAATATACTCTGCTTCTATGGTGGAAACAGCTGTACATTCTTGAAGACGAGATCTCCAAGAGATAGCACCTCCAACAAAATGAAAAATGTACCCTGATGTAGACTTATAATTGTCTACACAACCAGCATAGTCAGAATCTGTGTAACCAATAATGGATGCTTTCCCTCTACCTAAGCATAGACACTTGTCCTTAGTGCCACTCAGATATCTCAAAATCATTTTGACCGCTTCCCAATGTTTCTTGCCAGGATTAGACATATATCTGCTCACAACTCCCACTGCAAATGCAATGTCTGGTCTCGTAGCTACCATAGCATACATGAGACTACCAACAGCAGACTGATAGGGAATTTTGGTCATGAATTCCTTTTCCTGATCTGATTTGGGACAGTCATCCTTGCTCAATTTCACATATGTGGGTAAAGGTGTACTCAATGCCTTTCCACCCTACATATTGAATCGGTGAAGTACTTTGGATATGTACTCACTTTGAGACAAGTATATGCATCTTTTACTCCTATCACGAGTAATGTGCATGCCAAGAATATGTTTGGCATCCCCCAAATCCTTCATATCAAATGTCTGACTCAACTTCTTTTTGAGAAGTGACAAATCATAAGAGGACTTCCCAACAATCAACATATCATCGACATAAAGTATCAAGCATATCAAGTTGCCATCAGAACATCTCTTTGTGTAGAGACAATGATCCTCATTGCTCTGAGAATAGCCTTGGGACTTCATAAAAACATAAAACTTTTGGTACCATTGTCTAGGAGACTGTTTAAGTCCATACAAGCTCTTCTTGAGCTTACAAACTAGACTTTCCTTGCCAGGAACTACATAACCCTCTGGTTGTTCCATATAAATCTCATCTGTAAGATCTCCATGCAAGAAAGTTGTTTTCACATCCATTTGGACTAGCTCTAAGTCCTCCATTGCAACGAATCCAAGCAACATGCGCAAAGTAGTCATCTTGTCCACTAGAGAGAAGATTTCCTCAAAATCAACACCATGTTGTTGCTTAAAACCCTTTGCAACAAGTCATGCTTTATATTTTGGAGAAGCACTATCTGATGTGAATTTCAGCTTATATACCCATTTACATGGTAAAGCTTTTCTGCCCTTTGGCAAAGGTACTAAGTCCCAAGTACCATTCTTGTGAATAGAATCCAACTCACTCTTCATGGCACGCTCCCACTTGACATGATCCTCTGTCTGCATAGCCTCTTTGTAGCAAGAAGAATCACCGGCATCTGTTAGCATAACAAAATCTAAACCTGGAACATATCTATCAGGTGGATATGAGACACGTGTAGAACGTCTCAATGGTTGCTGAATAGGAACATATGCAGACTGATCTGAATGGACATTCTCTTGAACATCCCTATGTGCAGTATTTTTATGCATGCTAACCGGAGGACTAGTATCCTCAAACACCACTCTTCTCACTTCAACCTCCTTAATGGGCTGTTTATGCATCTTAGACTCATTAAAAATGACATCACTACTTTTGATCACTTACCGTGTTTCAGGATCCCATAAGCGATATCCAAATTGTCCTTCTCGACCATATCCAAGAAAAATGCATTTCTTTGAATTATGGTCCAACTTTTGTCTAAGATTCTTGGGTATATGAACATATGCTTCACACCCAAAAACTCGAAGATGATCATAATATGGTGGTTTCTCTGTCCATAACTCTTGTGCCACTTTCAGACCTTTTGCAGTACTAGGTGAAAGGTTAGTCACGTGAACTGCAGTCAATACTGCTTCTGCCCAAAAACCTTGTGAGAGGTTTGCATGATGCAACATAGAGACTACTCTATCTTGAATAGTTCTATTCATCCTCTCAGCTACACCATTCTGTACTGGGGTATAAGGAGCTGTAAACTCTCTACGAATCCCTCTAGACTGACAGAAAAGGCTGAATTCATGTGAGGGATTTATGCATGCTAACCGGAGGACTAGTATCCTCAAACACCACTCTTCTCACTTCAACCTCCTTAATGGGCTGTTTATGCATCTTAGACTCATTAAAAATGACATCACTACTTTTGATCACTTACCGTGTTTCAGGATCCCATAAGCGATATCCAAATTGTCCTTCTCGACCATATCCAAGAAAAATGCATTTCTTTGAATTATGGTCCAACTTTTGTCTAAGATTCTTGGGTATATGAACATATGCTTCACACCCAAAAACTCGAAGATGATCATAATATGGTGGTTTCTCTGTCCATAACTCTTGTGCCACTTTCAGACCTTTTGCAGTACTAGGTGAAAGGTTAGTCACGTGAACTGCAGTCAATACTGCTTCTGCCCAAAAACCTTGTGAGAGGTTTGCATGATGCAACATAGAGACTACTCTATCTTGAATAGTTCTATTCATCCTCTCAGCTACACCATTCTGTACTGGGGTATAAGGAGCTGTAAACTCTCTACGAATCCCTCTAGACTGACAGAAAAGGCTGAATTCATGTGAGGGATTTATGCATGCTAACCGGAGGACTAGTATCCTCAAACACCACTCTTCTCACTTCAACCTCCTTAATGGGCTGTTTATGCATCTTAGACTCATTAAAAATGACATCACTACTTTTGATCACTTACCGTGTTTCAGGATCCCATAAGCGATATCCAAATTGTCCTTCTCGACCATATCCAAGAAAAATGCATTTCTTTGAATTATGGTCCAACTTTTGTCTAAGATTCTTGGGTATATGAACATATGCTTCACACCCAAAAACTCGAAGATGATCATAATATGGTGGTTTCTCTGTCCATAACTCTTGTGCCACTTTCAGACCTTTTGCAGTACTAGGTGAAAGGTTAGTCACGTGAACTGCAGTCAATACTGCTTCTGCCCAAAAACCTTGTGAGAGGTTTGCATGATGCAACATAGAGACTACTCTATCTTGAATAGTTCTATTCATCCTCTCAGCTACACCATTCTGTACTGGGGTATAAGGAGCTGTAAACTCTCTACGAATCCCTCTAGACTGACAGAAAAGGCTGAATTCATGTGAGGTATACTCACCCCCATTATCTGAATGTAAAGCCTTGAGCTTAGTTCCTTTTTTAGTCTCAACTGAAGCAAGCCATTTTCTGAAAGTAGGAAATACATCATCCTTTGATTTGATAGGATATACCCAGACTTTTCTAGTAGCATCATCTATGAAAGTGACAAAGTAAAGAGAACCACCTAAGGACCTAGTGGGCATAGGACCACACACATCTGTATGAACAAGATCTAAAGGCTGAATTGAAGAGTCAATGTGCGTTCTATGCACATTTCTGGTTTGCTTTCCATATTGACAATGCTCACAAAATGAAAAATCAGAGAAAGATAACACAGGTAAGTAGCCAGAACGAGAAAGATTTTCCATTCCACTACGAGATATATGGCCCAAACGACCATGCCAAATACAAGCCATAGGCTGTTCAGTAACAGGTAACAAGTGTTCTTTTTGTGATGCAAACAAAGAAAAAAGTGAGCCAACTTTGCTTCCTTTTGCAATAACCATATTGCCCTTTGATATACGAAAGGACTGAGCATAGAAGACCACCTTGTAACCAAGGTCATCAAGTTGACCAACTGACATCAAACTGCATGATAACTGAGGTACATGGCGTACATTATGCATAGTAAATTTTGAACCATCAATGAACTGCACAACCACATCTCCAATCCCCACAACATCACACTGGTAAGAGTCACCAAGTCTCACGGTACCAAGAGACTTTGCTGCATAATTAGAGAACCATTCTCTATGTGGTGTCACATGGAAAGAAGCACCAGAATCTAGCAGCCAGGTGTGGGAAAGAGAATCAGCCATAAGTGCCTCAGATGGCACAGTACTATCAAGTGTCAACACATCAACATCATCAGAAATAGCATTAATTTCTTCAATTTTCATAGTCGAAGTAGATGGTGCAGGTAACTTTTTAACATGCCCATCAACATTTTGTCCTTTACCATTAGCATTCTTTAATGCATAACAGTCTTTCTTCATGTGTCCTTTCTTATGACAATAATGGCATTCGATATCCCTCTTCCTTGATTTACTTCTACTCTTATTCCGTTGACCATTCTTTTCCTTGTTCTTGCTCCTGCCACGTTGTTGATTCTTTCCTTGGTAAGAATCACGAACATTATATGCATCTCCACTCTGAGTGCCAACCATAGATTTTCTACGAATCTCCTCACTCAAGAGTGCTCCACATATGTCATCATAGACGAGTTTACCACCAGGTGCATTGTTGCTAATAGCTGTGCAAAACGTATCCCATGATGATGGTAGGGTGCATAACAGCAATACTGCTTTCATTTCATTATCCATATCCATTTTCTGAGCCTGTAACTGGGAGAATATAGCATCAAACTCATTTAGATGAGCAGCAACACTATCTGTGTCCTTCATACGAAGGTCATATAATTTTCTCATCAGATACACTTTATTTGATGTCGTCTCTTTTTCATATGTATTGTATAACTTCTTCCAAAGCTCCTCTACACTTTCACAATCTAATACTGTAAAGTAAACATTATCTGCCAAGTGCAAGCGAATGGTAGACCTGGCCATTTCATCTAACTCATCCCAATCATCTTCATCCATGTCAGTAGGCTTCTTTGAAATCCCATTTACTGGCTTCCATTGCCTCCTTTGAATCAGCACATCTTTAATCTGATTCTTCCATAGAGCAAAGTTTGTGCCATCAAATTTTCGGATCTCAAAATGGTCTTTGCCCTGCAAGTTATATCTCCTCCTTGGAACATTAGCACTAGACCCTGATCCACCGGATGTGCCTGAGACCTCTGATGCCATGATCGTAGAAAACTGAATAGAATGATAATGGAGCTAGAAGAGTCCAAACAGCAACAAATAAGTGTATCAAGGAGTAAATCGACCACTGTATAGTTGACTAAACCAGAAATCTGGAAAAATTTTGCCAGAGTATCCTCTGCAAAATTAGCATATGACTAGTGTCAAAGTATCATAAAACTGCAAGTACTGACATGTCTACCTGCATAGTGAATCACTGACTCCATTGCATATAATCAGTTACCCAATAGAAGCCAACTAGGCTTATCGAGCACCTATGAACAACTATCATACATCTCCTATGGCGAGGCTGGGTAAGTCTTCCACCTGCATCACCGAAGAGACCCCGACATTTGGGTGTCTCCTAGTTAAGAAAACCTCACCACGACCCTCTTTATCAAACGTAAAAGGCTTTATGCAAAGAACGTAACCGCTATATCAATGACCACATGGACGTACATAAGCGGTATCCACAGAAGCGTACATGGTGTGTATGTGCTCAATATATGCAGTAAACTGACACTAAAAGGCTGAATACACAGCCCAAAAAACTAGCCAAAACACCTACAAGTGTCTGTCAACTCTGATGTTTTAGGCTTTAAAAACCTGCATAAATTTGTAGCGACTGCTCCCACCAAAATTGAAAACCCCTCGAGAAACCTGTAGTTTTACGAGTGTGGCTGAAAATACAGCCCCAAAGGTTGATATTTATTGTCTGAGAAGTACAAGGAACACTCTTCTTGATGTTCTTGGACCTGTGCGAAGAGAACTATGTGCGAAAGTACTCCGAAATGGCTCCAAAAAACACCCCAAAATTGCTTCAGAAATAGGCTTTGAAAGCAAAAAATGAAGCTTTGAGGGACCAAAACTTGTTCAAGGTAATGTCAACCTTAGTCTTTCCCCTTCTTCAAACACCACAAGAGTGTAGCTTAGTGGCAAGAGATTGCCACCGTTAAGCGAGCTCTAGGGGGAACAGTACTGGGATGGGTGACCTCCCGGGAAGTATCGGGAACCTCTATATTCCTTGATCGTTGAGGTCCTCCCTCGCGCGCAGCCAACGGTGACTTCGGTGACTCGGATGACAAGGTATGCCAAGGTCTATGCCTTGGTCGCCGCCTTAGTCGTAAGCCTTGTTTTGAAGCTTTTCGCAATGCTTTGGGCTTACTTCCTTTTGTGGATTGATTTCTTTCCACATAGCTTGATACTTTCTTATACATGAGTGCTAGCTCCTTGTTCAATTCAAGTAGTGAAAGATGCACTTAATCGCCTGCCACTACTTGACACCTAGGAAATGCATAAACCTTCTCATCTGAGAGACAACAAACTGAATATCAAGCTGCATTATACATAAGTAAATTAGGCATCCAACAATCTATTGATAGAGAACAACATCAAATGCATCTCCAATATCATGAATAGTCAACTGTAAACCAAGCTCCATCAGAGTGGAATATAGGTTCGAAATCTTCAAGGACAAAATGTTGCAATAATGTGTCACTATATTTTGTTTGGCACAAAGTTTCTCCCCCATAAACTTGCATAATATAATGCTTTCAAAAGTATACAAAAAAAAACCTTTCACTAATTTATCGTTCAATTTTTTGCATTGTTTTTCAGGCACTAATGCATATGCCATACAACCAAAAACATTTAGATGAGAGGCAGATGTTTTACGGCCATGCCAAGCCTCATATGGATTGATAGCTTATAATGCTTTGGTGGGACACTTATTAAGTACATATGGTACACAATAACAACCTCAAGCCACAAGCTATGTGGTAAAGCCTGACTTTTGACCATACTGTTACACTTATGTGTCCCTCGAGTAGATTTGATGTGAATCGTTTCCCTATACATGGGCACTTTTTTCTCATGTCGGCTAGATATTTTTCCCCATATAACCACATATACATGATATACTCATATCTAATTGTACTGTGTACTTAGGGATTCATTTATAGGTCTCACTTCACTCATTCTCATATTACTCATCATCTATTGACAGAGAGCTCTTCCATCATGTGTTTCTATGTTTTGATCTCCTTCTTCGCTCTTGTGCGTACTATTATTGCTTCCTCACTCACTCACACACCCAATAATGGTATCATCGCAAATTCAACTCCTCCTTGACCCATTGTTTTTTTTTCGTGACATTTCCACACACTTTTAATAGTGCAAATTAATTACAATGCATAGAAATACTAATTCCAACACTCAGAGATCATTTTCATCAAGTGCATTGAGGTTTCACTCCCTTTCAATAGGAGTTATAGTTTGTGAGATACATTTCAGCTTGCATTCTAGCTTTATTGAAGTGTGCTTCAAGCTGAAGATAAGCCTAATGGGACCATCTATCTAATGTGGTATTACATGATGAAACATGTTCTTGTTGCAAAGCAAGTATGGAACATGGTGGTAGATGTTGACAAGCAACCCAACAAATATTCTATTGTGCAACTTGTTGTCATAGATTCAGGATCTTCTTCAAGTACATTGACCATGACTTCTCCTCCTACGCAAGAGAAATTTAGATAGGATGGAACGGATACTCAAGCTCATGCATTGATTTCCCTTTCTATGAAGAAGCATCTTCTTCAACACATCCAATCATGCACTACTTCAAGACAAGCTTGGGATACACTTGCTTCTTTGTTTGTTGTGCATAATGAAGCGTTGCAAACTTGAGAAATCAACTTGAGGATGTATGTATTACTGAAAATGAGTTAGTGTATGTATATATTACATGCATAAAGGACTTGAAAGAGCAATTGGCAAACATTGATGAGATCATTTCAAATGCACCACTCATTTCTACACTACTCAAAGGATTGTCATTATATTTTCAAAGCGCTGCTCCTACACTTTGCTTGGTTGTAAAAGGAAATGAAAATATGTATTCTTTTGATGTGGTTATGTATTTTCTTTTCCAAGAAGAGCAATCTGAGTGAATAGAAGTGGTTTGCTTGAGGAAATAGAAGCACTTGCTATTAAACAAAAGGGAAAAAGAAAGTATGGTTCAACTTTGGGTTCATCAAAACCAAAGCCTCTTTCTCAATCGTATATCCACATGTAATCCTGACCCAATCATGGATGACGTCTGCATGTCTTAGCCAAGGGTCATCCTAGAAGTAATGGAAAACCTCATGTTTCAAGCAGTAGTCTAAGTGTGACAAAATCCAAGATAAATTTAGATCCTTGTGTTGTTAGTGTGATTCTTTCTATTATTCCCATTGGCTTCACCCTACTTTGTTAGTGCAATTCTTCCCAGTTAATGCAACTCTTCCGTTGTCACGATGAATTGTGCTTCCTTTGTTGGGTGGAGTCCTAGCCTTGATTTTGGATCCACCATCTATGATAACTCTTGAAACCTCTTGCCCAACTATGTTAATTGTGATTCGCAGACTATGATAATCAATCAATGGTGCTTGTGCTATAAAGCAATTACTTAAGCTTCTCTCTATGGAGACTCATGCTCCACGCAAGGCAATGATGCTTATCATCTAACTTTGGAATCAGGCATCCATGCGTAGTAGCTCCTATAGGCTGATTTGTTGGTAGGTATTCCTTAAGGTCTGGTTTACAAAGAGAGTCATTGTCGAGTGCTTTTCGTTAGTTTTGTCAGCTTATCTCTAAGTTCCTTTTTGGGCTATTTGATATGCATCCAGGCAACGATGCTTATCGTCTCACTTTGGAATAAGGCATCCATGTGTAGTAGCTCCTATAGGCTGATTTGTTGGTAGGTATTCCTTAAGGTCTGGTTTACAAAGAGAGTCATTATCAGGTGCTTTTCGTAAGTTTTGTCAGCTTATCTCTAAGTTCCTTTTTGGGCTATGTGATGTGCATCCTTTATCATTCTTTCTTTCCTCAACTTCTTTTCCTTACCCCTATGTGCTCCTATAGCCTGGCTTAATATCGAAGTGTCTAGTCTTTGCACTTCCCATTCTACCTTCCTTGCTAGCTCCTCTTCTTCTTCCACTAGGCTTGTTCCTTTCTTGGTTGCCATGTCCTCCATCTTCGTAGTGTTCTAGTTCGTCTCTACCTCATCCTTCTTTAGCAACTAAGTGAAGATCGTTCCCTTGAGACTAGGTATCTGAGTCATATCACTTCTCTGTTGCCATCTGATTTCTTCATTCCTTGCCACCTCCATTCTTGCTTCCACTATCTAGGCCCTAGTTTGAAGTCTTAATGGGGAAACATCTTGGAGATGCACCACTTGAGCAGTAGGTGACCGTCGTAATATATCCATCATCAATGACAATCTTATTGAAACATGGAAAGTGTTGTTCATTGTGTTTTGGGTTTCCATCATCTGCTTTGGGCAATCTCTTGTGTAGTGGTCCTGGGATCTAGACAATTAGAGCATGGTGGTGCATTCTCTAGTAGATTACAGTGAGCTTGCACATGGCTATATTCTCCACATTGAAAACATACTATAATCCATCGAGGCCTATTTTTGAACAAGCTCATGTTGTTTTGCATACTTATGTTAGTGGGAGTAGCATAGAAAGTAGGGGCTACAAGAATATTACCCGGAGCGGGTCTCGGAGTTGCCATCAATTGTGTCATTGGTACCATGGGCAACACCTATTTGGTCGATTGTCCCTAGAACACCGATGCTTGGGGTTCCACTGTCCCTTTCAAGTAATGACAATTGTGAGCTTTATGTCCCCATTTCCCACAAAATTTGTAGACTATTTTGTTTGGACACTCAATTTGTGGCTGTTGTTGTTGGTGATATATAGTACACCAGAGACTTGCCCTTGTCTCTTGCTCCCTTAGTTCCTCAATTTCTCTTTGCAACTTCTCCACTCTATCTTCTTCTATAGTAGCACATTTTTGTTGCCCTTGGATGTTGGCCCACCACTCTAAGCACAATGAAGTGTCGTGAACTTTGGCCTATTCGATTCTTGTGACCATGGTGATGAAATCTTTGATTGAAGCACTTGGTGCTAACAAGTCTCAGAGCTTGTGCTTAGTGCTCATTAGAAGCACCTTTTCTAGCCATTTATTTATTAAGAAATCTCTTGGAGCCATTGGTACCTTTGCTACCATCACCTTCATCTGGGTCATCAGTTATGGAAATGACTCATCTTTTCTGAGATTCAAATTTTCCAGCTCATCCAAAACTTGTTTTGTGGATTTCCCTGCATAGTCTCCTAATGATAAGGCTCCCTTCCGACCTTCCTAATGCCCACTATGTGAGTCTGTCTATCTCCTTCCTCCACCCCCGTTAACTAGGTATGACTGTCTATCTTTACCCGCCCCTTCTCCCTCTTGTGCACAATGTATCCCCTCGGTGCACATTCTATATCTATCTCCTCCTATGGATATCTCTATATCCCTTACCTCTCCTCACCTTGTTGGATCATGATGGCTTCGATCGCTTAGTTTCTCCATTGGCACAAGGGAATTATAATGATATCTTAGATTTGTTCCCCAAGAAAGGTGTTACAGATGATGAACTTAAGTTGATGGCATGGATGTTGACTACAATTAATGCTTCACATAACAATGCTCATATGTATTCAAAATACTCATGGGCACGTAACAATATTTGGGTGGACATTGATCCGGACTGACTGGTACTTGCTTCTTGAATCCATAGATGTAGTCCTCCATAGATGGTGATATTTTTCACTTGATTGGATGGCCCCAAATTTATGGGAGTGACATAACTCCAAAAATAATCCCAACTTGTCTGTAAAATACCTTTTGCTATTATTCGATATCCTAAACATCCATCGAAGGTACGACCACTATCAAAAAACCAATCCAAGTTAACCATTACAATCATACATGTAGAATGTGATGATGAATCATAATGATAGTAACAACTCACACTCAAACATCTTGAGCAAGATTAGCTTCATCATTCTTTGCATTAAATGTATTTTCAACAATAGACATACCAATTTTTTTTTCATTATGCAAGCTTTCTACATTTATCAATGGTATGTCCATTGCATCTCTTTTTCTTTTGCATATCACAACTACAAATGGAAGCTAGTCCAGATTATGCACCCAAGGGTAATGCCTCCTCAATAGTAGAAGTAGATGATCCAAGAATTAGCTATACAAAACGAGGCCATCAGATTAGGAGAATCAAGATGGATGAATGAGTTCATGTGGGAACCCACACTTTCTATATCATTACATGCAACAAAGGCATTCGAGAAAGGATCAATGGGGTAGGCACAGTAGGATGTAGCAATATGGTACAAATACGACAATCCCAAGGCATGAGATTGATAAGGATAGACTGTGAGACAAGGGTGACAAAGGAAGGATGGATGCAACAATTCCGATTAGAGATGATCTCTCCAAGGCCTAGCGAAGAACAAGGTAGAGAACACAAGCTGCATGATGGAGTGAACAAATGATTAATAGGAGCAAGAAAAGTCAGGTTTAGGCAATTAATGGATTCGGGACCAACCATGCACGATGGAGACTCCCATGCCAGAGCACGTGTTTACCTGGAGCCAAGAGGAGGGAATAGGGATCTATATCCAATGATAAGTGGATTATGGGAAGAGTTTACAAGTCTGCAAACACTTGCATGCATGGGGAAGATATTTAGAACCTTACTTGGATGGGGATATGAGAATTTAGCATCTCACATAACTACATTGAAGGTTGATCCTCTCTCGTTAGCAAACGTATCCAAGCTCAAAGTATACCACACCTAAAACAGAGAAAAAACACCATTGTACATATCCCAATTTTTGGATAAGGGTAGAAATCTAGATAAACCCCTAGATCTCCCTCCTCCAGTCCTTGGATCTAGACAAAAATCTCTCTTCACAATTTTTTTTTATCTGTATTCTCTTGTTTTCTCCGCTCTAGATAAACCCCTTCTCCCTCTTGTGCAGGGAAGAGCAGTGTGTAGGAGAGGGGGAACATAGTAGGAATAAAGAGACGTAAAGCAACAAGAATAGATGTGAAGGTAGAAGATCAAGGGAAGTATAAAACTAAAACTTGAAGTGATGCTGCAGAGAAGACGAAGAACCAAGTGATAGGATAATTGATGATTCTAAAGGGGATTAGGGAAGCTTCCTATGGGGTCAAAGAGGAAGATAACTTGGAGGGTCGTGATTGAGGAGTTCTAATTGAAGGAAGCAGGATCTGGCCTCTCTACACACTATGGAGTGGTGAGGAACTCAGAAGGAAATTCACAATAGAAGATTTGGTGTCAACATTGGGAAGAAGAAGAGAACTTTTGAATCTAGACCCTCGAGGTGTGAAGGCGACTGTCATGAGCTTTGAGAGGTCCATGCACCAGATACCAGTGTGTTAGCATAGAACTATAGGAGGTTGGGGACTCGTGACGTGGTGATCTTGTAGAAGGACAAGCATTAGGGGCAACCAGTGGACGACAGGCAAGGGAAGGTTCAACAGGATACCTCTTTCGCTCCCTAGGACTCAGACAAAGAGAAGATTTCATCCTTCCTAAGTAACTTGAACTACTCAATCCAAAGATGGAAAGGACACTAGGGTTGGGGAGGTGACAAAAGCTATAACATCCCATCTATCTTAGACACAAACATCTTTATTACTTTACTATAGTTTGCTCACACATCTATATTACTTTACTATCCTTCACATATTCAACAACGAATTTATGTAAGAAGAGCTTGGCTTATTCATTCAGTTGTAATTTCCTTTTCCAAAGTAATAGAATTCTTCGTGAGTTCACTTATTTCTTATTTGTCATTATATATGTTTGGATTGTTTTTCAATTCTGTATGAATCCACTCTTCTTGTCATCTTGCGGTGAAGTCGGTTGACACATGAGGCCATGAGGGGATAGGGTCTTGGTGGTCCGAAGTCATGGCAAGCGTACTTCCTCCCTAGTCTCCTCATACATAATCGGCCCCATTGCAGAGTTGAGTTGTATAGTGGTGTTTCAAAGTATACCACTTCATGCAAAATATTTTTAGCATCTTTGAAAGACGTGTCCAAGGGAGGTCATGTTGTTTGTGTAAACAATATTTCTTATCCTATCATTGTAGTTGGAGAAAGTTATCTTAGAGTTGCAATGGAGGTATTTTTAAAGAATGCATTGTATGTATCGAGTATCAAGAAGAATTTGATTTTAGTTCATACTATTGCTAGTATCATGCTTCATGTACACTTTGTTGATAATAAATGTATGGTTCATGATTTCAGCAATGTCAAAGTTATTGTGATGTGAGGGACTTTATACAATGGCTTGTATCACTTGGATACATATAAGAGAGTTACCTAAAATGCCATTCTTACACATACTTCTGCTATGGCCGAAATAGAGTTATGGCATGCTCATTTTGGTCATTTAAACTTTAATAGTTTTCTTTGCTTGCAAAAGAACAATATGGTTATTGGTTTGCACACACTTGAGTCCATAGGAAAACATGCATGTGAAGGTTGTACACTTGAAAAAATGCATCACACTCATCTTTCCAAAGATGGTGCTACACATGGTACATGAAAATTGCAACTTGCTCATAGTGATGTATGTGGTCGAGTCAAGACTCCATCTTTTGGCAAGAATGTATACCTGGTTACCTTCATTGATGATGCAACATGCCATACTTGGGTGTATGTGTACCCAAGTATCGACTTAGGGACTTGAGGAGAAAGAGACTATACCTCAATCCCCTACAAGTGCATATAGTGGGGATTCACGCTTTAATTATCAATCCAAGAAGTATCATAACCTAGCCAAGTGTATTAGGACATGCATTCAAATGATAGTCAATGCAAATGTGAACTAACAAATGTGCAAACAAGTGTAAACTATCACATTCAAAGCTTTCATGGTCGACAATGGTGTCGCGATACCTGGAGCAGTGACCAACATTAAATTGAGCTTTTCTCTCAACTCCGAACTTGGAATATAGGAAATAGCGGGTTCATTTCAAAGCTCTCAAGAAGACGCATCCATTTCACTTGATTCTGACACTTTTTCTTCAAGTTGTGAGCAAAACACTAAGCCATAGGAATGACCTACCTACACTTTAGCACTTCCTACACTTCACACACACATTACCAATGGCAAACAAGCATTATCAAGGATAGACAACACTTCAAAAGCACTCTTTTCAAGCCACATACATGCATGCAAGCTCACAAGGATAAAAATACAGAGAGGAGAAGACACAAATTCGAAATTCTATGCTCTTGATTCTCACAATGGCCAAAAAGTCTCTACAAAGAGTCACAAAATGACTTATACATGTGCCTTAAAAATGGTTCTTTCACACAAGAGACCGGAACTTTATTGACTAAAAGACTAATTTCCTACTAGTTTACAAGGGTAATGATACAGATATCTATGCATATGCATCTAGAGGACTCCTCTAGTGCATTTACATCGAAAAATATGTTACAAAGTGACTATGTTACAAAAATAGTGTCCAAATCGGAAAAATTTTGGGGCCCTTCTTTTTCTCTGCATCTATGCTCTTCTTTGCTTTGCAACACTCTCCCCCTCTTTGTCTCTATCGCCCCTTGACAGGCTTTGCTTCTTGTCTTTAGTTCTGTGCCTGTAGTCGATCTGGTTCCTTATTAACAAATATCCTCTTTATAGTGACCATTGCTAGCTCTTGTGGAAATCGTAATGCTATAGTTTTACTAGTGGTCAAGGAACTGGTCATAACTCGGGACCTGTTGCATTGGTTTTGGCCTATTCTTTTCTTTCCTCCACACACAACCCATGGAGATGGACTACAATAGAGTTGTATTCTAGCTCACCAATAACCTCTTTGTATCTCGTACATTCAAAAATCTAGATTGCTGTGTTCAGTTGGGTTGCCATGCACGTAACCAGTGGAAGGTATGAAGGTCTGGATTTTCAGCCTGCGATCTGGACCTCCCAAAGATCAAGAGGTTGAAGCACCTTCTGAGGCTCGAGATCTTTCGGATATCTTCTTGCACTTCTTCATGGGTAATTGTTGGCCTTGATCCGTCCTTGCCTATTGTGTACTTCCCCCTGTTGTGTGCCCCTACGGGGCTATGTCCAAAAGCTTGGTCTTTGGTAGGGCATGCACTCTTTTGGGAGTAGGAAGTGATTCTTCTCCTTGAATCATTTCTCGGACTTTTTTCGTTCATCTTGAGAATTGGTATGTGCTTCCTCCACCAAATTTAGTTCTTTCTTCTTCCGTGGTACACTGGCCATCTTTGCATATTGGCCATTTCGGAGGATGTGGGAATCTTGGTCAGGTGTTCTCAAATTCCTACTGCATAGTAAATGAGAATTGTTAATGTTGTACTGCCATTTAAGAATTTCTTTTGTTGCCACTACTTTTTAGCTTCAAAGAGATGCTCCTGGATATAAGGCGTCAGGTTCACCTAGTTCCCAATCTGCCTGATAGCATGGGATAAGAGTTGTACGATGATCTTCTGTGGGCTGTGTAGCGATTCATATTGGGAAAACAAAAATGTTGATGAATGAGGCGGACCTCATCTTCTATGTCTCGGTGATTGATATCCCAAAAATTTTGTGTTTTAGCTCTGTGGGGTTCATCCTTCAAATCAGGGTTCCATCTTTTTCCCAGCCAAAAGCTTCTTTAATTAAGTCATATGTGAATTGTATAATCACCCAATCTCCTATTGCATCCATTACTTTTGCTTCTGGCACTGAGGGGTTATGCAAGGCTGGTTGTAAATTATTCATTACCTGAGTGCATCTTTGGAAGTCAGGCTTGTAAATGGGTAACTCAAAATATTTCTGGATTCTAGCTTTTGTCATCGTGTTCACAGTTCTTGTAAGCTCATGAAGAACCTTGAAATCTTGAGACATAGCTGGAAAGTGATGGTTGGTGTCCATAATCTTGATGGTTACTAAGAAAAAATAATCACCCACAGGTTGATCCTCACGGAACCAATGACCTTTGACCTTGGTCACACTCTGCAACGGAAATTCTAACACCTCATCTTGAATGGTTGCTTCGGAATCTTCAAAAGCTATCTGCAGTTGAAACACACCACAATCAATGTCAATGTGAGTGCATCCCTTATCTTCCATTTAGTCACCATAAATCGAACAGTTGTCTGAGTGACTTGTGTCGTCCTTCCCCGTGTATGTTAGGAAGGCAATACCTGGGATTTCTTGTTTTATATAATTTCTCTTATTTTTGCTGAAAGAAAACAAAAATGTTAGTAAATAGCCAAAGCTTTGTTCTATTTTTAAGTATTTTTTCTTGAGATTATTGTACAAGTGCTCTCCTATTCCATGGGAGGGAAATGTGCATAATTAATAATTAGAAGAAGAATTATGTGCCGAATGCATGGCCTTGTAATGTGGGCCTGTCGTGCACGTTCAAGGTGTATGGAACTCAAGATGTGTGCAAGAAGTTGCTGGTGGATTTGTAGATGGCGATCGAGATTTGGGTATCCAAATCAGCTTTATTTTGTTATTCTTGACTGCAACCTTGTCTCCCCTTGTGCTTTGTGTAGCTTTCGTATTGTGATTCTTCTTTGCTTGCCATACATGTCTCTGAGTTGATTTCTTTGAGTACTCCTATTGCTACAATTTTGGGTTATTGCTTCTTTCTTGTTCCTTTGACTGCATTTTGGATGGATCCTTTCTTTGTACTAGTGTCTTCAGTTTATTTTTCTCCGTTGGCATAGTTGATTTGGGAATCCATATTTGTGTTCTTGAGGGTTGAGTAGCAATCAACTTCTTTGGGATCCATAATTGAACAATCTTCTGTAGACCTAGTGATCCAACTTGGATTGTAGTCTTGATCTGTTGTTGGTTCCTTTGTAGGTGATGGCTTTGTTGTTGATGATATGCTTCTACTTGATCTTTCTGAATCCATGCATGTCTGGTTCCTTGAATGGGATATATTCTAATGTTGGAAGTTTTGGGTTGATTACTCTGACTAGTCACTCTTGGGTTCAATTCCTCACTAGGACTCTCAATGGAAATGATGTTAGTTGAAAGGTCCAAAGGATGATGAGAAGGCATGAGATCAATGAATGGTGTAAACATAGGTGAAGTACTTGGAGGTGACGGTTCCACAGTAGAGGTAGATGCACAATCACCTTCATGCATGCTTAATTGATCTCTTAGCACTAGACAAGTTGATTTGACTAGTCTTTCATCTAATAAACTAAACACTTCTCGATGTCCTATCTTGACTGATATGTAGCCTAAGGCTAGTTGGATGGTTACCTCATATTTGTATATCCAATCTTGACCTAACACCAGTTCTTCTAATATATCTTGATCGTGGCACACCAATAGTTTTTGTTGCATCGTGTTATTTCCTAGATGCAATGATAATGTAATCTTGCCTATGCATTCAATAACATCACCTCCTATTCCAATCAGATGTGCTTTGGTTGGATGTAACTGAGCTTTAAGCTGATGAGTCAAAGAAGATCTGATGCAGCTGATAGCTGCTCCTGTGTCAATGAGGGCATCCACCAAGTGGTACTCCTCTGTTCCCACTCCTAAGTTCAAATATGGTTGGCTCACTTGGTGTCCTAGGGTTTCAGAAGCTCTAAAGTTAACCATTGGGATGGGCTCTTCACCTTGGTGGTACCTCTCATCCCTTTCTCTCATCCACTCCTTGCATTTCCTTATTCATTTGAGGGCTTCCTATCGTGCTTCCTCTTGTATTTTTTCATCTTCGTCTCGTCGATTCTTTGCTCCTAGAAGTCTTGCCAGCATTTCCTCTATTAATGGCTCCAAATATTTCTTCACTTGACAGCCATTGATATAGTTTGGTAGTACCTCTCCATCTAGGGTTGCTAGATTGATAGATCCACTAGTTGATATACGATTGATCACCAAGGGACCATATCCTCCTTTTTGCAGCTTCTTTGCATGTTGCTTTAAAGTATATACCAGGACTAGATCTCCTTCTTTCAAACCTTTATCCTTGATATGAGCATCAGAGTATGCTTTTTGTCACCTTTTTGCAGCATAAATGCCTGCTATTGCTTGCAATCTAGTTTCATGTAGCCTCTCAATTTGGTCCAATTGATTAGATAACTCATGTCTAGTCCATTCGTAGTTCAAGACTACTCTAAGAGTAAGAATTATGGAATCATTTTGTAAAATGGCATTTTGGCCATATACTAGATCAAAAGGGGTAGTTCCTATGGCTGTTTTATATGCTACTCTGAATGCCCATAAAGCATGATGTAACTATTTGTCCCAATCAGACCTTCCATTATTAACAATCTTCATAAGCACTGTACACAAGATCTTGTTTGAACTTTTAGCTTGTCCATTGGCTTGTGGATGATAGGGAGCTGAATTCATTCATCAAGGCTTCTATTACTTCGTTGACAAAGTGTGTGCCTCTATCACTCACTATTTCGATTGGCAATCTGAATCTAGTGAATATGTTCTCAAAGAGAAACTTAGCCGTGGTCCTTGCATCGTTCTTCTTAGTTGCCTTGGACTCTACCCATTTAGTCAAATAGTTTGTTGCTACAACTATGTATTCTGCATGGGAACCTTTTGATGGTGGGCTAATAGGTCCTAAAAAATCTATTCCCCATTTGGTAAATGCTATGGCACTTATCATAGGTCGTAATGGCATGTCATTTCTTCTAATAGGATACTTTGTTCATTGACACGTATCAAATCTTTGGACATATGTGGCTGCATCTCGATACAGCATTGGCCACCACAATCCAGCAAAGAGAATCATTTTTGCAGTTTTATCTGCAGAAAAATGTCCTCCTGCAACTCCCATATGAGCCATTTCCAAAATTGAGACATACTCATCTTCATGGATGCACATTCTTAGTTGGTTGTCCCTTCCTCTCTTGAAAAGTTGTTTGCCTACGAGTACATAATCTTTGCTTTGGTCCTCAAGGGCACATCTTCTTGCCAAACCAGATCCTTCGGGCTATTCTGGTGCTTTCAAGAATTTAACTAGAGGCATACTCCATCTAGGTGCTATTGTAGAGTAACACATAGTAGAGTTCTCTTCAGGTGCTCTTTCCTAACAAGTGGGGCATGTAGAGACATAGTTATGTGTATCTCTCTGCATAGTTGGCCAATATGTTCCTAATCTCTTAAGCTCTCGTCAGGTTCCATTAACACTTCGATGGGTTTTCCATTGATTCACGTGTGCTTTTTGAAGCCGCATTCCTTTCTTGTCTTCCTCCACACATCTCAAAAGTAATCCACTTGACTCTGTGATATAAGCTTCCAGCTATGATATGGATATTTTTAGTTTTCCATAAATCCTGGCTCCTGTTTAAATTGGTCCTATGTTGAGGTTCATTCATGAGTATGGGAATCAATTTTTCAACCCATTGTGGACATACTTCTAGGTTGAAGAGATAAGTATCTAACAAATCATTTAGCACTCCTATAGGAGGTTCTCCATGTGTCATTCTTGATAGGTGGTCAGCATGGATGTGTGTATTTCCTTTTTTGACTACTACTTCAAAATCAGATTCCATTAACAATAGAAACCATCGTACTAGTTGTCCAGTATTACAAGGCTTATTGACTAGGTACAATAGAGCCTGATAATAAATGAAGAATTTGAATTTGTTTGCCAATAAGTAGTGTCTAAATTTCTTCACTGCCTATACCATTCCTAAGCTTTCTCGTTCCGTAGTGGTATAATTATGCTCTGCTTGGTTTAACTATCTACTAGCATAGGCTATAGGGTGCTCTAGCTTTCCTGTATCTTCTGGTTGTGCTAAGATGCAACCAATGGCAAACTTGGAGGCATCCACATGGATATGAAATGGTTTATTCCAATCTGATACTTTCAAAATTGGTGTTGAACTCAAACGACTCTTTAATTCGTTGAACGCCTTTTCACATTCTTCTATCCAAGTAAATTGAGTCAGCAATCCATAAAGAGGCCTTGCAATTATGGCATACATATGAATGAATCTACGATAATATCCACAATGTCCCATAAATGCTTGCACTTCTTTAGCAGTCTTTGGTCTTGGCAAATTCATAATTACTTTGATTTTGCCTTCATCAGTGGAAATTCCATTCTTAGAGACAATGTGTCCTAAGATCTTTCTTTGTCGAACCATGAAGACACATTTTTCCGGATTAAGGCATACTCTATACTCACGACATTTGGCAAATATTTTTCTTAGTTCTGGGATGTGTTCTAGTCTTATAGTTGAATAGGTACATAAATCATCCATGTATACCTCCATACTCTTTCTCAAAAATTCCTTGAACACATGGCACATTAGTCTTTGGAAAGTTGTTGGGGTGTTAGTTAAACCAAATGGCATAACCCTAAAAGCATAAACTCCCCATTCAGTTGCAAAGGCTGTCTTGTGTTGGTCTTTAGGAGCAATGGCTACCTGATTATATATTGAGAAGCTGTCAAGAAAGCTATAAACTTCCTTGCCTGCAACCCTTTCCAATAGATGATCTGTGATGGGTAATGGGTAACTATCACGTATGGTGGCTTCGTTTACCTTTTTAAGGTTAATGCACACCCTTAATTTGCCATTCTTTTTTGGTACTACCACTAGTGGTGGTACCCATTCCATGTTTTCAATTTCTTAAATGAAGCCCGCATCCAACAAATTATCTATCTCTTCCTTAATCTTTGCTGAATAAACATCATTATAGGTGTATGGTCTTTGTTTGGACGGTTTGGCTTCTGTTGTCATAGGGATTCTATGAGCACAAATAGAAGGATCTACACATTTTAAATCCTTATATGTCCATGCAAAGACATCTCAATACTCCCTTATCACTTGTATTAATTCTTGTTCTTCCCCCAACAAGACATCTTGTCCTATGAAGGTGCATCTCTCATCTCCTTCTTCAATAGCAACTACAATCTTCTTGGTCTGCTCTTTATTGTCGTATGCTATCCCTGGTTGAGCTTCTCGTTTTGGCATTTGAATAGCAATCTTTCTCTCCTCTACCTCATATTTCTTAAAGTGATTGGGTACCTCAAATTGGTCTTGAGGTGTGTTTTCTTCTTTTCCATTTTCCATGTCGGGCTCATCCATTATTGGTTGTAGCACGTCTTGAGTCGAATCTAGACTAGTTTCAATATCTTCCTTCTTTTTCCTTTCTTCCTCAAGAGGTTCCAATTCCATTTCTATGCTCTCGTAGTCTTCATTCCATTCTTTTTCAATTACCTCTCCTTGTCATGTAGGCAGGATCTTCTACAGGTCTAGATGCTCCTTGTCTTGGCTGCCATCTTTGTCTCCTTTCTTCTTCCCTTTTAGTTGCTTTACACATCCATAGGTGAGTATCTTCATTCATCCATGTTTGACTACTTGATCCTACACTATGAATGGATAAATTATCGTCTTCTTCGTGTATCGGGTTCCATTGCAGAGGAGGGACATCTTGATAAGTAAAAGTATGGATGTTTATCCTAGTTGTCGTTCCTCCATGCTACAAGTACACTACATCTTTTCCCCAGTCTTGCACTACCTTGAGTTGTCTCATGAAAGACCTTCCAAGTATCATCTCATAATTGCTAGCCTTCTCAATTGACATATTGCTAAGGTATATTTGAATTTGACTCTGCAAGTGGTGAATACTAGATTTTCTAATAATCCTAAGGGTTGTTTCGTGTGTCCGTCTGCCATTTGAATCTTCGTCCTAGTGGGTTGTAGGGCTAGTTTTCCCCATTTCTCCCATATTTCTTTGGTAGCAATTCCTACTCGAGCTCCCCAATCTAATATGGCTTTAGTGGTATATCTTCGATAAGTGATAGGGAGGCATGTGTTTCCTTCATCTCCCTCACTAAAATCTCCCACTTTGTCAACTAGAATTTTAATATTGGCTACTTTATCTCTCGTCTTGCTTTTGTCTGACTGCCTAGTGATTTTCTCTCTTAATTGAGGCTTCACTTTCAAGAGTTCTTCCAGAGTCAGTGTACATGGTTTTAAGGTGTTGTATTATGTCAGAGCTTTGGATTGATGGGTTCTGCTATTTTCTCCTCACTGAGGGAACACCATATAATTCAGAATTATGTTCATACTCCCCCATATAGTTTGGTAAAACATTCACACTATCTGTCATCATCTTTGTTGTCATCCCGTTGAGATGATCTTTCTGGGTTTAATTCAGGGATTGACAATTCAAGCTCGCCTATCGCTTCTAACTCCTCAAAAGGTGGTTTGCTTCCTTCTGCTTTCTTCCATATATCTTCTTGGACTCTTCCCCATAAGTCTCTAGGCCATTCCGCATCTACTTCAGGGATTACAGATCCTTCTTCTTTACTTTCATAGCATCTTTCTTCATAGTTCTTGTTTTTCTTTTCTTCCCTAGGGTGACTAGGTGCTACACATTCTTGAAATTCTTTTTTGGAAATCCTTGTGCTGGGTAGTGGCTGAATAGGTTTTTCTAAAGTTTTTTGAGCCACTTCAATTAACTTATTACATATTTCCAATCCTTCTTTTTCTAAGTCACCTCTTGGGTATTCTCTTTCGTGTTGCTCGATGGGTGGTCCTGCCTTTATTCATGCTTGATATGCTTTAATCCACATGGCTAAGTCTTCTGGCATTGGATCGACTAAAACTGATCCTGCCTCTTGTCTTTTATGTTTCTCGGTTTCCTTGTTCGGTTTTCCTTTATGCTCTTGTTCCTAGTTTTGGCTCTGCTTGTTATTCTCATTCTCCAACTTTTGTTGCAGTCTCTTACCTTTTATCTTTTCTCTACGAGTCTTCCACCTTTGGGTTTGTTTAGACTTAGCACTTTTCTCAGACTCTTTAGAATTTGCAACTACTTGTGGTGTTGGGGTGTTCACTTCTTTGTCTTGGTTATCATTTTCATTGGATTTATTTGGGGTGTCTCTTGCTTTGCCCTAGTTATTGCTTTCAATGGCATTGTGTATTCCTTATCACTCCTTGATGACTCTACCACTTTTATAACATTTATTTGTATTGGGATTGATTTTATTGGGATTTTTAAGGCAATCCCTAAAAAGGTGTTCCTTGCCACAATCATTGCAGTAGCCTTCCCAAACTTTCTGATATGGAGGTGGATTGGGTAATGTACACTCCCTGATAAAGTGATCACCTCTGCATCTATAACATGGTCCTCTAGGAGCAGTTGGTCTATTCATCGGCCGTGGTGGTACTTGAGCTCTAGGAGTAGTGTACATTAAACATAGTCCTGATCATATCCATAGGAGCTATCATAACCATCAGAGCCATATGTATATGGCTCATAGGATTGTCCATACTCAGCCATAGTATTTTCATAGGTGGAATAACTTCCTTGAATAAGGTCATAAGATTGGCCATAAGTCTCGGTACTAGTCAATGGGGTGGTTGGTACTATTGCTCTTTCAGGATTCTCTTCTATTTGAGCGATTTTCACTGGGACAACATTTTGTGGGTGAGGTGGTTGTTGTCCTAGTATAGGTTGAGGTTGATTGTATCCTTGATACGCATAAGGCCTTAGTGCAGGTACTTGCTGTTGGAAAGGAGGGTATTTATAGGCTTTTCCTCCTTGATCTCTCGAGGGGTATCCGTAAGGCCTAAATGGTGGTTGTGTAGGTCTTGGTTGTCGATTTTAAGGATAATTCTCCGTACTGTGATTTATGTACCTTTGCTCTATGTTATAGTAGTGAGTGGGTCCCTGGGTAAGTGGTATGCTATAGGCATTAAGGAGGTGGTGGGAATGCTCCCCTATTGCACAAATGAGAAGGGTGGTGACCTCCATAATGAACACATCTCCTGAGCAGAGGTACTCTCAAGGGAGGATTAGGATAATTCCTTTGTCCTTGAACATTCAACTTCTTAGCCACTAAATCAGCTATCTCTTCTACATTGTTCCTTGGATTGGAAGTACTGCTAGCACTATCCTCACTCTTAACACTTCCTTGAGGTATTTTTAAGTCTTCCGCCAGATTGTCTTCTAGATCGATACAATCCTTCATGCATTCTTGTAAACTTTGGAATCTCTTCAAATATACTAAAGATCTCAATGACCCATTCACCGATCCTTCCAAGAATAATGAGACCATTTTATTTTGGGTGGGTCTCTCTTTTGCCGGACATCTATCCACGTATTGCTTGAATTGTCTCGCGGCTAACCTCACTGATTCTGTAGGAGATTGCTTGAAACTATGGATTAATGATGAAGAGTTTTTTTTAATTCCACTCTTAGTGAATTCTTTGATCAATTCTTGATATACTTGTTCCATGTTTTGAAAATTGTTAGGATCTAAGGGTTGGAACCATGTTAAGGCCGCGTCTATGAGGGTTAGACCAAATGATTCATACTGGATCAAGAAATCTTCCACCTGTTCAGGTCTGACCACTTGCTTGAATTCAGCAATGTGATTGTATGGCTCACTAGAACCATCATAGTGGCTTCTCACGCATTTGGCAACTTGAATTGATCTTAATCTTCTTCCAAGTTCAAGCGATCTTAGCATTACAGGGAAAATTAGTCATCCTATCGTCTTACGGAATTAGATCTCCTATCGAAACCCTAATTATAATGGACTTCCCTCTAGGGGTTGATACCTGTTTTTCCTCTTGTCCATGTAAAAACCTCCCACGTACTTGACTACTGGTCTAGGCACTATGTGAGCATCCCCAACTTTCTTCAATCTTGCCACGGATCTATTTAATCCATCTATGTAGATGGGTAGATCATGTTGGTTGGTGTTCACGTATTCCAACAAGGTTCTGTACTCTCCCTAAATGATAGACATTAGACCTGCTATGTATATTGAGGTATGCATGTCTTCTGAGGCCATAATAGTCTCTTCCTCTGATTCACTCGAGGTTTTAGAGTATTGTGAATGTTGGGTGGGTTGTGCAACACTACCTAGTGATGAAATTATGCTTTTGCAGCTTCCTAGGACTCTTCCTGATCTCAAGTTCATTCACCTCTTCATGACTTTATATGTCTTCTACTTCACCCTTTATTGCTACCCAATTTGCTTCAAATTTACCCTTTAAATGGCTTGCATACTCTCTGGTCGATACCACTTCTAAGCAATACTTCTTTGACGATACGATGTCAAGTTTCCCACGATACAATACTCAAGAAAATGGCGATATGATACCACAATTGTCCTCGATACGATACTGGAAGTTTGCACGATACGATATCACAGATGGCCACGATACGATACTGATGTTACTGACATTACGATACCAAGCAATTAGTCGATATGATACTTGTTGTGTAAATGATACGATACTAAAAGTTTGGATGATACGATACTTAATTCTCTAGCGATACGATACTTAGTACCTTGTGCATGATACAATATTGGATAGAGGGTGATACGATACCAAATTTGGGCACGATACGATACTACTCACTCCATGATGCGATCTCAGAGCTCATGATACGACACCAAATCAACTCACGATACATATTTACTTCATAAACGATATGATACTAGAGGTTTCTGAGATATGATACCACTTGCATATGATACGATACCACTTTGGTCGGCGATACGATATCACAACCAAAATGATACGATACCACGAAATCAGCAATACGATATCACTAATGCATTCAATACAATACCACTTTGGTCAGTGATACGATACCATGATGTTGCTCTAGCACGATGGTGAGAACCACGTTAAGAAGCTCCACTTCCTTAATGTCAATCCGCGGAAGAGATAGGAGTGATATGAAGATCGTGAATGTGAGATGAAGTGAGAGTGAAGGTGAGAAGCATAGAGATGCACACACACATACACACACACTACGAAGAGACAAGCAAGACACAATGGAAGGTGAGAAATCAACTCTATTGCTCAAGATCTCAATTACAAGCTCAAAGTAGCTCTAAGCTCACACTAACTAACCTCAAAAATGAGCTCTCTAGCTCTTTTTATAGATTCTACACTAGTTTTGACCGGTTTCACATCTAGTGATCGACATAGTTAAAAAATAGGTCCTAAGTGCTATTTGAAGGGGTAAACGGTGTCTAAAAATAACCAAAATTGATACGCTCATTCTACCTAAGCTCCTCAAGCTCGAGGACTCCTCGGCTTGCACAAAATGGAGCTAGAAATTAAGAAAAGGGTTTTTCTATGTTACATATGTTACAATAGTGATAAAAATCACTGTTGGAGGTTTTGAAGAGTATTTATAAAACATAATTCTTTGAAAAAAGATCCGACTGACTCCCTACTCTATCTTTACATGCTTCTGCGTCTTCTATGCCTCTGGCTACTGCCAACACCCCCCTCCCTCTCGCTTCTGTCATCCTCGACAGAACCTTGTTGTGCGGTCTGTCGGATGTAGTTCTGTAGTAGTTACTGAGCGAGGGTGTGTTCTGATATTCGAATGCCTCGGGCCAAATTTGCCTCGAGTTTCTCCCAATCAATTGGTTGTGGTTCATCGGGTGGTGGGAGTCGATAATGTGTGGAATATACCATCTGTTCACAGGTGAATAATTGCAAGAGGTGTGTAGGCCTGCTGATGAACACTTCCGAATGGTATTCCCAGAAACCGGTTGTGAACATCTCTTCGAAAGTCTGCTTGTAGCACACCGGTAAATATTTAATTCTGCAATGCCAGGCATAACACACCCGTAGCGATGGCATTGTACTCATATTATATGCAAGATCTAGATTGCCATGCTCGAAGCCGGGGGTGTTTACATGAGGTGCCTTTACACGACGGAAGACTTTGAAAACCATTTGCATCATGTCAAAGATTTTGACAGTCATGTGCGCTGCTATATCGTCTAGTCCAGTGACGAATCATGGCCATCATGTATCCCACTGTCTGTAGTTCTATGGGTGGCTTGAAATATGGGTAATTTAACCAATCCTGGCACTGCTTGTTATTTTGTACTTTAATAGCAAATGCTATCCAGGAGCGGCAACGTGGCACTGTTCCCCAACATGGGTTGTATTTCAAATGTAGTGGTGCCTTTACCCAAGTACTCATCATCTCAGGATATTCTTGTAAAAGATCTTTACGCCACTCTGGTTGATAAATCTCGCCTTGCTGCGCATCCAGTGGCAAATCATCAGGCGCAAACTGAGTAGCGTGAGATGGTTTCTTGCCTGTTTCTTTCTCTATGGCCAACTGATATTCTACCATTAACATGAAATACGGTTTGTACTGTAACTCATGCCCTGATATATATCTGCGCAAGGCCAAGTGAGCGAAGTAGGGCGACTGTAAAATTCTTTCCTCAATCATTGCCATTGTGTGCAGCTGCGCCTCTACTCGTGCTGAATGGGTGGTTCCAAGCTCTTCAATTGTCTTCATCCATGTGGGAGTAGGAAGTTCGTAAGTTGTTTGGCCTTCAGCCGTGACTCGTCCGCCTGGGATGGGTTGTGGCTCATAGGCTTCTTAAAAGGTTTCCTCCACCGGAATGGTTACATTTTCTTCATCGGCTGGGAGGTCCAGTGGGGAGTCTGGTCTTGGGGGTGCTTCATAGACTGCGATTCGTGATTCAAGATTTGATACCTGGGCCCGTAAGGCATTGAGTTCCTCTAAGATCTCAGGAGAAGGGTCCGCAGGAGTTGGTAATCCTTGTGTTGCTGGTAGTCCTTGTGTTGCAGGTGCTCTAAGCTGGAGTAGTTTATGATCTTCTTTCAGCTTCTGATATTCTCCGTTCATTCGATCATATTCATCGAGCAATCTGATGTGGTCATCGAGTAACATTTTCATTGATTCGGAGGGCACTGCTTTGAACCGGCTAGGACTTAATGGTTGGTCTGGGTGATCGAGAGCAGCTTCTAAATTTTCTCTGTTCTGCTCTTGTAGCCGCTGGTTCTCTTCCTTTGCTGCTGCTAGGTGTCTTCTGAGTAAACCCATGTTCCGTGTAAGCGTCGCATTGCGAACTGTCTGGGCCCTTAACAAATTGTCAAGATCAGCAGTGGCCTCCTTGGCTTTCTCTTCACTTTCTACTTCCAATTTGTGGTATGCCTCGTGTAATTCTTGGTACCGAGTATTCAATGATGCATTCTCAATCGACAATGAATTAAGCTGCGACTGCAAATCGTTGGTTGTCCTCTGCAGCTGCTGATAATTATTTCCAAGAGATGTGAACTCATCTCTTACTTGCGTCATACACGTGAACATCTATCGAAATGTTGTGTCTATGGTGGATGATAATATTAATGGTGTGCTAAGTGAAGACGCAGTGGGTGTAGATGCAAAGGGAACGGGGAATGGGGGTGGGAAAGTGGATGCTGTGGTGATTGTGGAAAATTGTGGTGTGCTTAAATATTGTGGTGCCACAATTGAAGTGAGTGGAGGTGCAGTGGGGGGTGATATATCCATATCGCTGGATGTGGTGTCGAGTGCCGTGACTGTGAATAGTGGTGTGATCGTGGGTAAGTGTGTGGGTGTAAATACAGGATTTACAAAGGTTGAGGAGTAATTTACAGAGGGGTTGTCTTGGACGGCTTGGTGGAAAGGGGAAAGAGGGGTTACGGTGGGTCGGGGAGGTGAGACTGGGGAGAAGGTTAATGGAGGTGGGAATGGGAAAAGGGGTCTTGGAGGTGTGGGGAAGGGTGGAAAAGATGGATGGAGAAATGGGTTGGATAGAAAGGTGGATGTGTTAGGGGGTAGACTAGGTTGAGTGGGTGCGGAAATTGTGGGCGTAAGGACAACTTCTGCAACTCCACCGGCGAAGGAGGATGTTGTTCTGGGAGAAGGAGGGTGTATGGGGGAGACTGGATGGATGGGAGGTGATGGGGGAGCGGTTGGGGTGGTCGGTACTTCGACGACTGTGGTGGTATGTATAGTAGTAGGACGGGGTGGGGAATCTACAAGGATGGCTTCTTCTACCAAAGAGCTTTCAGGGACGAGACGTGCTTCCCTGGCCTGTTCTGAAGATTGTCCGCCGGTGGGTACCCGAATGTATTCACCAGGTTTGGTTAGTAAGCGGATTCTGCGGGGGTCATACTGCGGTAGCGGTTTCCTCTACAAATATCTTAAGGCTTCAGTGGGTCCAACTGATTTAACAAGCTCTCTGAAACCTCTGATGTATACTTCTTCGAACCCACTCGAGACAAGCTCTTGTTCTATGAGTGTTTGGCTCTCTTCATCAGTCAACTTCTTACGCGTCCAAACCTTTTCCATAGTACGGTATAACTTTTTGATGGCCGGTGTATATGCTGCTGCTTCGAAGGTTTCTTCTTCGTGTGTGCTCGTGTCACCTTGGGTGTCGGTTTGTTGTCCTTGTTCGTCCGTTTGCACATGTTCTTGGGATTCATGAGTTCCGTGACTGGCTTCGTCATTGCCTTCATCTTCGTCGGTTTTTGTTCTTTCTCCCTCGGAACTAGACACTACTTGTCCTTGTGGTTGATCTCACGGTGTGGTAGGGTAGATGGGCCTTTCATATTCCTAAGAGAAGATCTGACCTTCTGAAAACTGAAATTCATTTGAAAATACGTCCTGCATCTCAAAATCAAATGTGGTGCCTGCTTGTTCTGTTTCTAAATGGGGTATCGGGAAAGAGAAAGCTTCCGCACCAATAGTGGTGGGAACTTCTGCTGTAGTGGTGGTAGGTCCTGGGACTGTGGCTGCTTGAGTAGTGACTGTGCTGGTAGTGCCCTCCGTTGTAACTGGTCTCGATAACCTTATGCGAATAAGTTGTACAGATGGAGTGGCTTCTGTCAGAGACTGCTCTAGAGATGGTTGTTGAGGGTGATTCTGGCACCTGAAGGCAGGGGATAGTTCCTCTCATTCGCTTTCCTGCTCTTCCTTTGCTAGGCTTCCTAGCTTTCTTCGATGTTCCTTTAAATGCTTTCAGCTCCTCACTTGTCATTGCTTGCTCGATAGGTAAATCGTAAGCTAAGCACATATATACGATTCTAGTCAGTGCGCAGCATCCATTGATGACTTTCTTTCTTTCCCATCTATGTTGTGCTAAATACATCTGATCAATGATCCAACTAGCTAGATCAATTTGTCTGGGGTCCAATACAAGATAAATACAAACCAAACCATATTCGTTTGTGAGGCATTGTGAATCTGTCCTGAGCGGGGAAAGCAAAATGCTGCATACATATCCGTAGTGGCTTTGAAAGCTCAGGTGTGATCGCCGAAATCTCTTCCCACTTTGTCACATCCCCACGTTTCATAGGGTCAGGAACTAACCTTTCTCGCTCTGTGGGCGTGTGGGTTCCATGAATCTTGATGGCAGCTCGAATTAGATCTTTAGAAAGATAAAATCTTTTGTAGGGTGGACGGTTCACTAAGGATGGCAAAATGAAGGTGCCTGGCAAATCTTTGTTCTCTGATGCCATCAATGTTGTGACTAAATAGTAACATATGTAGAAGTCAGGTTTAGGCAAAGGGTCACTAAAATACTCTCTAAACCCTGCTCTTGCCCAAACATGTGTTATGTCTTGTGTGTTCTATAGCCCTTCGAACTCTCTTGAGAGAAATTGATATTTGCCCCCAGGTACGATCATCAAAAGTCAAATTAGCCTCAAATATAAACTCAGCATCTGCTAATGGTCCTGCTAGCCCTTGAAACTAGTGAGAATTACGATGAATCTTCTCAATATACCCTCTAGGAGGATCGTCAATAGGCATGGGTCCTAGGAAACCTTGAAATTCTGGCGGTGGAGCCGTCGGATGGGACTCTACGAGTAAAATACCGATAGGTGCTACAGGTGCACTGGGGCCTGCTTCTGATGGTCCTTCTTCAGTTTGCATGATGATTGTCGTGCTAATGGAAAAGATCTGCTACAAAAGATTAGCACATTAGTATGGAAATTAGTTATGATCCCATTAAGGTGAGACCGCAATCCCTTTCCATAGCCGATGTGTAACCCATGTAGCCAAGTGTTGTGAAATGATTGATGCAACGATTTTTGCAGGTCTAATGCATGTCTCTAGACACCTACATGCTTTCAGATGATACATACATTTCTTGATGAAGTGTTATTATAGATGATGTTGGGTTATAGTGTGTGGATTTATACATGGTTCAGTCATGAATGAGTTATTACATGGTTGTAGATTATTTGGGGTGGGAGTTATGTTAGACAATGGGTTAGGAGAAGACTTCTGGATACGTTTCGGTATCCACTTCCTAAGAATTTGTGATCGGGTGATAGGTCTCTGCGGAGGGACAAAAGATGATATCGGATTTGGTGGTATGGAGGGTTGAAAAGATTTCCGAGGGGTATATTTTACATGGCTTGAGGGTTGAGCTATAGTACATGGTTTGGGTACCCAAATTTGCGTGGGTGTGGGTCTATTTGTTAGGTACTTCTTGGCGATCCAAATTTGTCGAATGTTCGAACTTGTAGAAGAAGGTCGAGGGGATGTTGGATACTGATTCTGCTTCTGCCTTGACTTCTTCTTGTCATTGTCTGCATGGTTGAAATCTATTGGTGCTTTCTGTCCTTTTGGCACCCATATTTGTCTTGTGCCACTTGCTTTGTGATACTGACACTGCGTTCCTCTTTGTGTCGTCTGATGTTGTTGTCGGTCTGGGTTCCTTCGTCGTGGTTGACTCCTTTGTGGTTGAGGTTGAGAGGTCGGATGGACACTCTGCTTTGGAAAAGAAGGGAGGTCCAACACTTGCAAAACTTGCCCACTAGGAAGTGAGGCATTCTGTACCACAAATCTAGGCCAGTTCGCAGTAAGTGTGGAAGGATGGGCACCGCAGGGTGTTTTGCCCATGTGGACGCTGATGAAGTCCACCTGACCAAGCGGTTGGGCGGTTGCCCCTTCTAATTTGCAGAAAGCCCAAGGGAAAATCTCTTGACGTCCTTCTGATTGACTATTGTCCATCGCCAAGCCCGCGTGGGTTGGTGTAGACGTAACGTGACTGATCTAACCAAAGATCTTCCGGTCTTCCGTCACATGCATTTCATAGGGTCTATGGCTACAAACCTCAGTCGGAATGCCATTAGGGAAGTCAAGCGGTATCACTTGCTTCTGATCTAAGGTTCCAATCTGCAAGGCACCTTGTCTAAGATTTAGGTCCACTGAGTGATCGTATAGCCAATCTTGGCCAAGGATTAGGGGTTCTATCAGGTCGTCGTCATGGCACACTAGTAACTTTACTGTCAAGGTCACTTCGTTTATGAGGATAGGAAGGTCCACCTCACCCATGCAAGGGGTTTCCATGCCTCCTAGCCCTATGAGGTATGCCTCAATTGGCCGCATTTCTATTCCTGAATCCTTATAGTGGGACCATCTAATCGCACTAGTCGTAGCACCTGAATCAATTAAAGCCCTTAGCTCTTGGCAAGGGTTGCCGTGCTCTAGCGTGACTGTAATGAATGGTCTCCGATCCACTATGCTAGGATGGGTACTTGACTTTACTTGACACATGGCCATGGGATATCTGGGTGTTGCTTCCAGATGATTATAATGTTCTCTCCCTAGTCCTTATCTTCTTAGCTTCATGCGCTTAGTGTGTTCTATAGCTTTTGCCTGAGCTTCAGCTCATATTCTATTTTCTTCCTCCTTACGCTTCTTTGCCAACGTGAGTCGTCTAAGCATATCCTCAGTAAGAGGTTCTTGGTATAGCCTGACTCTACAGCCACTAATGTAATTAGGCATTATGTCTCCTTCTAAGGTGGCTAATTGTATTGCTCCACTTGTCGAGAGTTTGTTAATGATCATAGGTCCATAACCTCGCTTTTCTAACTTTCGTGCATGTTGTTTCAGCGTATATACTAGAACTAAATCTCCGTCTTTCAAGCCTTTATCTTTTACATGTGCATCAAAATATGCTTTCTGTCGCTTCTTTGCCGTGTATATTCCTGCTGCTGCTTTCAACCTGGTTTCTCCTAATCGTTCCAAGTCCATTATTCTTGCTGATAATTCATGGCCGGTCCACTGATGTTCTTGTGCAACCTTAAGGGTCGGTATGAAGAAGTCCAAAGGAAGCACAGCATTCTGACCAAAAACCATCTGAAAGGGAGTTGCATTGAGTATGGTCTTGTAGGCCACTCGATATGCCCAAACAGCATGGTGTAACTGTTTGTCCCAATCTGAACGTTTGTTGTTCACGAGTTTCGTCAGTACGTTACAAAGGATCTTGTTAGTGCTTTCAGCCTGACCATTGGCCTGAGGATGATATGGTGCGGATTTCTTGTGAATCACCATAAAATCCTGTAACAAATATTCAATGACTTGGTTTAGAAAGTGAGTTCCTCGATCGCTCACTAACTCTATAGGCAATCCATATCTCGTAAAGACATTTTCAAATAAGAATTTTGCAGTCGTGTGTGCATCATTCTTTTTTGTGGCTTTTGCCTCTACCCATTTCGTAAGATAATCTGTGGCAACAATAATGTATTCAGCATGTGTACCTTTTGCAGGGGGGTCAATGGGTCCTACAAAGTCTATACCCCACTTAGAAAATGCACGTCCGCCCATCATGGGTTTCAATGGCATTTCATCTCTGCGAGTAGGAAATTGAGTTCTTTGGCACACATCATATCTCTTTACATAGGTATGTGCATCCATGTGAAGAGTGGGCCACCATAATCCTACAAAGAGGATGGCTTTGATTATCCTATCTGGTCCAAAGTGACCTCCTACAACGCCTTGGTGTGCAGTCTCTAGTACGCTCAGATAATCGCTTTCATGAATACATTGTCTTAGGTATCCATCTCGTCCTTGTTTGTATAGATTATCGCCAATAAGTGAATAGTCCTGAGCTTCCTGCTCTAGACTGCGTTGTCGCGCTAAAGTCATTCCTTGAGGGAATGTTTTCGTCCCCAAGTACGTCACTAAAGGTTCACTCCAGTCTGGTGTGAGAGACACGTGATATAATGTAGCATGCTCTACCGGTGGTCTTTCACAACAAACATGGCATTCTTTACACAACTTGTAGACATCTGCTTCCATCGCGGGCCAGTATACTCCTAGTCTATGCAGAGTCTGTAATGTACGATGTTTCGAATGATGTTGCTTTAATGCACCTACATGTGCTAATTGCAACCAATTCGCATGTTCTGATTCATCTACACAACAAGCAAGAATCTTTTGATTATCCTGTTTATATATGCTTCCTGCTATGATTTGATATCTCTGAGACTTTGTAATTTCTCCTTCTTTGATCTTTATCCTAGGATTTTTGGGTCCATACGTGAGAATAGGGACTATAGGCTTAGCCCATTCTGGTGCTATCTCAAGGTTAAACAAATATGCATCTGGTAAATCATCCACTACTCCTTGAGGAGCTTCTCATGAGGTTAATCTTGAAAGGTAGTCAGGCTCTGAAATGTGTCTTTCCTTTCCTAACTACGACTTCAAAATCATACTCCATGAGTAATAGAAACCAACGTATTAACCGTCCTGTGTTACATGGTTTGTTGACTAAGTACAATAATGCTTGATGATCTGTAAAGAATTTGAAATTGTTTGGCAACAAATAGTGCCTGAACTTCTTTACAGCATAGATCATTCCTAATCCTTCTCGTTCCGTCGTGGTGTAATTTCTTCTGCTGCGTTCAATTTTCTGCTCGCATAAGCTATGGGGAGGTCTATATTACCTTCATTCGTGGGTTGTGCTAACACACATACTATGGCGTAGTTGGATGCATCCACATGTACATGGAATGGCTTACTCCAATCTAGGGTGGTCAATATGGGTGCTGAGCACAAACGTCGTTTAAGTTCGTTGAATGAATTCTCACATTCATCCGTCCATTCAAAATGGGTCAAAAGAGAGTACAAAGGCTTGGCTATGATTGCATACATGTGTATGAATCGTCTATAATAACCACAATGGCTCATAAATGCCTGTACCTCTTTCACATTAGTTGGTCTAGGTAATTCTGCAATTACTTTCACCTTTTCTTCATCTGTAGAAATTCCATTCTTCGACACAATGTGTCCTAGAATTTTGCCTTGTCTGACCATGAAAACACACTTTTCGGGGTTCAAACAAACCTGATATTCTCGACATTTTTCAAACAATTATCTTAACTCTGGGATATGCGTCTGTCTTATATTTGAATGTGCACATAAGTCATCGACATAAACTTCCAAATTCTTGCGTAAGAATTCCTTGAAAACATGACACATGAGTCGCTGGAAAGTAGCGGGTGCATTTGTTAAGCCAAAAGGCATTACACGAAATGCAAATATGTCCCATTCAGTGGCAAAAGCCGTCTTATGTTGGTCTTCTGGAGCAATGGCTACTTGATTATAGCCTGAGAATCCATCAAGAAAGCTGTAAACTTCCTTGCCCGCAACTCTTTCCAATAGGTGTTCTGGGATAGGAAGAGGATAACTGTCTCTAATCGTGGTGGCATTAACTTTTTTAAGGTTAATACACACACGCAATTTTCCATTCTTCTTGGGCACAACCACAATGGGGGATACCCATTTGGTATGCTCAATCTCATAAATGAATCCTGCTTCTATCAAACGACCTATCTCCTCTTTAATTTTCGCAGCGTAATTATCATTGTACATGTATGGTTTCTGTTTCGTAGGTTTTGCATCTGGAGTCATAGGGATTCTATGAGAACATATATCTGGGTCTACTCCTTTCAAATCTTTGTAACTCCAGGCGAACACATCTCTATATTCGCGCAATAGGGCAACTAATTCTTCTTCTTCTTCCTTCGTCAAATCATGCCCTATGTAAGTACACTTTTCTTCTTCTCCTTCTATGGCTACTATGATTTTCTTGGTTTTCTCTCGATTATCATATACTTCTCCCACTTCAACTTTTCTATTTGGCATTCGTACCATTATTCGTCTGTCTTCTATTTCATTTTTCTTGAAGTTCTCGGGAACCTCAAACAAGGATTCTTCTTCTTCTGACATGGTTTCTTTCTTCTTTCTTTTCTTACCTTCACTCTTAGTGGTCACTTGTGTAGCTATCCTCACATCATTCATAAGTTCTTCGTGTCTCTGAGGATGAATCTCTACTTCATAGAAATATTCTTCTTCTGATGCAAAAGGTGAGTCCATAACAATTGACTCTAAATCAAAATCACTCGCGTCCTCGAAAGCATCAGTGTTCGGTTCACGCTCTTCTAAAACGGAATCACACATGATCAGCTATATCGTGAAAACTAAAATGTCATAGCCATCCTCGTCAATTGTTCTTCATTGATGGCTACGTCCATGGTTGCTAGGATCTCTGCCCAACCATGGGGTTCGAATTCTTCATCTGGAAATACTATAGGTGCATAATGTTGAAGATAAATGTACAAGCTCATTTTCATATGAGCCATGCTTGGATAAATTTACCAAATATAAAGATAAAGGAAAAGTAGAGAAAAAAAGGAAAAAATAAGAAAAGAAAAAGTCTAGTCAAAACTTCATGATGAGTAAGAGATACAATATCTTGCCTTGTAGTTAGTAGCATGTAGTGGAGAAAGTGGTGAGTTAAGAAGGAGGCACAAACTTCTTCACATGCTCATTGGTTATAAAAGTGAAGTGGGAGCACATTCAAAACAAGGAGCGAAAGAGGCAAGAGCTCCCAGTAGTCGGATCTAGCCATATTGTCATTTTGATTTTCCCTTAGACTCCTTCTAGCCACATGTCAATTTGTACACACCTCTGTTGTAGAGCTCATATCTCAGTGCATATGTAA
Organism: Ceratopteris richardii; assembly: GCA_020310875.1. NCBI lineage: Eukaryota > Viridiplantae > Streptophyta > Polypodiopsida > Polypodiales > Pteridaceae > Ceratopteris > Ceratopteris richardii. The sequence goes on along the minus strand of CM035442.1, from coordinate 32,814,754 downwards.
CCATTTTGTGCATTTAAAAATTCATTGGAAAGCTTATCTTGTGCACTTTCTGCATATCAAATATATCTTTGAAAACTTATGTAGTTTGTGAGATATCAGTGAAAGAGTGAAGTCTAGTTTTTAAGTATACCTGTGTAGATAGGTAGTCTATTTTGGTCGATTCAGTTTCCCAACCAAAACATATCCAAATTGCAAGATTTTTGTCTTGTTGGAAAGCCCTTGGCATCTACTCTCACTATCTCAAATATCTCATTCAGATCATTCATACTCTGTGAGATATCTATCAGAGAGTAAAGTCCAGTTTTACAGTGTACTTATGTGTGCAGATGGTCTATCTTGATGAGTTGAGTTTCCTAATCAAAACGCATCAAAATTACTTGATTTTTAGCTTGTTGGAAAGCTATTTGTGTCTACTTTCTCTGTACCAAATATCTTTCTCAAAGGATATATATTCAGAGAGCTATCAGTCCAAGAGTGAAGCTCAGTTCTTCAGCATACCTGTGTGGATAGGTAGTTCATCTTTGACAGTTGTGTTTCCTAATCAAAGCTTGTCCAAATTAAGTCATTTATAGCTTGTTAGAAAGCTCTCTTTGTCTACTTTGATTGACAAAAGCATCAAGTCCATTTAAGTTTTGTGTTGAGAGCAGCAAGCTATCTAAGGTGCAGATGTTTGTCCAAGTGCTGGACATACAAGGGTTCACTACACACTTCCGTTGCGCATAGGAGAACTCGTTCTCTACAGTTGGTATCAGAGCGAACTTGGTGTTGAAGCTTCATCATGAAAGCTGGAGTTGAAGCAAAGAAAAAGAGGAGCTACAAAACAAGAGGGAGCTTCACAAACGCAAGAGCAAAGGACTATAACTATTCGAGGTAACTCTCAAAGTCTTTGATACTCTTCGATGGCTGACTTGGGTCAACAAGTAGAGAAGTTGGACAAGGATAACTATCCCGTGTGGAAGTTTAGAATGACCAACTACCTAATGGGCAAATGCTTATGGGGTATTGTGAGCGGCGATGATGCTCAACCTCAAATCAATCAAGCTATGGCCACCGAAGTCCAAAGGAGGCAAGCAAAAGAATGGGAAGAGAGGAATAGGAGAGTCATGTTCCTCATTTCGCAAGTCATTACTAATGCCATGGTAGGTTATATTCAACATCTAGAGAAAGCTAAGGATGCTTGGGAAGCTCTTGAAAGTATGTATTCAACAAATACCAAAGCTAGGAAACTTCAACTCAAGAATGAGTTGAACACAATCAAGAAAAGTTCGAGTCAATCCATAGCTGAATATACTTTGAAGATTAAGGAGCTAAGCGATGCTTTAGCTTCTATTGGCACAACGGTTGAAGACAAATATCTTGTGTGTTATACTCTCAATGGCTTGAGAGACGATGAAAGATGGAAGCCTTTTATAACTTCCATTAAATTGAAAGATGTATATCCAGGTTTTGAACAACTAATCCCTCATCTTGTCACAGAAGAGCTTAGCTTCGGTGGTCCCAAAGGAAAGGACAGCCACAACCAAATGTTATATGCAAGTCGAGGTAAAGGAAGAAACTCAAGAGGAGGCTCAAGAGGAAAAGGAGGAGGTCACAACCACTCCAACTACAATGAAAACAATTTGGAAGACAACAAGGATGCATCAAATGCCAACACACAAGGAAGAGGTCGAGGTAGAAGTAGAGGAAGAGGCCGAAGCTCCTACAATTCTCATAAAGGTATAACATGCTATCATTGTGGTAAAGTAGGACACTATGCTAGTGATTGTTGGCTGAAGAATGGAAGACCGAATGGAGGCAATCAAAGGAACCAAAGCAACTATGCAAGCAACTCAAGTGAAGGAAGCAAGGACACACTACTTGCAATGAGACATGAGTATAGAAGCTCTTGTGAAGATGACAAGAAATGGTACATTGATTCAGGTTGTAGTAACCATATGTCATGCCAAGGAAGTTTGTTCACTAATCTACAGGTACCAAGTGGAAAAGGATGTGTTGAAACAGGTGATGATACTCAACACATGATTGAACATATTGGAGATATAAGGCTTGGAGATACAAGTAAAGCAAAGGTACTATCTAATGTTCTTCATGTTCCTACAATTTCAAAAAACTTGATTTCAGTAGGACAAATGGTAGAGAAGGGTTATCATGTCATATTCAATGAGAATGGGTGCTTCATAAAGAATCCAAAGGAAGGCTTCAAGGTCATTGCTCGAGGTAGAAGAGAAGGAAGGATGTTCACTTTCGATGTCCAACATCCACATGGAAAGGTCATGTACATTCAATGTGGGAACAAGAAAATTTCAGAGCTGGACTTATGGCACAAAAGAATAGGACACATCAACATTCCAAAGCTGAAGGACATGAGCAAATATGAAGTGGTAAGAGGTCTTCCAAAATTTAATAGCATTGGACTACATGAGTTATGTGAAGCTTGTCAACTATGAAAGCAAACAAGGCAACCATTCAAGAGGAGCAATTATGTGGCTCCAAATGTCTTGGACTTGATACATACGGATGTATGGGGACCAACAAGAGGCATCAATGGCTAGTAATAGATTTTTTGTCACGTTCATTGATGATCACTCAAGAAAGGTATGGCTGTTTTGTATGAAGCAAAAATCAGAGGTGTTTTCTATATTCAAAAGATTCAAAGCTGAAGTTGAAAAGGAAACAGGAAGGTCTATCAAAACCTTAAGGTCCGATGGTGGAGGAGAATACTTCTCCAAAGAATTTTGAGATTTTCTACAAGAGAATGGGATCAAAAGGCAATTCACTTGTAGGTATACACCACAACAAAATGGAGTAGCTGAGAGGAAAAATAGGCAAATTGCTGAAATTGCGAGATGCATGCTCAACGAGATGAAGGTACCATTGTACTACTGGGCTGAAGCTACCACAACCTCCATTTACTTGATGAATAGGTGCACAACATCGGGAATACATCACTTGACTCCAGAAGAGGTATATTCCGGTAAGAAACCTGATCTTACACACCTCAAAGTGTTTGGATGTGTTTGCTTTGTTCACATTCCACAAGAAGTTAGAACAAAGATGGAACCAAGGTCAGAAAAATGCATTTTCATCGGGTACTCGACGGAGCAAAAAGGATACAAGTTTTACAACCCTAGAACAAAGGAATTAAGAGTCTCGTGAGATGTGGTCTTTGATGAACTAAGACCATGGTATGAAGATAAAGGAAAGGAAAAGATTCTTGAAGAAGATTGTGATGATTATGCAGGAACAAATCAAAGAGAAGTGTCCAGAGGCATCTACATCAAATGAAGAATGTTCAACATGGAGGGGGAGCCATTCTTTGTCTCCAAATCAGCTCATAGTAGAGCCGAAGAAGCAAGTGGTACTCCAAACAGTGAGGTAGATGCAAGTGAAGAAGAATATGAAGAGGTAATCACTCCGATGCTAAAGTTGAATAGGTTAAAGAAGCAACTTTCTAAAGGCAATGAAAGAAGATCTTCAAGGACAAGGTATCCAACTCAAAGGTTGAGTTATGATAGTTTTATGGCGACACATTTTGCATACATGATGCAGGTTATCAAAGACAAAGAGCCTGAGACATATGAAGAAGCTTGCACACAAAAGGAATGGAAGCAAGCTATGAAAGAGGAGATCAAAGCTCTCAAAGATAATCACACATGGGAGCTAGTGCCAAAGAAAGAAGGTATGAAGATTGTTCCAAACAAATGGGTGTTTAAAATAAAGAGGAATGCTGATGGTTCACTAGCTAGATATAAAGCTAGATTAGTTGCCAAAGGATTTAAACAAACACAAGGCATAGATTATGATGAAGTTTTCAGCCCCATTGCAAATATGGGAACTATCAGAACCTTAATAGCAATTGGTGCTTCAAGAAGATGGCCATTATATCAACTCGACATCAAAAATGCCTTTCTCAATGGAGAACTACAAGAAGAGGTATACATGAGTCAACTGGTTGAATTTGAAGATGAAAACCATCCAGATTTTGTTTGCAGATTGAAGAAGGCACTTTATGGCTTGAAGCAAGCACCAAGAGCATGGAATCAGAGATTGGTAGAGTATCTAACTAAGTGTGGATACAACCCAAGTAGTGCAGATCCTTCGTTGTACATGAAGAAGGAAGAAAATAGAGAGGTATATATTTGCATATATGTCGATGACCTCATCATAACAGGAAACGATGTTACAGGGATTAAAGATATCAAAAGGAAGCTTGGTAAGGAGTTTAAAATTTCAGATCTTGGGGAGCTGAAATATTTTTTAGGAATTGAAGTTGTTTATGGAAAGAGTGGCATCTACTTGATGCAAAGGAAGTACTTGTTGGATGTCCTTTTCAGATTTGGAATGAGTGAACGCAAACCACTCACTCAACCCATGGACACAAATACAAAGATTTGTTCAAATGATGGAGAACCATTGGAAGATGTAACGACATACAGAAGCATTGTAGGATCATTGATCTATGCAAACATTACAAGACCTGATTTGTCTTATGTTGTTGGTGTACTTTCTCAGTTTATGCAAGCCCCAACAAGTGAACACTTAAATTCAGCCAAGAGAGTGTTGAGATACATAAAGCATACAATTAATCATGCTTTGTTTTACAAGTTTGATGAAGAATTGCAGGTCAAAGGCTTTAGTGATGCTGATTGGGCATGCTCAAAGGAAGATAGAAGATCAACCTCAGGTTATGTGTTCATGATAGGAAGCAAACCTATCACGTGGAGCTCAAAGAAACAACCTACTATTGCACTTTCATCTATGGAGGCTGAATACAGAGGATTAGCATTTGCCACATGTGAAGCAATGTGGATTAAAAAGCTTTTGGCTGATCTTGGAGTGCAAGTTGGAACCATCCCTATATATGGTGATAACATGTCAAGTATCTACTTGGCAAGCAATCCTATGTTTCATGCAAGGAGCAAGCACATAGAGGTCCACTACCATTATGTAAGGGAGAAGATGCTGAGCAAAGATGTGGAGATAAAGTTCATTAGAACCAAAGAGCAGGTTGCAGATATTTTTACAAAGTTCTTGGATGCTTCTAAACTCAAAGGCTTCAAGGATGTGATAAATTTGCAGGACATGGATGAAGATAACTCCCAAATGAGCTTGAGGGGGAGTGTTGAAGATAAATGTACAAGCTCATTTTCATATGAGCCATGCTTGGATAAATTTACCAAATATAAAGATAAAGGAAAAGTAGAGGAAAAAAGGAAAAAAATAAGAAAAGAAAAAGTCTAGTCAAAACTTCATGATGAGTAAGAGATACAATATCTTGCCTTGTAGTTAGTAGCATGTAGTGGAGAAAGTGGTGAGTTAAGAAGGAGGCACAAACTTCTTCACATGCTCATTGGTTATAAAAGTGAAGTGGGAGCACATTCAAAATATAAGAGAGTTACCTCAAATGCCTTTCTTATATATACTTCTTCTATGGTTGAAATGGAGTTGTGGCATGCTCATTTTTGTCATTTGAATTTCAATAGTTTGCTTTACTTGAGCATGATATGCTTATTGGTTGGAAACACTTGAGTCCATTGAAAAGCATACATGAGAAGGTTGTATACTTGGAAAAATGCATTGTGCACATTTTCCCAAAGATGCTGCTATACAATCTACATGAAAATTGCAACTTTTTATAGTGATGTATGTAGTTCGTTCAAGACTCGATCCTTCAACAAGCATGTATACTTTGTTACCTTCATTGATGTGCAACATGGAATACGTGGTTGTATCCTATGAAAGATAAAGATGAGGTATTTTGTTGCTTTATTAGCTATGGCTTAATTTCTTTGTGGAAATAAGCTTTTGAATCTTAGCACGAATCATGGTGGTGAATAAATGCGACATGAATTTAATGCTTTTGTTTGTGAAAGAGATATTGCCCACCAATTTACATTGCCATATACACCTCAACAAAATGGTGTCATAGAGCACAAGAATATAAAAATTCTTGAAACGCAATAACGATCATGTGTGCAGACTATGTATTGGATCATTTTCCAAAAAAAGCATTGAAATTCATTTCACCTTATGAGGATTGGAATGGGTGGAAGTCAGTGGTTAGTCGTATGTGCATATTTGGTTGTTTGTCATATGCTCTTGTGCCATCGCAACAATGTCACAAAATTGATGACAAAGCAAAGAAATTTATATTTGTTGCATGCATCAAGTGACTTTGTGGATGTATCTCTTACTGTAATTGCATGTAATGAAGAGCCACTCACTTTTGAACATGCATGTGATGATTCAATTTGAATTTGTGCAATGCAATTTGAATTAGATTATACTCACAAAAAATCTACTTGGGAGTTATGTGAATTTCTTAAAGGTAAGAATGCCATTGGTACTCAATGTGTTTACAAAATTAAAAGGAAGAAGAATGGTAGCATTGATCACTAGAAAAGCTACTTTAGCTACAAAATATTATGCACAAAATTATGGCATAAATTATGAGGAGACTTTTGCATCCACTTTGCACATGACGACCATTTGTTCAATGATTACATTGGCTGCTCATCATTGTTGGAAAGTGCATCAATTAGATATAAAAATAGCTTTCTTGAATGGAGATTTTCAAGAAGAGTTCTATGTGAAGAAAACTCTTGAATTTTCCATCAAAGATCAAGAGCATATGGTTCACTGATTGCATAAGGCTTTGTACGGAATTAAGAAAGCTTCACGTACATGGTATGGCAAGATACATAAGCACTTGATTGCTCTTGGTTTTAGATGTATTCTAACTGAAACCACACTTTATGTATGCAAAGATGGGGCTGATATTATAGTGCTTGTTCTTATGTTGATGACATTCTCTTGGCTACATCATGTGATGAGAAAATCGGCATGCTTATGGATGATTTGCAACATACTTTTGATGTCACAAATCTTTGACGTTTGGAGTATTATCTTGACATCTAGCTTGTCTCCATTGAGTGGGGATTCTTTTGCATCAAGCAAAGTATATTAAGAAACTACTTTGGCATTTTGATTTTGACAATTGCAAGCATATCTCAACACTAGTGGAAATAGGAGTAAGGTTCTCAATTGAGGATGTGGCTAATGCATTTAATACTTTTCTGTATCAGTAAGTTGTGGGATTGTTTGATATATGCATGCAACACAAGGTAGGAATGCAATATGCAATTTCCCAATTGATTCAATTTATGCAGTCACTTCTATACTGTGTAACATGCCTATCAGGTGGGAGGTATAGTTTGTATACTTACACTCACGTATTCTTTATCATTCTTTATTTTTCTCTCATAGTTACTTTGGCCATATTGGTTTTAGTGGAAGATTGCTACTGTTAGTGTCCATGTGAAAGGCCAAATGTCCATCGGACATTTCTTTGTATATGTTCTTTAATAAAACATATAGTGGCCTGGTCAATCATAGACTATAAGTTCGATCGCATTTGTAAGACCTAAGAAGTCTGCCTTCGTGCTCTCTATGTATTGTGTTTTTCTGCATATTCTATAGCCTCTATGCGGAGTACTGTGTGCAGCCTTAGGAGCTCCATTTTCTACACCAAGGATATCTTCGTGGAGCTCTGGAGAAGGAGAGTGCACCTTGGTGTATCGCTATCGAATCACTTCACTAGATATTTGGACTAAAAGTTATTTGCAAGAACTGGTAGGTGTGAGAACAAGATCTAATAACTTAGTCTTAGCTCTCAAAACTGGCACCAACAAAGGCATGAAACAAGATGTATTTTTGTGGACTGGAGAAATTAATCCATTGATATGAGACAATGGAATGTGAACTCCATTTGAGAACTTTTCTTTGATGGTCAGGAAGAAAAGAACTCATACTTCATAGAAAGCATTAATAAAATTATCGTTTTCTTTGGAAAGTACATACAATAAATGTGTTGGACTTTGAGCTCTATGGAAGCACGTGAAAAAAACGAGGAAGAAGAACAAGCTTGGAGCAAAAAAACCTCCTAAAGAGGGAAAAAAGTGCCATGGCAGTCCTAGTGTGTTCACACACATCAATACCTAAATATATCAACAAATACTCCTTGGGAGTGATGCAGTGAATGAGGAACTGACACTCATGTATAAGGAATTGCCAAGCTATGTAGAATCAATCCACAAAAGGAAGTAAGCCCAAAGCTTTGCAGAAAGCTTAGAACTTCTCCCTAGGCAAAACCTTTGTGAAAAGGTCTGCAATGTTCTCCTGTGTGGGCACATATTCCAAATTGATCTCTCCAAGAGAGAACCTCTCCCTAACATAATGATAGTGCACCTTGATGTGCTTAGTACGAGCATGGAACACAAGGTTCCTTGCAACTGCTAATGTGCTCTGACTATAAGTGAAGATGGTGATGCCAAAAGACTGACCAACACCCAAATCATCCATAGTTCATCTGAGCCATGCACACTCAACAATTGTTGTGAAAGCCACCCTATACTCAGCCTCATAACTAGAAGTGGCCATAGAAGGCTACTTCTTGCTCAACCAAGATATGCATGAGCTACCAAGCATGAAGCAAAAACCACTAGTGGACACATGAGTGTCACAACAACTAGCCTAGTCAGATTCAAAAAAAGCATGTAAATCTGGTAGTAGTGATCCCCCCTTGGGATAAAACAATCCAAGTAGTCGGGTACCACTCAAGTAGCGAAAGATGCACTTAACTACCTACCAATGCTTGACACTTGGGCAATGCATAAACTTGCTAATCTGTGAGACAGTAAACTAAATATCTGGCCGAATAATGCATAAGTAAATCAAGCATCCAACAACCTGCTGATAGAGAACAACATCAAATGTATCTTCGACATCATGAAGACTCAACCATAAACCTAGTTCCATAGGAGTGGCAATAGGTTTGCAGTCTTGAAGGCCAAAATGCTGCAATAATGTGTAAATATACTTTGTTTGATGCAAAGCTATTTCACCATCAACTTGCATAAACTCAATGCCCAAATAATGATGCAAATGCCCCAAATCTGACATCTCAAATGAGGCATGCAAATCAGCTGTAGAATGAGCAGTATGCTTCTCGTGAGGACCAATGAGTAGCATGTCATCAAGATAGACAACAATGATCAGAAGCACATCATTTGCATGCTTAACATATAAGGCACTCTCAGTTGGATTGTTCTCAAAACCATGTACAATCAGGTAAGCATGTATCTTTTCATACCAAGCACGTGGTGCTTGCTTCAAACCGTATAATGCCTTTTTCAACCTACACACTTTGTTTTCATGCCCTTGCTACACAAAACCACTAGGCTGAAAAACATACAATCCTTCATGCAAGTCACCATTCAAAAATGCAATTTTAATGACGAACTGATGTATGTTCCAACCATGATGAGCTGCAAGTGCACAAATGGTACAAACAATAGTCATTCAGCAGGTAAGAGCAAAGGTCTTATCAAAATCAATGCCTCTTTCTTGATCATAACCCTTTGCAACAAATCTAGCCTTATACCTGCCAATTGTTCCATCAGGCTTATGCTTCACCTTGTATACCCACTTAATGCCAATGGCCTTCTTGCTAGGAGGCAAGTCATATAAAGACTAAGTACCATTCTTCATAATATCATCATATTTTGATTGCATAATAGCCATCCAATTTCTTGAATTTTGTGCTTCATCAAAGGAAACATGCTCCTTCTCATTACAAAGACTAGAGATAGCCATAACACAACAATCTGATGCAAAATAAGCACTATGAGAGCCTGAATGATTATGATATGATAGAGGTGCATCTAATTTGCTATCATGCAAAGTCTGCATTAGCCATTTTGGCATAGTTTTTGCCTCCTCAATATTAGATTTCTCATCAACAAGTACGTCATGTAAATCTACATCAGAAATGGAATGATCTGCATCATCACATGAAACTCGTAAAGATTGAGAAATTGCCTCATTTGGACAACACTAGATTGTTTGCCTATAAAAAGAGGCAAGAAAGTGTCATACATATCTTTGGAGCTAACTGATGTCTCCTTAGTACATGAAAGTAATGGGTGAATAGAATCTTCCACAAAAACAAAATCATGGCTAACCAGAATGCATTTGGTATGTGGATGATATAGATGATAGTCTTTGCTTTCAGAAGTGTACCCAACAAAAATACATTTCACTTCTTCATCAACTAATTTCTTGCATTGTTTAAGCACTAATGCATATGCCAGACAACCAAAGACACACAGGTGAGAAGCAGATGGCTTGTGACCATACCAAGTCTCATATGGAGTGATAGACTCCAGTGCTTTAGTGGGACACTTGTTAAGTACATATGTTGCACACATAATAGCCTCAAGCCAAAAACCATGTGGTAGAGCCTGACTCTTGACCATACACCTCGCCATCTCCATGAGTGCCCTGTTCTTACTTTTTGCAACTCCATTCTGTTGAGGTGTATATGGCACTGTACACTTATGATTTATCCCACATTCAGCTAAAAATGCATTAAAATTAGAAGACATATATTCCCCCCTCGATCAAAATGGAGGGTGTCCATTTTACATGTTGACATATTTTCAGCCAAAACTAGAAACTTTTTGAAGCACATAAACAGTTTAGACTTTGCTTTGAATGGATATACCCATGCATTCCTGGAAAAATCATCAATGAAAGTCATGAAGTAAAGATAGTTCTGAAAAGGTGTGTCTACATAGGACCACATATATCACTATGAACAAGCTGCAATGAGTTACATGATGAGCTTGATGCTTTTAGACTAACATAGTCTATCTAAATTGGTTGAATGGATCTTTACCCTTGAACCTTAACTTGATCCAGAAAATGAATTCATGAAGATATGCTTCACGTCTAGTCTGAATGTATGAGTAAAACTCTTCTTCATCATTGTATCCTTTCTTCCAGTGGTTTAAGTACTTTTTTTTTATATATTTAGGTGTGTGTGTGAACACACTAGGACTGTCGGGGCACTTTTTTCCCTCTTTAGGAGGTTTTTTTTTCCTCGGCTTGTATATACACCTATAACCCTAATGGGTAACTTATCTTTGTACATTATCTTGGTAATACATTTAATATTGTGTGTTGTGCTCCAAGCTTCTTCTTCTTCCTTGTGCTATTTGTGTGCTTTCAAAGACCTCAAACTCCAACAATTGCTATCAAAGCAGGTCTCCACTTCATCTATGGTGTTGTCGACACCCCTCCAGTCACAATCTCAGAATTGCATGAAATTTGGTGATCATACTCAAAGAGATTAGGAGTTCATACTATGAGCTCGTTTTGACCTCATAAAGCACTATCATAGTGCTTGTGTAGGCCATTTCATCTTTTTGTGCCAAAGATATATACAAGTCTTGGTTTGCTAGTATAAGTGCCTCAAAGTTTGCTACGGGTTTAGCAGAACTCGACATGTTAGTTCTGATCAACTTTTTGAGATATAGTCATTTTTCTGCATTAGGGTATTTTAGTCACTGGGTTCTTAAGGATAAGTTGGATGGTACCAATTACCCATTATGGGCTTATATGATGCATCATGTGTTTTTTGCAAATGACTATTGAATATTGTGTAGGGTGTTGAAAAACATCCTATTACACCTGCAAATACAGTTATTGAAGGTGATGCAGATGGTATTGAAGATGGTGATATTCTTCATGTTCCTATTTGTGCTGCAGTTCTTGTTGCACCTACTATAGAGCATCTTCATTGGGATGGCATAGATGCTCATACACATGCATTGATAGCCTTTTTTTTCACACATGTCATTACTCCTCACATTCACTCTTGCAGAATAGCAAAGGATGCTTGGGATACACTTACCACTTTATACCAGGCAAGGAATGAGGCTTGTGTTGCTTACTTCCCAAAACAGTTGGAGAGTGAGCACATGAATAAAGGAGATTCCATGGACTGTTTTTTTAACAAATATCAAAAATTTGAAGTAGTAGTTGATTTTTGTTGATGAAGTCTTGCCTGACAGTTCACTTGTATAGACTATTCTGAATGGTCTTCCACACTCATATCAGAGTTTTGCGTATATTCTTCGATTGATTATGAAAGGAAATACAAATGCCTTAACATTTGAAGAGTTAGTCTCTTTTCTATTGCAAAAGATCAGTCTCGACAGAACAAGTCCATTATGTGTATTGCAGATCGAGTTTTCTTGGCTAGTCAGAAGGGCAAAGATAAATGGAGTTCTTCTACTAGTGAGCAAAAATCTACTGTTTTTGCACAATCAAAGAAGGATGACATAGATGAGAAGAAAATAGAAAAACCTAAATTGTTTTGCAAATATTGTAAATGAAATGATCATGTCATAATGAGTTGTCCAAAACTCGCTGCCAAAGAGGCAAAGAAGAAAGTGGCTAGAATGGTTGTTGCAGAGGCCTCTACAACCAAAACAAAGTCTGCTAATCTTATGCAGAATGAAGAATGGGCATTTACTATTGTTTGTAGTTATGACCCATCTTCACATGAACAGTGTATGTCTACAGTAGACTGAGATGTTTGGTACTTTGATAGTGGGGCAACCAAACATATTACCTCCCAGCGTAGTTTTTTTACTTCACTTGAGCTTGTCCCTACAGGGAATACTATCACATGTGCCAACAAATCCTCTTATCCTATCATGGGAGTAGGTAAGATCATTATAACTACTACTAATGGTAGTTCTTTTACATTTTTGGATGCTTTATTTGTGTCGAGGATCAAGAGAAATCTGATATCAATTTTTGCATTAGCCAGGATCAGCTTGGTTGTAAAATTTGCTGATGACATATGTATAGTTCATGATCTATCAAATGGAGATGTTATTATTGATTTTGGCATTTTATATCGGGGGAAAAATCTATGAATGATTCAACATGTGCAATACATGATTCTCAAGCTATCTCAAATGCAAAGCTTTGGCATGCATGCTTTGATCATCTGAATTTTGCTAGTTTGCTATGCTTGCACAAATTTAAAATGGTGTCATCTCCTCCCAAACTTGAGGCACTTGGTAAACATGTTTTTGAAGGCTATATTTTGGGCAAAATGCAGCATTCATTGTTTTGGAAAGATGGTTCAGTTCGAGCTTATTTTTGTGCATTATCCATTTAGGTGACTCATTTTTGTTAGATCAGAGTTTTAGAGCCATCTCGACCTCTGTTTTGAGCCTCCAAGGTGGGGCCCATAGAAAAACCAGGTGAGTTTGCAAAATTGTAACTTGCATCGTGTTTGACAACACTTATATATTCTAGATCCAAAATTTCAAGCGATTTCATGTATTGTATGCACAAAAATTGTGGTTTTTTGAGATCGAACTGTCACTTCATAGTGCGAGAGTGTTCAAGCAAAAGTTTTGCTTGTAGTGTTTTGCAGTCTTATCTACAAAAATGGCAAACACAAATGGAATGAGTCAGCTTATGAGTGATAAGCTGGGCAAGAACAACTTCCATGATTAGAGATTCAGGATGACGAATTTCTTGATGGGAAAAGGCTACTCGAAGTACATCGAAGAAGAGAAAAAAAATGCTCCACAGTTACCAGAGAGGAATCAAAATGCAGACTAGTTAAGAGCATATGAAGAATGGAATCAAGGAGCACGAAAGCTAATGTATTTGCTATCTGTTAGCATATAGGATAGCATGATTGGGCACATACAAGATGCCAAGACTCTAAAAGAGGCTTGGAACAATTTGGTCACATTGTATGAGACCAATACAAAGGCATGGAAATTGCAACTCAAGAACGAGATCCATACATTGGAGAAAAAAAGTATGTCGGTAAGTGACTACACCCTAAAAATCAAAAGCATATGTGAGTCACTTGCATTTATTGGTGTGAATGTAGATGATGATGATAAGGTGGAAGTGTGCCTTTATGGTTTAGGAGCTGCATATAAGCAGTTCAGAACTTCTATATAGACCAGGGAAAATATTCTGAATTTTGTAGATCTAGTATCCATGTTGATTATTGAACAAAAGAAACTTGGTGAGGACTCAAACTCCTAAGGAAAACCTAGTTCTGAGTAGGTATTCTACTCTGGTAGAGGAAGAGGCAGAGGTAGAGGTTTTGGAAGTGGAAGAGGAAACAATAACCTAGACCAAAGTCAACAACAGAATCATGCAGGAGGTAGAGGACAATTTCGAGATAGGGGGAGCCAAAGAGGTTTCAAAAATTTCCAAAGAAGTGATTCAGATAATGACAGTAAAGGATGCTGGAATTGTGGTAAACCTGGACATTTTGAATGTGATTGCAAGTTGAAGAACCAAAATGATAGAAGGTAGCAAAACAACTATGCATCCACAAGTGCGGATGATTATGAGAAGCTGTTCATGGTTCAACATCATATGATGAATACGATGTCTGCAGATGTTTCAAAATCAAACAATAATGTCTGGTATGTTGATTCAAGTGCTTCAAATCACATGACCAATCATGCAGAATGGTTTAATAATTTGCAAAAATTGCGAGTTCCTGGATATATTGAAGAGGTGATGACACAGCACACCCTATTGGGCATAAAAGAAATGTAGCATTGTCTATGGAGGATGGGAAGGTAAAACAACTTGTTATTGTGCTGCATGTTCCAAATATAACAAAGAATCTAGTTTTTGTTGGACAAACGGTTAACCAGGGATTAAAAGTCAGGTTCCATGTTGATGGGTTATATGTAGAAGCGTACAAGCAAGATGGTCGATTGGTTACAAAAGGAAACAAAGTGCATAGGATGCTCACCTTAAATGTGAAAATTCCTGAAATGAATGCAGCCATGTTTACAAAAGGTGTAGGAGTTATTATTGATATAGAGATCGGGCATAAACAAATTGGACATGCAAACTTGTAGAGTCTAAAATTGATGCAGTCAAAGGAGATTGTCCATGGACTACCAATTTTCAAGGTTGCAGAGATGCAAAAGGTATGTGTGGCATGTCACTTTGATAAACAATCAAGATCATCATTTCTGCATGACAAGCATGTTAGTGAGAATGTGCTAGAAATAGTACATACAAATGTTTAGGGTCCTGCAAAGACCACATCTATGGGTAGTTGCTTGTTTTATATTACTTTCATTGATGTCCATACATGAAAAGTGTGGGTATATTTCATGAAAGAGAAGAGTAAGGTGTTCACTCACTTTTAAAATTTTAAAGCTATGGTGGAAAAGTAGACAGGAAAGTATATTCAGACATTAAGGTATGATGGAAGAGGTGAATACATGTCAAATGAGTTCAACAACTTTCTTAAAAATCGTAGAATTCGATGTCAGTTTTCATGAAAGTACACACCACAACAGAATGGTGTTGTTGAATGCAAAAATAGACATATTGTAGAAATAGCAAGAGCTTTGATGGTTGAGAAGAACATGCCTCATTGCTATTGGGTAGAAGCTGTGCATACTATTCTATACATCATGAACAGAACTCCGACTGCCGCTGTACATCAAGTTACAACTAAAGAGAAGTTTAGAGGTAAAAAGGCAAACTTATCACATATGAAAGTATTTGGATGTATTGCATATGTACATTTTCCCAATGAGGGATGAAGCTTGATCCAAAAGTAGAAAAATGTATCTTCATTGGATACTCCTCACCAAGCAATAGTTGCAACTCAAATCCATGGAGTGGAAGATTGCGTGGAAATTTCAATCCAACAAATTCATCAACTACATGAAAGAAAGGTAAAGAAAAGCTTTCTGTCGGTAGTAAAACATGTGCAGGTTTTGAAGACATTGATGGAGAATCAAGTGGTTCAGAAAAGAGTCTCGATGAGGAACTTGAATTGCCCTCTGTGAAGACTCTAGGAGTAAGAAAGGCATATGCAGATGATACAAGGAGAAGTGATCTAGGACCAAGAAGATATGGGAGGATGCAGAATCCACTGCAACGATTGAAATATGATAGTTACATGGCTTGTCATTGTGCCTACATGTCAAAGGTAATATAAGATGTTGACCCCTCTTGTTTTGAAGATTGCAATTGGAAATTCAGATTGGGAAAAAGCTATGAATGAGGAGAGGACAACACTTTATGAAAATGATACATGGAAGCTAGTCCCATTGCCACAAGGAAAGAAACCCATAGGTTGCAAGTGGGTTTTCAAGATAAAGCACAATGCTGATGGTAGCATAAGGAGGTACAAAGCACGATTGGTAGCAAAAGGATATGCACAAACATATGGCATTTATTATGAGGAAATGTTCAACCCTATACCTAAAATGTCTACTGTCAGAACACTTGTCGCATTAGCTATGACAAAAGGGTGGACCTTACATCAGATGGATGTGAAGAATGCCGTTTTACATGGTGAGTTACTAGAAGAAGTATACATGGACCAGCCACAAGGATATGAAGATTCAAAGCACCCAGAGTATGTTTGCAGGTTGCAAAAGGCTTTGTATGGGCTTAAGCAAGCTCCTCGTGCATGGCATGCAAGGATTGTTGATTACTTGACCATCATTGGATTTTCTATGTGTGATGCAGATCATTCACTATATGCAAGGAAGGGTGATGATGGCATCACGATTGTGGCTATTTATGTTGATGACTTGGTTGTAGCTGGTGATAATGAAGAAAGCATTAAAGATGTAAAGCAACTTCTTATGCAGGAATTTGACATGAAAGATCTTGGTGTGCTGTGCTATTTCTTGAGCATTGAGTTTATACATACAAAAATAGGTATATGGATGTTGCAAAGGCAATATGCCTTGAATATGCTGCAAAAGTATGGTATGGCTGATTGTAAGCCAATTTCTATGCCATTAGACCAAAATTTGAAGTTAGATACTACATCAGGTGAACCATTAGAAAATGCTACTATGTACAGGAAAATTGTGGGAAGTTTGATATATCTCACAATTATGAGGCCTAATCTGAGCTACACTATTGGACTTGAAAGTCAATTTATGCAAGTTCCCAGGAAGCCATATTTAGATGCTTTGAGGCGCACTCTATGTTATGTGAGTGCTACTTTGGATTATGCATTGTTTTATGAAGTTGGTGGATTTATAGGTTCATGGCTACACTTATGCAGAATGGACTGGTAGCATTCCAGATAGAAGATCTAATAGTGGCTTTCTATTCTCACTTGGGAGATATTACATGGAGCTGTAAGAAGCAACCCACTGTTGCTTTGTCGAGTATAGAGGCTGAGTATAGAGGTGCTACAATGGCACTGTGTGAGGCATCATGGCTGGAGATGCTTGTAGATTTAGGTGTGGAAGTGGAAAAGCCTATCACCATCTATTGTGATAACCTTGGTAGTATACAGTTAGCATGGAACCCTTTTTTCATGCTAGAACAAAGCATATCGAGGTACATTATCAATTCATCAGAGAGAAGGTATTAGCAGGTGATATTGATCTTGTTTATGTGAGAACAAATGAGCAAGTTGCTGATATTTTCACTAAAGGACTTGGAGGAGAGAACTGGAGAAGTTTCCAAAGATGCTTGGATTAGAGGACATGGCATTGAGCTTGAGGGGGAGTGTTGAGGTATCAATCTCAACATGTGATGATCCAGGATAACACGTATCACTTTTTCATTTCTCTGACATGTATAGTGGTCATGCCGGTATATGTCAAGGACACTTCATTGAGCTTTATTAGATTTATCTACAAAGGGTGATTGCACATTTGTTTCTTGCCAGCTCACTCATTCACGAACAATGGTGGTAGTAGTACCTCAATAATCAGCCTCTATACTTGACAAAGCAATGGTGGGTTGCTTCTTATTGCTCCATGTAATAATTGCTCTCCCAAGTGAGAATAGAAAGCCACTAGTAGATGTTTTATATGGAATACTACCAACCCAATCTGCATTGGTGTATCCATGAACTTGTAGTTCTACACCATCTTTATAAAACAAATACATAATCCAAAATAGCACTCACATATCATAGAGTTCATATCAAAGCATCTAAACAAGGTTTCCTAGGAACCTACATAAATTGACTTTCAAGTCCAATAATGTAGCTTAGATCATGCCTTGTAACTATGAGATATATCAAACTTCCCACAATTTTCCTATACATAGTAGCATTTTGCAATGCTTCACATGATGTAGTATCCAACTTCAAATTCTGATCTAATGGCATAGAAATTGGCTTATAATCAGCCATACCATGCTTTTGCAGCATGCTCAAGGCATATTGCCTTTGCGACATCCATATGTCTGATCGTGTATGTATAAACTCAATGCCCAAGAAATAGCACAACACACCAAGATCTTTCATGTCAAATCCTTGCATAAGGAGTTGATTTACCTCTTTAATGATTTCTTCATTATCACCAACCACAATCAAGGCATCAACATAACTAGCATTAATCATGATGCCATCATCAACTTCCTTGCATATAATCAATGATCAACATCACACATACAAAATCCAATGGTGGTTAAGTAACCAGCAATCCTTGCAAGCAAGCAAGAGGGGCTTGTTTAAGCCCATGCAAAGCCTTTTGAAACCTGCAAACATAATCTGGGTGCTTTGAATCCTCATACCCTTGTGGCTGGTCCATGTATACTTCTTCCAACAACTCACCATGTAAGAAAGCATTCTCCACATCCATCTGATGCAAAATCCATCCTTTTGTTACAACTAATGCAACAAGTTCTCTGACAATGGCCATTTAAGATATAGGGCTGAACATTTCTTCATAATCAATGCCATCTATTAGTGCAGATCCTTTTACTACCAATCCTGCTTTATACCTGCTTATGTTACCATTAGCATTGTGCTTCACCTTGTAAATCCACTTCCAGCCTATGGGTTTCTTTACTTGCAGCAATGGAACAAGCTTCCATGTTTCATTTCGATAAAGTGAAACCACCTCCTCATCCATAGATTTCTCCCAATATGCATTTCCAATTGCATCTTCAAAACAAAAAGGTTTAACATTTTGGATTACTTTGGTCATGTAGGCACAATGATGAGCCATGTAATTGTCATAAGTCAATCGTTGCACTAAATTCCACATCCTCCTAGATCGTCTTAGTCCTGGGTCACTTCTTCTTGTATCATTTTCATGTGTTGTTCTTACTTTTGGAGTCTTCACAAAGGGCAATCCAAGATCCTCAAGGCTCTTTTCTTAATTGCTTGAAGCTTCATCCATGTATTGAAAACTTGTAGATGTTTTACTACTAGCAAAAAGCTTTTCTTTATCTTTCTTGGATGTAGATGATGAATTTGTTGGACTAAAATTTCCACGCAATGTTCCACTCCATGGATTTGAGCTGGAACTATTGCTTGGTGAAACATCCGATCCACAAAAAACTTGAGATCTTACACTTGATTTTTTAGCATTTCCTTTTTCATTTGATTCAAGATTAAGTCCTTCTTTGGCATCTGCATAGAAGCTTGACATTTCATCAAACACCACATCTCTGCTTACCTTCACCTGTTGTGTGAGTGGGTTGTAGCATTCATATCCCTTTGGCTCAAGGGAGTACCCAATGAAAATTTTATGCTTTTGGATCAAGGTTCTTCCTCAACACATCTAGAACATGTAGATATGCAACACCACCAAACACTTTCATATGTGATAAGTTTGACTTTCTACTTGTAAACCTCTCCTCACATGTAACTTGATGTACAATAGAAGTCGGAGTTCTGTTCATGATGTATAGAGCAGTGTGCATAGCTTCTACCCAATAACAATGAGGCATATTCTTCTCAATCATCAAGGCTCTTGCTAATTTTTCAAAATGTCTATTTTTGCATTCAACAATGTCGTTTTGTTGTGATGTGTACCTCCATGAAAACTACCATCAAATTTCATGAATTTTAGAAAGCTATTGAACTCATTTGACATGTACTCGCCTCCTCCATTAGATCTTAATCTCTAAATATACTTCCTTGTCTGCTTTTCCAGCATAGCCTTGAAATTCTAAAAGTGAGTAAACACTTCATTCTTCTCTTTCATGAAGTAAACCCATACTTTTAGTGTATGGTCATCAATAAAAACCTGCATTGTCCCATAGATGTGGTCTTTGTAGGACCCCAAACATCTATATGTACTATTTCTAGCACATTCTCACTAACATGTTTGTCATGTGGAAACGATGCCCTTGAGTGTTTACCAAATTGACATGCCTCACATACCTTCTACATTTTTGCAACCTTGAAATTTGGTAGTCCATTGACTGCATCAATTTTCCAATTCACTTGTGCCAAATCTCTATATCATCAATAACACCTACACCTTTTGCAAACATGGTTGTATTCATTTAAGGAATTTTCACATTTGAGGTGAACATCCTATCCACTTTGTTTCCTTTGGTGATCAATCTTCCATCCTATTTGTACTCTTCTACATATAAAACATGAGCATTGAACCTGACTTGCAATCCATGTTCAACCATTTATCAAATAGAAACTAGATCCTTTGTTATATTCAAAACATGCAGCATATCATCAAGATGTTTTACCTTCTTGTCCTCCATAGATAGTGCTATGTTTCCTATATGCTTAGTAGGATGTGATGTGTCATCACCTATTTCAACATATCTAAGGACTGGAAAATTTTGAAAACTACTAAACCATCTTGCATAATTGGTCATGTGGTTTGAAACACCTTAATCAACATACTAGACATTACCATTTGATTTCAAAAGATCACCAGACATCGTATTCATCATATGATGTTGGACCATGAACAACTTCTTAGAATCATCTGCACTTGTGGATGCATAGTTGTTTTGATGCCTTTTGCTATTTTGATTCTTCAACCTACAATCACATTCAAAGTGACTAGGTTTATCACAATTCTGACATCCTTTACTGTCATTACTTGAATCATTTCTTTGGAATTTTTTGCAGCCTCTTTGGTTCCCCCTGCCTCAAAACCATCCTCTACCTCCGTCATGATTCTATTGTTGATCTTGGTCTTGGTTACTGTGTCCTCTTCCACTTCTGAATCCTCTAACTCTACCTCTTCCTCTACTAGAGTAGAATAACTACTCATAACTAGGTTTTCCTTGGGCTTTGAGTCCTCACCAAGATTCTTTTCTTCAATTATCAGCATGAATACTAGATTAGCAAAATTCAAAATATTTTCTCGTTTCTAAATAGATGTTTTGGGCTGCTTATATGCAGTTCGTAGACCACAAATGCACACTTCCACCTTGTCATCATTATCTACATTTATGCCAATAGATGCAAGTAATTCACATATGCTTTTGATTTTCAAGGTGTAGTCACTTATTGACATGCTTGTTTTCTCTAATGTATGCAACTCATTCTTGAGTTGCAATTTTCGTGCCTTTGTATTGGTTGCATACAATGCAACCAAACTATTCCAAGACTCTTTTGATGTTTTTGCATCTTTTATGTGCCCAATCATGCTATCATGTATGTTAACAAACAACCAATACATTACCTTTCATGCTCCTTGATTCCATTGTTCATATACTCTTAACTCGTTCGTAGTCTGATTCCTCTCTAGTACATGTGGAGCATTTTCATTCTCTCCTTTCATGTACTTCCAGTAGCCTTTTCCCATTAGGAAATTAGTCATTCTGAATCTCCAAGTATGGAACTTGTTCTTTTCCAGCTTATCACTCATAAGCTGACTCATTCCATCAACACACACCATTTCTACAACAAAAACAATAAAAAAACACTAGAAATAGTACCTCTACTTGAATACTATCACACTGTGATGTGACATTTTGATCTTAGAAAAACATAGTTTTTGTGTATCAACAATAGAGGAAATCACTTGAAATTCTAGATTTGGAATATTTTAGTGTTGGAAAACAGAACACAATTGCAAATTGACATTGTTTTTCTGTGGGAGACCCAATTTTTTGCATTGTACTTCTTACAATTCATTCTCCAAGTAAGCATGCATAGGGCCACAATACAAGGCCATGCACAAGGCACATATTTTCTTCAACCCATGCACTAACACACTTACCCATCATTCATTATGGATTACAAGTACTTGTCATGATAACTATGAGACCCATGTTTGAAAGAGCCAGAGGACATCAAGGTTACAACATCAGTACCTATGAAGCAATTCATAGTCGAGAACTGCTCAAAATCAACATTGACCACCTCAAATACATTGTCATGATGGAATCCAAGGAAGCAGTATATACAAAGGGACTAAAACTTGCAAAGGCTAGCAGTGACAAAATGAAGAACATGACAATTGACCCTACTACATTTAAAAGACAAACCACTCTTGTTGATATATGATGGGCACTACCTCTCAAAGTACTACATGGAACAACCACTCCAATAAGGGTCTGTCAAGGATGATAGACTCGAGAGGGGGGGAGTTTTGGCACTCAAGGTCACGCACAAGACATGTAAGTGCATCAAAGAAGTGGAGAAAATAAGAAGGGGAGCATGTAAGGAGCTCGAAGAAGTATATGTCAAATTTTCAAAAGAAACCCCTATAAAAATAGTGATTTTGATCACTAAAAAACCATTGTAAATATCATTTTAAATTTTTGCAACTCCATTTTGTTCAAGCCAAGGAGTGCTCAGGCTTGATGATATTAGAACTATCTATGTACCATTTTTCATGATTTTTTAACTCCATTTGAGCCCTCAAATAAGCTCAAGCAACTAATTTTTAACTAGGCCAGACACTAGGTCCAGACATGGCCAAAACTAGTCAAAAAACTATAAAAAGAGCTAGAGAGCTCATTTTTAAGGTTACCAAGGTGAAGTTAGCATTTTTGGGGAGAAAATCAAAGCTTCCATTGTCTCTATCATATTGTCTTATGTGTGTGTGTGCGTGCGTGCATGTGCATGCTCACCACAATTGCTTAGGATCGTCATATTGACATAGGTGACAACTTATCACGTATTCATGTACATATTTTTGCATGTTCAGTCAATACACTCCTTGTCTTTTTGACTCTCGTGTGGTTCCACTAACTCCTTCATGCATTCTCCATTTGTTTTCTTGGTCATGTTTGATCAAACTTCTTCTCTCCTCATCCTTGAAATATCTTAGAAGTATTCAATTAGAATCTTTGAAGTACAGATTGTCTGCCACAATGTGGAGGTTTCTTGTTTTCCAAACTTCTTTGCTTCCAATCAAGTTGATCCTATGGTTTCTTCCATGCATGAGCATAGGTACCAATTTCTTAACCCATTTTGGACATACTTCTAGGTTGAACAAATAAGTATTAGGTAACTCATTTTCTACTTGATTTGCTTGTTCTCCATGTGTCATTCTTGACAAATGATCAACTCTTACATGAGTTATTTTTAACTCATTGAATGCCTTTTTGCATTCCTCCATCCAAGTAAATGGATTCAACAAAGCATACGAAAGTTTTGCGATTATGGCATACATGTGAATAAATCAATGATAATATCTACAATGACCCATAAAGGCTTGCACTTCCTTTACATTCTTGGGTCTTGGTAAATCAAGGATAACTTTGATCTTGTCTTCATCGATAGATATTCCATTTTTGGACACTATATGTCTTAATATCTTTCCTTGTCGCACCATGGAAACACATTCCTTCAGATTCAGACAAACTCCATATTGTTGTCAAATATTTTATCTTCATTAAGGTATGTGGGCAATGTTTTGAGAAGAGTATGTACATAAGTCATCTATATATACTTCCATACATTTTCTAAGGAATTCTTTGAACACATGATACATTAATCTTTGAAAAGTTTTTGGGGCAATAGCTAAACAAAATGGCATAAGCCAAAATGCATACTCTTCCCATTCTATAGCAAATGAGGTCTTATTCTAGTCTTTAGTAGCAATACCTACCTAATTATATCCTAAAAACCCATAAAGGAAACTATTGACTTCCTTGCTTGCTACGCTTTCCAAAAGATGCTCCATGATGGGTAATGGATAGCTATCTCCAATGGTGGAAGCATTAATTTTTTTGAGGTTAATACATACCCAAAGCTTTCCATTTTTCTTTGGTACCACTATCGAAGGAGAAACCCATTTGGTGTGTTCAATTGCATATATAAATCCAACTGCCAACAATTTGTTTATTTCTTTTTTGATTTTGGAAAAATACACATCATTATATATATATATATATATATATATATATATATATATATATATATATATATATATATATATATATATATATATATATATATATATATGGTCTTTCCTTAGATGGTTTTGCATCAAGGGTCATTAGAATTTTGTGGTCACATATTGAGGGATCTAC
The DNA here is from genome assembly GCA_020310875.1 of Ceratopteris richardii. Lineage (NCBI taxonomy): Eukaryota > Viridiplantae > Streptophyta > Polypodiopsida > Polypodiales > Pteridaceae > Ceratopteris > Ceratopteris richardii. The sequence continues at coordinate 32,790,655 of CM035442.1, read as the reverse complement.
ACCTTTTAGTTCTTTGTAACTCTTAGCAAACACGTCGCTATATTCTCTAATTAATGCTATGAGTTCTCGCTACTCCTCTAAGGACACATCCTTGCCTATGTAAGTGCATCTCTCTTCTTCACATACACATACACATACTATTGTGAAGTAAGAATCAATATTGATTCAAATAATCACAATACAATTTTACTCAACATCATAGACACACATACATATACTATTGTGAAGTAAGAATCAATGTTGAGTCAAACAATCACAATAGTTTTTAACACACAAAATTCTTTATCTTTAGTCTTTATACTAAAATACTTAGTATTTCTAACAAGCGCTTATACCTTGTTCTTTGCATGACAGTGTAAGTTCATAAAAAACAAAGTAAATCTTATGGAAAATGACCGAAAGTGTGTTCTTTTATAATACTATATTCGATGGAATTTGTTTCGATAAAAAAGCTTTTCGATAAAAAAAGTTTTTGATAAAAAAACTTTTCAATCGAAAGTGCTTTCGATTGAAAAATGCCGAATTATCATGAAAAAACTATTCGGCCATGCCCAAATAAGTTGACATGGCATTGGATAATTTGGTTGAATAATAAGGGTTTGCCATAAAATTCCATAATTATTCACGAATAAATGAATTATCGAATAACAAATAATGCAACCTATGCTGAGTGCATAGGAGGTGGTGTGCGTGTGTATGTTTACTTCCCTTGAGTGTTTCCTTGTACTTTGCATGTGTTCACCATCATTTAGGTACATGTTTCTATGTTCCTAGCCCAATCAGCTCTTTGTTTGACAGTTTTGAATGTTTAAGTCAAACCACCACTTGATTATGCTCATAAGACATGTGGTTGCTAGCTAGGATCACTTGTCAACAAGTCCTACATGTTTTTGGCATTGTTGTTGAGGATGCATGCCTATGTCACGATGTCTCTATGATTGTTAAAGCTCTAGTGTGGAGTAGATGCATGTAAAAAGTTATGTGGACTAGCATCTCAATTCATTCTTGCAATTTCCATACACCTAGCTACTTAGCTAAGTAGGTAGTAAGTTTTTTTAAGGACCATGGTTGATTCAGGTGAGTTAGAGTGAGTTTGGGATAGTAGGTTAGATTCACCATCATTTGTATATATCTTCAAAAAGCCTAGTACTTCTCATTTGCGTATATTCATTGTGAAGGAGGTGAAAACTGAGGCATAGCATCCTCAAGATAAGCGCTACAAGCACCTAAAATCATTTTTTCCAAAACAAAATTTGACAAAGAGTATTGAGTGAAACCCTAGAAGTTGTATGGTCATATTTCAATCTTCTAGGGATCGTTTTGAGCAAATGAACACATATGAGGATAGTGGATGGTGTTGAGAGAACATACCTTAGAAAACAAAAATCATTTTAACTCACATAAAATCCAAATGTCATGACACTTAGGTTGATTCAAGTGTCGTTGACATCTAATGCCCATAGTATTGCCAACACTTGTCCAGTATCATTGATACTCGTGAGTGTCATGACATTTGCATGGTATCACCAATACCTACAAGGTATTGTCGACACCTTGGTGATATCATCAACATCAGTGTGTCACCCACACTTCGGTGTCACCAACACCTCCGAGGAATCATGACACTTGGATGGTATTGTGACACGTAGTGCTAACTTGGGACATGTATCATCAATAACTCTTAGGTCTTGAGTGTGGTGTGTCGCCAAGCCAAGTATCATCAACACCTCTCAGGTGTCAAGTGTCATGTGTCACTGGGCTTAGTATTCTTGACACCTCTTGAGTATCAAGTGTCTTATGTCACCAATCCAAGTATTCCTAATACCTCTCAAGTATCGAGTGTCATGTGTCATTGGGTCAATTATCAGCGATGCACTTGGTGACTCTTTATACATTTTTTTGAAAGCTAAGTAAGTACATTAAGCATCCCTAAAGTCATATTGGCTGATTTAGAGTAGGTTTGTTGCAACACCACCTCATCTCTGCATATATTCCATTACATCTCTTCAAAGTGGTATTAGACCAACTAAACATCATGGGTGATGGATTCCCCTCATCTATTGATAAAATAGATCAAGGTAATTATTCAACATGGTCACTTAGAATGGAGACATATCTACAAGGAGGAAATCTCTATGGTTACATATTTGGAGATGAGATGATGCCAATACTTAGAAGCAAGGGCCAACAAGCACAAGAGGAGAAGGAAAGATTAAATGCATGGTGCTCCAAGGATGCTTCGACAAGGTCATACATTCTCGAATCTCTCTCTTATTTTTTACTTCCTCACATTAGGAATTGCAAGGCATCACAAGATACAGGGAATGATCTTGAAGCATTATTCTCATCAAGCACCAAGGGAAGGAAGAATTAGTTATGGATGGAATTTACAATGCTCAAGAAGATGCCCAAGAAAATTGTGATTGACTTTGTCACCAAGATGAGGAACATTGAAGATCAACTTGGAAGCATTCGAGAAGTCATTGATGAAGAAATAATAGTAAGGCAAGCCATCTATGGTATCAAGTTTGATGACAAATGTGAAGCCTTCACCACAGCTATGGATCTCTAAATAGACATGCAAGTTCTTGATTTTGACACACTCATGGGAGAATTGTTCACACATGAGGCAAAGCTTATGAAGAATGGAGACAACCATTTCTCTCTATACTGATACAAATAAAAGCAAGGATAACAAAGGAAAAGGCAAGAAATCTGATGATGAAGGTACTACCTCTCAAGCAAAGTTTGTAGATAGAGGTAGAGTTTCAAGAGGAAGAGGTAGAGGACGTAGAAAAGGTAGGGGGAGAGCCCAAGGCTCATCACCTTGTGACATGTGGTTTAACCAATCAGATTATAGAGAATTGCTTTAGGAACCCAAGGAGCCAAAGAGTAACAGGATACACGAGAGGAGGCTATGGAAATTCAAGAGGAAGATTTAACAGCTCTTATGGATACAACAATAACTCATACAACATCAACTAACAAGATGGATACAAAGGAAGGAGAGACTACAACAACTATATAGATGATCAAGCTAAAGAAGACTCAATTCTTATCATGAACATGACTATGAAGGAAGGTAAAGCAAATGAACATGTGTTTTATATACACTTAGGATGTGAAAATCATGTGGCAGGCAATGTAGCTCTACTCTCATATTTGGAGGACCCAAGGAATAGGCACAAATTCCAAACAAGAGATGAAACAAGGCATCCAATTGAGAAGATAGATAATGTGAAGACTTCAAATGGTACTATGAACTTATAAGTACCTACTATTACTAAGAATATCATCAATGCAGATCAAATTGTTGTGAAGGGATTGCTGGTCGAATTCACCAAGCATGGAGCATTTGTTGAAGATCCATAGTAGGGATTCAAGAAAATAGAAAGAGGAGAAAAATAAGGTAGATTGTTCAACTTTGAACTCCGAGACATCAAGAACATTGCATTGTTTGATTATGGCACTCAAAAGGCATTTGGCACAAGATTTTAGATCACATAGGAGAAAGAGCTCTCAAACAGATTAGTAGAGATCAAAAGTACTTGTTCTACCAAATATATCAAAACAACATATGATTTATAAATGTAGTGCTTGTCAATTTGGTAACTCACATAGGCAATCCGTCACCAAGAGCAGATACATACATGGAGACATGTTGGAGTTGGTCCACATCGATATATGGGGACCAAGCAAGGAGCCTTCAATCTTTGGATCAAGGTATTATGTGTCATTCATAGATGATTGTAGCAGATGGATTATCTTGTATTTCATGAAGCATAAAGATGAAGTATTTTCATGTTTGAAAAAGTATCTAGCTCTTGTGGAGAACCAAATAGGTAAAACCCCAAAGAGAATATGATCAGATGGAGCAAGAGAATATTTCTCCCATGACTTTGATTCTTTGATCTAAGAGAGAGGGTTCAAAAGAGAAATTATTACCAGATACACTCCTCAAAAAAATGGAGTGGTAGAGAGAAGATATAGGACAACTGTGGAGGCTACAAGGTCAATGCTCAATGAAAAGAAACTTCCCAACTACTTATGGGCAAAGGTAGTATCAACAGCTACATATTTAGTGAATAGAATTCCATCAAAGGCTCTAGATGGAATGACTCCATATGAAGCATGGAATGGAAGGAGACCTAGTCTTTATCATTGCAAGATTTTTGGGTGCATAGCATATGCACACATACCATCATAGATTAAAGGAAAATTAGACCCAAAGGTAGAGAAATGCATCTTTAGTGGCTATGAACTTAATAAGAAAGGTAATAGGTTGTACAATCCAAGCAACAAAGGGTTTTTTGTAAGTAGAGATTTTGTGTTTGATGAAAACAAGTCATGGTCTGTCTCCTTTAACTGTATGAAGAAATTCTTTTTTTAAGACAATATGTTCTAAAAGCGGCGCAAAAGTGATGAAGATTCTTGTATTCATTGTATAATTTTTTGGTTTGATGCAAAAGAAGATATTTTTGCACAACACACTGCGTATTTTTAAGGTTCCAAGAAGGAAATGATTTTTGAAGATACGAAATACTTTTGGGTTCATGAAATTCCATGGTCATTCGGCAATAGGGGTTACATCAAATCAAAAGTTCCCATGAGTACAAAGCCTTTTTATCTATAAATACTACCAAAGTTTATGAATGTCGATTTCTTGCTTTGAGCATTCTTCTTCTTCAATTCGAATGGCTTCTTCTTCTGGTCGTCCTTCCAATCATGTAACATCACGTGAGGTTTATAACAGAAGAGAGGATTCTTTGTGGAAACCTCTTTCTATGAAGGTACATGATTGGGTTACTATGCTTCCTAGCTGCAGAGGTGCCCATAAAGTCAAGCGTGCTAAAAGAGATGACACAAGAAACCATTGGAGAGGATGTATTCTCAGTTTCAAATTGAAGAGATGCAGTTGGTTTGCAAGAGTACAACACTAAGGATCTTGTTCTAGAAAATCATATGCAATTCCCTTCATACTGTAAGGGAAGTTTTACAATGATCTTCTATCATTTCAATTGTTTTTATATAACAACATATATGTTTTTGTATTGCAGATATTTTTCCTTCCAGTATTGTGGAGTGGAAACATGTTGAATGCTTAACAAGAACATTTAGAGTACTTCATAAGAAATATGCAGAACTTATGTATTCAAACAAATTTGTTCAATTTTTCAATAGCATAGGGTTATTTGTCCATTTTGCAGATTATCAGGTGCCATCATGGAGGAGCTCTTATGGGAATCTTGTACATTTTCCTACTCCTTGCATCTTTTCATTAGATTGGGATGTTCCTGATCATTCAACAGTTTCAAGTTTTCTATGCAAAATGAAATTTGACATCCAAAAGGCAATGTCAGCAAGACAAATTTCGAGAAGGATAAAGATTCAATGGTTTCTACCTATTCATGTTTTTGTAGCATGCTTTAAAAACATGTTATTATAGAAAACAAAATCAATGTGGTTGAATAGGAGAGTCTCTATTTCAGAGATTGATGATGTTTTAGGTAGGGAATGAGATAGCAAAGAAGTTCAAAAGCTAGGTGACATCATTTTATGTAAAGTTAGTCCAAATTCTCTTTCAATCTCATATCAGATATCTCGACAATCTTTGGTTTTAGGATATGACTACAGAAGGTGGAAAAGAAAGCTTGGACTTTGGATAGCCTTGGACTCAGAGGAGAGTTGTCCAGAATTTGATTTAGACATACTGATTCATCCAGATTTTCAATCTAGGAAAATAATTGTCATTGCAAATTGGAAACTCAAAAATGTAAGGGAGCTTTTAGAATACCTTGATGAGGTATCATGACAGTTCTTTTTTTGATGTTGCAATAGTTAACATTAGATCAGAGAGAACATTATCTTGCATAACTTGCCTGCCACCTAGGGTGATTAAGTTCCAACCGATAAGATTGTAACAAGTCTAAAAAACATTGATTGAATAGAAACCAAGAAGTTCTTACATAATATATCTCCTTCTTTAAGAAGTTTTTTTTCATACTTCCATTAAGTTGATTGAATAAACACCAAGACATTCTTACATAATATATCTCCTTCTTTAAGAAGGTTTTTTCCATACTTCCATTGATTTTTCTTTGCATGATGGTGACCAAGGATGTGACTGATTACATCACTTCAATTATGTCTTTTTATGGACTATATTCATATTGGCATTTTTTTGCTTAATTTCAAGATTCTGATGAGGTTTCTTCTCTTGTGCAATGATTATACAGGAACTTCCATGAGTAAATTCTAGGTGACTCAAGAATATAAACCAAGAAATCCTTACATAATATATCTCACTTTTTAGAACCTTTTTCCATACTTCCATTGATTTTTCTTTGCATGATGGTAACTAAGAATGTGACTCATTACATCACTTCAATTATGGCTTTCTATGGACTATATTCATATTGGCATTTTTTGGTTTAATTTCAATATTCTGATGAGGTTTCAATGGTGCAATGATTATACAGGAACTTGCATATGAGTAAATTCTAGATGAACAATACTTTTACTTTTCAATAACTAATTTCAATTTAAGTATTTGAGTCTATCCAAGGTGCACATTAGGTATGCATGAGAACTATCTATCCATCTATCTATCTATCTATCTATCTATCTATCTATCTATCTATCTATCTATCTATCTATCTATCTATCTATCTATCTATCTATCTATCTATCTATCTATCTATCTATCTATCTATCTATCTATCTATCTATCCATCCATCCATCCATCCATCCATCCATCCATCCATCCATCCATCCATCCATCCATCCATCTATCTATCTATCTATCTATCTATCTCTCTGTTTGTCTGTCTATCTCTCTCTCTCTCTCTATCTCTCTATCTATCTATCTACATAACTAGGAATGTTAAAGAGGCTCGAGAACTTGGTGCAAATTCCAAGTCAATTGATATTCAAAATATCTAGTACATGAAGTTTAGTCATATTACAGTGTAGAAGAGATTAGAGAAGACGACCGATTCAAGAAACTAGGGCAATGTGCGCTTCTCGGATCATCCTTATCACTTGAATCAGTCGTGTATTACAAACTATCAAAACAAAACGTGAATTTTGGATTAAGCTTTGACTGATGAGCAATATCAATTTAGATGTGAACGCATCTTATGCATAGTTGCCTTGAGAGGATGATATGACAAAATGGAAAATGACACAACAGATACAAGCTATACGAGCCATCCGGAATTCTTTGATTGCCTGTATCCTTGTATCGGTTGTGTCATAAAACCTTCTCTATCCTCCTCAGATTTAACTTTCTAACAAGGATGAAGCAAAAACAGAAAATAGACATTTTGATGATGCTTGAACCATGCAATGAAGTCACTTTTGCTTAGTTCTCAAGAGGATCAATTCAACATTATATTACTCAAGGCATATAAATATAGTTACAATGACCATCTTCCAGATGAAGACTGGCATAATTACATACAATTTGTACATAAATAAATCTTCCAACATATTTTGGTTACAATTAGATTACAATCTTACATTCAAAAAATATAATGTTTCACCCTTATTTTTTTCCTTTTTGGAGCCCTGACCTTTGTGCTGCTTGTGGCCCTTTTTGGAGCCCTGACCTCTACTCTTATTCGTTGGCCCATGCTTCAATGGGGACTGAACAGGAAACCCTTTCTTCTTTTGTTCAACCTTGTTTTTATCTGGTGGTGGTGGTGGAGGTGAGTCTGGATCATAAGGGCATATTGCATGTTTCAAAATGGCATTTATTGCTCTCTCTCTAACTAAGATGACCCATGCATCTAGATAGTCTGACAAGTTTAACTCAAGACTGTAAAACCTTCTTTTCAAGAACCTTGCTGCATTTGCAATCACTCTCTAGCCACATGAGGTGCTGTCTTTCTATAATGGCACATGTATTTGAATGTATCCAAACCTTTTTTCTTCATTCAATTTAGGAATTCCAAGAAAATTCTGATCAGTATGCATTTTGAGAAGCTTAGCAGCACTACAAGGTAAACTTGAACTCAAAATGGATGGTAAGGCTTTAAAATAGAACACAAAAAATTGTAAGGCAAGGCTTACACTTTGCAATTTCCATGTTGTGATTGGAAGGAATTCATGAAAAGTTCTTGATATTCATTGAATTCAATCATAATAAGACTCCAGTGGCCCCTAGCCCCTAATAATGAGTGGCATGTAAAAGTAACTTCTCTATTAAAAAGAATGTTACATATTTCAAAATGAAGATGAATACTTACTTTTCAATATAGGGGTAGATAATATATTCTACCCCTTCTATAAACTCTTAAGAAAGAAGTTCACATCTCCCTGCTTATGCAAAAAGCACTGAGTCACAAGAGGATCTATGATGAAAAGTTTTCTTGAAATTGCTTCCTCACATTGTTGCAGAAGGAGCCTAAAATTCAAGAAATATAAATTCAATATAAGAAATACCAAATTAAGGAAAACATGAGCATTTTATGGCCTGTAGATAATACCTAAGTGCAATACTGACTACTCTTTCAAATATTTCAACATTGAAGTCTCCCAGCATTTTGTTGTCTTCTGGTATTATATTAAGCATATATTCCTCTTGCCATGGCATTGCAACATTTACTATCACCTGCCCATCTCCTTTTTTAATAAGTTCTTTATTCTCCTTTTGCAGCCTCTGAATCTAGTTCAAGATAACATTTTCCTCTAACAACAAACCCTGCTTTTTCTTCTCCTCCTCGCAATTTGATGCATTTCTTGTTTCATGATCATGAGGGACTTGAGGGTGGACCTCTTCAATTACAACTGATGACTTAGGTGCTCATTGCCATCAATGTCACCCTCTAACAATGAGCTGCACATAAGTAAGCATCATTCATGAAGTCGATTGCAAAGTCTTCAGTAGCTGCTTGCAAGCATAAAGAGCTTGAGTTTGCCACTTCATGTTTACGAAGGATGCAGTCTTCATCATGGAACAGAGATTGACTAAAATTTGCTTGACAACTGTCATGAAAGGAAGTCTGGGGATAAGGAGTCCCATAGACTTTTGAGCCCTTGTTATCTCCCTCAAAGACTTAACATGGTAACAGACCCTTTTCTTTGAAGACTTCTCTGATGCATGAAGGCCTTGACTAGTTGTCTGGGGAGAAGGTCCCTTGTCATCTTGATTCTGGCAATTTTGCTCTTGATTTTGAGGGTACAACTTCCTTGCTGTCTTCTTTGTCCTAGCCATAAGCTACATAAAAAAGAGTTTAAAGCTTGGAAGAAATTTAAAAAGGAAAATAACTAATGTAAAAAGCCTTTCACAAAGCACTCAAGAAACATGACCGATGCAAGCGATGCAAGAAACACGACTGATGCAAGAAGCCAACACTTGTTGATGAAGACTTTGATCAACATAAGAAGGATCTTGGTAAATACTCATTTGGGTGTGACTATTCATTTTTGGACGTTGCTGAGGACAAAGGAACCATATCTATTGACTCAAAAGAGCTCATTGAGGAGGAAGATGAGGTAAAGGTATGTAAAACAAAGGTGTGTTAGAGGAAACCGATTCAAGCAATTAGGGTCATCGGAGAATATCCGATGAGTCTGATCGCTTGAATCAGTTGAATCTATGACTTGCATGCATGATTGATAATAAACATCTAATTGTGTGTAAAAATACTATTTTCAGCATTAATTATATGTTTGTATAAAGTTTAGGGTGAATAATTGAACACGATCGATGCAAGCGATTTGGCCCATGTGATATTCTCTGATGACCCTAATCGCTTGAATCAGTCATGTCTATGACTTGCATGCAACATTGATAATAAACATCTAATTATGTGTAAAAATACTACTTTCAACATTAATTATATGTTTGTAGAAAGTTTAGGGTGAATAATTGAACACGATCGATGCAAGCGATTTGGTCCATCTGATATTCTTTGATGACCCTAATCGCTTGAATCGATCGTGTCTCATGCTTTGCTTTTGCTTGCGTTTCCAGTTATTTCTATGACTTTAAAAGTCTCCTTGGACTTCTTCTGACCTAGGTTTTTTATTTTTTCCACAGTTATCAATATTGGATGAAGAGAACTATCTTGGTAGGGGGAAGGGAACAAGAAAAACCATAGAGGACAAAGGAAAGACAAAGGTGGATATTCATTCACTGATCCACTATCTTCCAAAATTGAATCCAAAATTATTTTGTGTTATTCATAAGCACTATAGTGAAGAGCCAGATTTTGCACTATTCTCCTTGAGGACTCTTTCAAGATACATGGGTTTTACTTCAATAACTTTAATGCATATAAAGTTTTCCTACTTGAAAGAATAGTTGCATTTAGAATTTTTGGATATGCCCTAGGATTCAATGCTTCAAGGGCAGGATACTTCCTTTGTTAGTTAGGCTATGCAATGGCTGTAGGGGTGTCAGATGTTAAAAGTATTGTTGGCTACAGGAGAAAAGAGTACCTCAGATACAAAGGAGATTTGCAAGAGCCAAGCTCATTTAAAAAACTCAAGGAGGATTAAATATATTTCTTTTCAAAGCTTTACTCATGAAATGTACATAGGTACACATATTTATTGCCCAAAGGGATACAAGATATTGCAAATATGAAGCATGTAACCTTTTTTTGTGTAATTGTTCCATGTCCTAATATTAATCCTTATTGATCCATGATCTGTTTTTCTCTAGTGACAGTCCTATTTATGTGATGATAATATTTTGCATGAGCTCTTTCATAATTGTCTTCTCAAGAATCAATCAAAAAGCTCTTTGAAGGTAGATTTGCCAAATTCAAACTCATTCAAAAGACTCAAAAAAGATGTACATACATAGACATATTTCATTTCAAAGCTTATTACATCATGAAATGTACATACATAGACATGTTTATTTCTCAAAGAAATAAAAGACATTGCAAATATTATGGCTTCCTTTGGAATGTAATCTTTTCCATTTTGTGATATTGATCCATGATGTTTTTGTGTGGAGATAGTCCTAATCTTTTTATGATAATATTTGGCATGAGGTCCTTTGTAATTGTCTTCTAAAGAACCAATCAAAAAGCTCTTTGAAGGCATTACTTTTTGTTACTCCTCCTCCTTTCCTTGTGCACCTAAAGAAGCTTTTCCTTGCTTGATAATTATATTTTTCGATGCCTTGGGTGTTCCATATGGCAAGTGTGTCCTTTTTTGTAAAGAATGCACCATGCACAAGAAGAATATGCTGGAAGAATAGAAGAGTTTCATCAGATGTTTATTTCAATTAAAGAAAAATAAATTGAGTAAATTATCTTTGAAACTCACCAAGTAGTATGTTATGTCTTTGGCACTCCATGCCTCTATGATGGTTTCTATAAACTCTGTGGTCGCCTTTCTACAATCTATCACCTACTTCATAAGGCATGTTACAATTTATCTTCTCAGTTAGAATCTTTCAAAAAAAATGAAAGAAACTCCCATAGGTTTGAGAATGCAGTCAAAACGAGTAACACCTTTTCTAGATTTGACTGAAAAATCTAGCCAAAAGAAGAAAAGAATGAAAATTGTAAGAGATCATGTGACAAATGTGTTAGATCTCAATATGTTAAACAATTTTGAGCGCATACATTTTTGTAATGAAATTATGAGTCAAATGTATGTTTTAAGACTATTGAAACTGAAAGAAAATACATGCTTGAAACGCTTTATTCTCCAAAAACTCATGACAGACATGAATTTGCTGCTAGAACCATCTCAAATTTAGGAGATTTGTGCTAGTGTTGGAAAGTAGGAATGGTTATAGAGCAATTTCAAAAGTTTGGTGTGAATTTTTAAAATTTAACAAAGTTAAAAGCTTTGGATTGCCTAGAGCCCATCATGTAGGAAAGTTTTGGCTCACTTTGAATAAAAAAATCACATCAATATTTGGTGAATATTAATATATTCTTGAATAATTTTTATTCTAACTCCCTCGTATGTAAATCCCTCTGATGTAGCGTGTTTTGTAAATAGTTTATGTATTGTACATAATTCCTTGAAATCTCCTAGAGCCTTGAACAATAGCCTTGTAAACCATCCTCACCATCTCCTACAAATCTAATCAGATCATGAAGATTATGAAAAGGGGGATACCTTCTAGTTTGTGGATCAATTGGATAAATAGATCCATTTGCCCATATGTCGATATGTTTTTTGCCTTCTTTCCTAAATCTATCCACTTCAAAAGGTTGAAGAGCCCTTTGAAATACCTTTATTGTCATTGTTGTTGGTGTAAATCACAAGCCTACACATTTGGCTTGAAAGATATCATGAAGACTCTACATACATGAAGAATCATAGGAACATATGCTAGTGGTTAATTACCACTTTATCTCATTGTAAAAGTCAAATTGACTTAGAATCTTTTGTAATCACCTACCTAAGTGATTCGTGGAAAACGTAACTCACTTGATTGAGAGAATATCTCCAAGCATTTAGGAGCTTGATCATAGGGAGCCAAAAGTTTGAATTTGAATTCAAATTTTTAGTCATTTCCTATAAAAATGGATATGAAAAAGTCGCGGGTAGATCACTTCACTCCCGAGCTTCATTCTATTGTAATTGAGTGTGTGTGAGGACTATACCATAGCCTACACCTCTCTACACCATTAGGCAATGTTATCCATGCCATTGGGATTGTACACGTGTTAATTTATAGATACATTTACATCATTCATCTCTGTGTTGTTTGCTAGTCTACTCAAAAGTCTGTCAACTTGTCAAGGGCATATCTCGGTCAATACTCCACCAAATTCAGTGATTCAAAGCTTTTTGGATTCAGCTTGAAGCCTAATATGTGCTGTCAAAATTTGAAGACATTCTATTCATCCAATTCAGAGAAATCTACGTCGAGGTGCTCACTGGTCTATTTCTGCTACAGTCCTAAAAAGTCGGGGGTATAGCTAATCTTGCTAAATTGATTTATCTTAGCATAGTTTATCTTTTTACATCATTCCACTTGCAAATGGTAGCTTACTAAGCTAATTAAATACCCCTAGAAGGAATTTTATCAATTGCTATTGTGCTGGTCACACTAAGCAAAACATTCAACAGGTGTCAAGACATAAATAGAAGGTTTTCTTGAGTTTGTGATTTCCAAAGTTATCTGTTTTGATTCAATCATTGCACATATCATTTCCAAAGGACATAGGCCATTTCTTGGTGTCATTGGAATGCTATGGAAGTCTACTTATCAATTCTGAAGCCAAAGAGGGCTAGTACAAAGCAGGTTTAGCAGTATCTACTCAGTCTCTTGGATCATCCATCCATCTTTCCCAACAGTGGTATCATAGCAAATAAGGTAAAATGGGAGATGGTTTTCCTTCATTTATTGATAAATTGGACAGGAAAAACTATCAAGCTTGGTCTCTAAGAATGAAGACCTACCTACAAGGAAGGAGTCTCTATGGATACATCTCAGGAGATGAGGAATTGCCCTCATTCAAAGCAAGAGGATTGCAAACCAAGGAAGAACAAGAAAAGCTCAACACATGGTGTGCAAAGGATGCATTGGCAAAGTCTTATTTACTCAACTCTATATCTGATTTTCTTTTGCCATATATCAGAAATTTCAAGACTTCCCAAGAGACTTGGGAAACTCTGTCATCATATTTTTCCTCCAATACAAGAGCTAGGAAAAATCAGTTGTGGATTGAATTCACAACACTAAGGAAGCAACCTAAGCAAGTTGTTTTAGAATTTGTGACCAAGATCAAAGATGTTGCAGATCAGTTAGCAAGCATAGGAGAAGAGATTGAAGAAGAACAAATTGTGAGGCAGGTAATCAATGGAATCAAGGCTGTTGACAAGTGGGAAAGCTTCACCACTGCAATGGATCTCTACAACTGCAATGGATCTCTACATGGACATGCACACTCCAGATCTTACAACTCTCATGGGTCAACTATTTACACATGAAGCAAAGCTCACCAAGAGTGGAGATACATCCAAAGGTAACAACTCTTCTGCCCTATACACTGATAAGAAATCTAAGGATAAAGGCAAGAGTAAGAAGGTGGAAGATGAAGGCTCTACCTCTCAAGCCAACTATGCAGGGAGACGTAGATCTTCAAGAGGAAGGGGCAGAGGAGGTAAGCAAGGTAGGGGGAGACCCTATAATTCATCACCATGTAACATTTGTGTTTTATCAAATCATACCCCAGATGAGTGTTTCAGGAATTACAAAAATCAGAGAGGAAGAGGCTACCAAAGAGGTGGATACTCACAGTCAATAGGAGGATTCAAAACTAGAAGGGACTACAACAACTACACAGAAGAGCAGGATGACTCTCTTCTGATCATGAACATGACTTCAAAGACAGGTACAGATGATGATCACTTATTTTACATTGATTTAGGGTGTTCAAATCATGTGGCTGGTAATGTGGCACTACTCTGTGATCTTGAGGAACCAAAAGGTAAACACCAAGTCCAAATAGGTGATGATACAAAGCATTCTGTGGTTAAAGTTGGAAATGTTAAGACTTGTGATGGTAATCAGAATTTGTTGAGTAGGGTACTTTATGTACCAACAATTACAAAGAACTTAATGAGTGTTGGTCAGATTGTAGAGAAAGGTTTGCAGGTCAGATTCAATCAATATGGAGCATTTGTGGAGGACCCAAGACATGGATTCAAAAGGATAGCTAAAGGAGAAAAATCAGGTAGACTTTTCACTTTTGAGCTAGAAGACGCAAAGAATATTGCACTATACAGTTATAAAGATCAAACACTTTCAGAGCTTGAGATTTGGCACAAAAGGTTAGGGCACATAGGAGAAAGAACCTTGAAACAAATGTGCAGGGACAAATGTGTGCTTGGGATACCTAATGTATCCAAGCAACATATGATTTAAAAGTGTAGTGCTTGTCAATTTGGTAAGTCTCACAGGTTACCCTTCTCAAGGAAAGGATATATAGATGAAGACTACCTAGAGCTGGTACACACAGATGTATGGGGACCTAGCAAAGACCCCTCAATCTCAGGTTCAAGGTAATATGTGTCTTTCATTGATGATTATAGCAAATGGACTGTATTATACTTCATGAAGCACAAGGATGAGGTATTTAATTGTTTTAAGAAATATCTTGCATTAGTTGAAAACCAGATAGGAAGGAATTTGAAGAGGATAAGGTCAGATGGAGGAGGTGAGTACTTCTCCAATGAATTTGAAGACTTCTTGCAGGACAGAGGCATCAAAAGAGAGATAACCACAAGGTATTCTCTTGAATAGAATGGGGTAGCTGAGAGAAGAAATAGGTTAATTGTTGAGACAACTAGATCTATGCTTAATGAGAAGAAATTACCTAACTATCTATGGGCAGAGAGTGTTTCTACTGCCACTTACCTCATAAACAGGTTACCATCTAAGTCACTTGATGGTATGACACCCTATGAAGCATGGCATGGTAAGAGACCATCATTGGATCACTGCAAAATATTTGGATGTGTAGCATATGTGCACATTCCTTCTCAAGTAAGAGGTAAGCTAGACCCAAAGGCTGAAAAATGCATTTTCATTGGGTATGATTTAAATAAAAAAGGTTACAGGTTTTATAATCCTACCAACAAGGGATTTATGGTAAGCAGAGATGTGATCTTTGATGAAAATGATTCTTGGTATGAGAATGAATGTAGGAAGGTCAAACTACCCTATGATTTGGAAGAGGAATTTCCAAAACTTACAAAGAAGGAACCTACTCAGAATGAAGACTCAAGTTCAGATGATGAAAACACTATCAACCTTGAAGAATTCAAAGCATGGAAGTCCAAGGGCAAAATGAAGATGAAGAAGCTTGAAGACATACCGGAATCATCAACTCAATCAATCAGAAGATCTCAAAGAGAAAGCAAGAAACCTATCAGATATGGGTATGATACATCTCTTGTTACTAAACATTCAGTTTATCTTGCCAAAGATTTGTCAAATGAAGAACCAGGTTCATATGAAGAAGCAATAACAAAATCAGAATGGAAAGAAGCTATGGATGAGGAGATTGAAGCACTCAAGGAGAGTGACACATGGGAGTTAGTACCCAAGAAGGATTCTATGAAGGTAATAGGATCCAGATGGATCTATAAGTTGAAAAGAAATTTTGATGGAACAATTAATAGGTACAAAGCCAGATTGGTAGCCAAGGGTTTTGCACAAACCCAAGGCATTGACTATGAAGAGACATTTTCTCCTGTGGCCAAGATGCCAACAATCAGAGTGTTGGTAAGTGTGGCTGCATCAAAGAATTGGAACATGTACCAATTGGATGTCAAGAATGCTTTCTTGAATGGATGGATTTCAGAAGAAGTTTATATGTCACAACCTCCTAGCTATGAAGACCCTAAGAAGGTAACTTATGTTTGCAAATTAAAGAAGGCTTTATATGGATTGAAGCAGGCACCTAGGGCATGGAATCACAGGCTAACTACATACCTCCAAGACCAAGGATTTGTTATGAGCAAGGTAGATACTTCCCTATTCATTAAGAGAAGTAATTCAGAGGTAACATATCTCTGTGTTTATGTTGATGACATCATCACTACAGGTAATGATGTCAGTGGAATTAGATATATCAAAAACCAGATGATGAAGGAGTTCAAGATCAATGATCTTGGCTTATTGAAGTATTTTCTAGGGCTTGAATTAGTTTACACTAATTCAGGGATATACATTACTGAGAAAAAGTATGTACAAGATATGTTGAAGAAGTTTCACTTGCAGGATGCTAAAGTAGCAAGCACTCCAACGGAGGTGAACCTAAAGCTAAGTGCCCATGAAGGTGATGAAGTCAAGGACATTACAGGTTATCAGAGTATGGTGGGTAGCTTGAACTATGCTACTCTTACAAGAATTGATATTGCATATGGAGTTAGTGTGCTAAGTCAATTTATGCACAAGCCAAGGATACCTCACTTAGAGGCTACCAAGAGAATCTTGAAGTATCTCAAGGGTACACAGAACCATGGTTTGTATTTTCCTTTCACTTCAGATATTGACATAACAGTCTATTCAGATGCAGATTGGGCACAATGCAAGGATGATAGGAGAAGCACTTCTGGATATATTTCTTTTGCAGGTGACAAACCAATTTCATGGTCTGCAGAGAAGCAACCAACTGTTGCATTGTCTTCTATAGAAGCATAGTATAGAGGGCTAGCTAATGCCACTCAAGAAGCAATTTGGATTGAGCTTTTGTATACAGAATTGGGATTATATACTAGGCCTCCAATTATCTTTGGAGATAATACAAGTTCCCTTCACCTTGCAGCTAATCCTATCTATCATGCCAGGACAAAACACATAGAAGTTCATTATCATTATGTGAGAGAAAAGTTGTTAAGCAAGGATATTCAACTGGCCTATGTATCAACCAACATGCAATGTGCAGATTTGTTGACTAAAGCTTTGGATGGAACAAAACTTTGCAGGTTCAAATCCATGATTGGATTGTAGGATATACTTGAAGATTGAAGATGAAGACTTAAGCCAAAATGTTTGGCTTGAGGGGGAGCTGTTGGTGTAAATCACAAGCCTACACATTTGGCTTGAAAGATATCATGAAGACTCTACATACATGGAGAATCATAGGAACATATGCTAGTGGTTAATTACCACTTTATCTCATTGTAAAAGTCAAATTGACTTAGAATCTTTTGTAATCACCTACCTAAGTGATTCCTTGAAAAAGTAACTCACTTGATTGAGAGAATATCTCCAAGCATTTAGGAGCTTGATCATAGGGAGCCAAAAGTTTGAATTTGAATTCAAATTTTTAGTCATTTCCTATAAAAATGGATATGAAAAAGTCGTGGGTAGATCACTTCACTCCCGAGCTTCATTCTACTGTAATTGAGTGTGTGTGAGGACTATACCATAGCCTACACCTCTCTACACCATTAGGCAATGTTATCCATGCCAATGGGATTGTACACAAGTGTTAATTTATAGATACATTTACATCATTCATCTCTGTGTTGTCTGCTAGTCTACTCAAAAGTCTGTCAACTTGTCAAGGGCATATCTCGATCAATGCTCCACCAAATTCAGTGATTCAGAGCTTGTTGGATTCAACTTGAAGCCTACTATATGCTATCAAAATTTGAAGACATTCTATCGTATATCCAATCTTGACCTAACACGGTCTTCACGTAAGTCCTGATCATGACATACTAAGATTTTTTGTTTCATTGTGTTGTTTCCAAAGTGTAGAGGTAAGATAATCTCTCCTATACACTTGGTGATCTTTCCTTCTATTCCAATTAGTTGTGCCTTAGATGTTCGTAATTCCTCCTTGAGTTTTTGAGTCAATGAAAATTTGATACAACTTATGGCGGCTCCTGTGTCAATGAGAGCATCCACTAAGTGGTATTCCCTTTTCGCGGCTCCCAAATTCAAATATGGTTGCATCCTTTGTTGACCTAGGTTTTCAGTGGCTCTAAAATTAGCCATTGGGACGAGTTCCTCTCCTAGTCGATATCTCTGATCTCTCTCTCTCATCCATTCTATCCGTTTTCTTATTCTCTCTAACGCTTCTTGTCGGGCTTCCTCTCATATTCTTTCTTCCTCTAGGCGCCTATTCTTACCCATTATCAATCGTGACATTATTTCTTCAGTTAATGGTTCTAGATATTTTTTCACTCGACATCCACTGATATAGTTTGGCAATACATCTCCATATAGAGTTGCTAAGCTGATGGCTCCGTTGGTGGATATGCGATTGATGATTAACGGGCCATATCCTCTTTTTTGTAGTTTCTTTGCGTGTTGTTTCAAAGTATAAACCAAAACTAAATCTCCTTTCTGTTGGGGCTTCACTCACTAATTAGGCATGGATATATGAAGACATATGAAGACATATGATGGAGGAAAGAAGAAGTGAAGGAAAGATCTACAGAAAATCAAGCCTAAGTGAAGGGACAATTTCACTATTGTAAATTAGTGCAAAATTAGAGTCTAGATGTTCATTTGATCTTCAGAACTTACAAGTTCAAGTCTAGAAGAATGTAAATCATAGGTATATAAGTTAATTTGAGTCAAAAATATGAAAGTGAGAACTCAATTTTGTAATCTGAGAGAGTAGAGAAAAGTCGTGTCTTTTCTGAGAGAGATGGTGAGAGAAAACTTCTGAGTCTGAGAGAGTTTTCCATGGCTGTGAGCAAAATTAGGCCAAGCCATTTTGTACACATCTTCTCTGATAATCAACACATGTTTGTGTAGAAGGATTAAGTCTAATTCCTCTTGTACATTGAGTTCTAAGTCATTTCATATGACTGTGTAAGGTAGTTGACAGTTACGACTTTTCTGGCGCACATTTGACTGATCTTCTGAAGGTCAGATCTCGAAGTATGGTGTAAAGTTTTTGGTAAGTGATAGCTCGTTTGAAAGCTACTATCCTCAACTACATTTGGTCAAAAGATCTTTAAGAAACGGGACGCATACTCAGAGAAATCAACTTAAGAGTGGAGGTATGTCAATTCAATGAAGTCAATTTCCAGTTTTCAGACATAGTGAAAAGTTTGGTACAAAATCAGAAGATTTTGAAGTTATTGCTTGAAAGTTTTGCTTGTTATGTGTTACTGAACATTAGCAAGAATCTTTCTTAGCAAATGATCAGAAGAATTTGCAAAGATTAAGCTGATACAGGTCAGATTGAAAGTTTGAAGAAGAGGCGCAGATTTCTGTGAAGTGAAATTTTTGTTTTCACTAAGTTCAGAGTTAAAGGTTCATATTTAGAGGTTTGCTAAGCTAATGGTGGTTATGGAGGTTTTCTAATACCACATTAGTTTAGTTCTTGTGGTGTTTTACAAACCAACAAGTGGTATCAGAGCAGATAAGGTCCTCGAGACTAAAGGAAGAGCAGATACAAGAAGAATTGAAGAGTTCTTTGTCAAAGAAGGAGGAAGCTGAGGTGTTCAACAAACAAAAGTCATCAGAAGATTGTTTCGAAGTTGCTCCCAAGGGTAAAGGTCTACAAAAGGTACCATTCTTTAACCTTACACTTACAGGTTGAAGCAGAAGCAAGGATACCATGGCAGATCATGTGTCCATTGACAAATTGGACAGAGATAACTATCCTGCTTGGGTAATGAGGATGGAGGCCTTACTTATGAGTAAGGACCTAATGGTATATGTGACAGGTGAAGAGGAGAAGCCTAAATTTGAAGATGAAAGTCATCCAAGAAAAGAAGAGCTAAAAGCTTTGAAGCTATGGCAAAAGAGAGATGCAAGTGCAAGAGCTTATATATATAACACTATTACAGATCATTTGTTGCCACACATCAGAGGTTTAGAAACAGCTGAAGATATTTGGAATGCTTTGGAAGACCACTTCCAAAACACTACTAAAGCTAGGAAAGCTAGCTTATGGTCAGAGTTCACCACATTCAAGAAAAAGCAAAATCAGAGCATTAGTGATTATGTCACTAAGATGAAGGACTTGGCAGATAGCCTTGGATCCATTGATGAGGATATTGAAGATCATAGGCTGATAGCACAATTACTTGCAGGGTTAAGAGGTGATGAGAGATGGAAGCCCTTTGTACTTTCAACAGAACTCTCATTAAATCATTATGTGCCAGAATTAAATCAATTACTTGGATTGATGCTGACATTTGAGCAAGAATTGAAGTCAGATGGAGACAAAGGTCAAAGTTCTGCAATGTATGTGAAGAATAAAAAGAAAGGAGATAAAGGAAAGGCAAAGGATGAAGAAGAATCAACAACTCAAGCAAATTATGCAAGAGGAAGAGGTCTTGGCAGAGGTAAAGGTCGAGGAAATGGAAGAGGTAGAGGTAATCAGAACAATAACAAGAAGATATGTTGGATTTGTGGATTGAGCAATCATCTAGCATATGATTGTTGGCACAATCAACAAGGAGCAAGCCAAAATCAGAACAACAATGGCAGAGGAAGAGGTGGAAGGTTTCAGAATCAATTTCAAAGAGGAAGACAGAATTCAAGAGGAAGTTATGGAAGAGGTGGTGGAAGAAATTGGAATCAGAACCAATCATACAACACCACATATTACAATTATGCAAATGATACACAGAATGACAACCATACAACATTGATGATGAATTCAATAAGTTCATCAGAGAAGGAGGATCTCAAGGTATTTTATATTGATTCTGGTTGTTCAAATCATTTGTCAGGTAATATAGAATTATTGTCAGAATTGGAAGAAGGCAATTCAAGTCATACAGTACAAACAGGTGATGATACAAAACATAATGTGCATTCAATTGGAAAAGTGAAGTGCAGGAGTGGAGCTGATTTATTAACAAATGTTTTGTATGTTCCAACAATACCAAAGAATCTGATTAGTGTTGGACAAATAGTGGAGAAAGGTTTTCAAGTCAGATTTACAAATGAAGGAGTATTTGTTGAAGATCCAGAGGATGCATATAAACCTATTGTTTGTGGTAAGAAGGAAGGTAGACTTTTTACTCTCAAAGTACAAGGAAATGTTGGTCAAGCCCTAATCACACATGGTGATGAAGTAATTACAGAGTTAGATCTTTGGCATAAGAGATTGGGACACTTCAATGAAAGAGGAATCAAAACTATGGTGGAGAATCAATCTGTATTGGGACTACCAAATGTGAAGAATCAACATATGATATATAAGTGTGAAGCTTGTCAGATGGGAAA
Source organism: Ceratopteris richardii (assembly GCA_020310875.1). Classification (NCBI taxonomy): domain Eukaryota; kingdom Viridiplantae; phylum Streptophyta; class Polypodiopsida; order Polypodiales; family Pteridaceae; genus Ceratopteris; species Ceratopteris richardii. Next base: position 32,769,011 of record CM035442.1, on the reverse strand, counting down.
AGCTCATAGACTACCATTTCAGAAGAAAGTTTTCAAGCATGATGGTTTGCTTGAACTCATACATACAGATGTATGGGGACCAACAAAAGAAGGATCAATAAATGGATCTAGGTATTATGTTTTGTTTATTGATGATGCTACAAGGTGGATAACCCTTTATGTTCTAAAGGAAAGATCAGAGGTATTTGGAGCCTTCAAACATTTTCATGCTTATGCAGAAAGAGTTACAGGTCAAAAACACAAGAGGCTAAGGTCTGATGGAGGGGGAGAATACTTCTCTCAAGAGTTTAATGACTATCTTTGGAATGCAGGTATCAAGAGAGAGATAACTTGCAGGTATACACCTCAACATAATGGGGTGGCAGAAAGGAGAAATAGAACATTGGTTGAATTTGCAAGAGCAATGCTAAAAGAAAAGAATTGCCCTAATTATCTTTGGGCTGAGGCTGTTAATACAGCTACATACCTTGTGAATAGGTTACCATGTGGAGCTTTGAAAGGTATGACCCCCTATGAAGCTTGGTGGGGTAAGAAACCAACACTTGACCATTGTAAAGTGTTTGGGTCAATTGCTTATGCTTATGTGCCATCACAACTCAGACATAAGCTTGAACCAAAGGCAGAAAAATATGTGTTTATTGGATATGATGAAAAGCAAATGGGTTATAGACTATGGAGTCCTTTAACTAAACATTTTATTGTTTCCAGAGATGTGACCTTTGATGAACAGAAGAGTTGGTATGCAGATAAAGAATGTGATCTTGAAACATTTGAAGAAGAGATAAGAAGGAGTGCAAGAGGTAAGTCACATATGCAGATAGATGGAGATGAAGAACATATGCAAGCAAGCACATCAAGAGTTGGATCATATAGAAGGAATGAAGATGGACCAATATTTGATGAAGAAGTACATCCAGATATACATGAAGAGTGTGAACCAAGAAGGTCAACCAGAATGAGGAAGCAACCTACAAGGTATTCATATGACACTTCTTACTTGACTCAGAAAAACTATGCTTACATGGTTAAAGAAGATGAAGAACCTCAAAGCTATGATGAAGCAAAGGGTAAGAGACAATGGGAAGTAGCAATGAAGGAAGAGTTTAATGCACTTGAAGAGAACAAAACTTGGGAACTTGTCCCAAAGCCTAATGGTAAGAAAGTGATTGGAAATAAATGGGTTTACAAAATCAAGAAGCATGCAGATGGAACTATAGCCAGATACAAAGCTAGATTGGTGGTTAAAGGCTATGCTCAAACATTTGGCATAGATTATGATGAGACATTCAGTCCTGTAGCAAAGATGTCAACCATAAGGACAATCATTGCCATTGCAGCATCAAAAGGATGGACATTGAGTCAATTGGATATTAAGAATGCATTTTTGAATGGATATATATCAGATGAGGTTTACATGGAGCAACCTCAAGGGTTTGCAGATCATAAGTTTCCAAATTATGATTGCAGGTTGAGAAGAGCTCTTTATGGTTTGAAGCAAGCTCCAAGAGCTTGGAATTTTAGACTTGTAAAGTACCTTAATGATCTTGGATATCAAAGTTCAAAGGCAGATGCAAGTTTACTTATCAAAAGAACAGATGAAGGTATGATCTACATTTGTATATATGTAGATGATATTATAATTACAGGTACCTCAAATGAAGGAATCAAGGAGGTGAAGAAGCTACTTGAGAAGGAATTCAAGATAAGTGATCTAGGAAAATTGTCATATTTTCTTGGAATGGAAATCACTTATGCAGAGCATGGTATTTATGTATCACAAGAAAGGTATCTCTTGAATCTTCTAAAGAAGTTTAACATGGAGAATTGCAGAGAGGCATCTACACCACTAGAGGTCAATCATAGACTCAGTAGATATGATGGTGCAGAATTCAAAGACATGAGGAAGTATCAATCTTTAGTGGGAAGTTTGATTTATGCAACTCTAACAAGGCCTGATCTTAGTTATGCAGTTGGTGTTCTTTCTCAATTCATGCATTGTCCAAAGGATCCACATTGGATTGCAAGTCAAAGAGTCCTTAGATATATCAAAGGGACTTTGAAAGAAGGATTGTATTATCCTTTTACATCAGATATAAGATTGAGAGCCTATAGTGATTCAGATTGGGAAGGAAGTCAAGATGACAGAAGGTCTACTCATGGCTACATGATATACATTGGAGATAAGCTTGTGAGTTGGTGTTCAAAGAAACAACACACAGTGGCCTTATCATCAACAGAAGCTGAATACAAAGGACTTGTGGAAGCAGCAAAGGAAGTCATATGGATGCAGACATTATTCAAAAGCTTGGGAATTGATCAAGGTATATCCATAATTCATGGAGATAACATGAGTTCATTATATCTTGCAGCAAATCCTGTATTTCATGCAAGGACAAAGCACATAGAGATACAGTATCATTTTCTTAGAGAAAAAGTAATGGAGAAAGAGATTGAAGTGGTGTACACTTCTACAAAAGATCAGATTGCAGATATTATGACAAAAAGTTTGGATGGAGTGAAGACAAGTAAGTTCAAGGAGATGGCAGGAATAAAAGAGAAGGAGATTATGTGAAGAAGTCAAATTATGCTAATTAGTGATTGAGGGGGAGCTGTTGGGGCTTCACTCACTAATTAGGCATGGATATATGAAGACATATGAAGACATATGATGGAGGAAAGAAGAAGTGAAGGAAAGATCTACAGAAAATCAAGCCTAAGTGAAGGGACAATTTCACTATTGTAAATTAGTGCAAAATTAGAGTCTAGATGTTCATTTGATCTTCAGAACTTACGAGTTCAAGTCTAGAAGAATGTAAATCATAGGTATATAAGTTAATTTGAGTCAAAAATATGAAAGTGAGAACTCAATTTTGTAATCTGAGAGAGTAGAGAAAAGTCATGTCTTTTCTGAGAGAGATGGTGAGAGAAAACTTCTGAGTCTGAGAGAGTTTTCCATGGCTGTGAGCAAAATTAGGCCAAGCCATTTTGTACACATCTTCTCTGATAATCAACACATGTTTGTGTAGAAGGATTAAGTCTAATTCCTCTTGTACATTGAGTTCTAAGTCATTTCATATGACTGTGTAAGGTAGTTGACAGTTACGACTTTTCTGGCGCACATTTGACTGATCTTCTGAAGGTCAGATCTCGAAGTATGGTGTAAAGTTTTTGGTAAGTGATAGCTCGTTTGAAAGCTACTATCCTCAACTACATTTGGTCAAAAGATCTTTAAGAAACGGGACGCATACTCAGAGAAATGTTAGACGGCCGCCGAATAAGGACAATTGTACTTAGACAGAGATTTTTAATGTAGAAAGAACCCTTCTGGAAGTACGCGGTAAAGAAAGATTCGCGCAAGCCTTGTAACAAAAATTCTATTTAAAGCAATGAAAAGGGACGAGAGAAAGAGTCCCCGTTTTGGGAAGCTGCGAGTGCATTGTGAGAGCCCTGATTTGGGATTAACTCTTCTACTGTGTGTAAACGAGTAGAGTATCTTGGTTCTGTTCTGTTCTGCGCGCCTTATCTGTGTAATCATTTGACTGCGTATGCGTGATACACTGTGGTGTTACGAGTCGGTACTGCGATTGTGAGATTCTGTTCGGTAACAAGTTAAGGTGTCTTTGATTATGCGTAAGGTGTTAGTGTGTTGTCTATTTGCTATTTCTTCGGTGGAATAGGTAAGAGTGATGAATGGACATGAGTTGCTATGATGCTCTGTAAGTGACTGAGTCGGTATTATAGTCTGTGTTCAAAGGTAGTGCCGGTAATGTCTAAGTACGCGTAGAATGGTAATAATGTTGCGACACGTCTTGCGGACAGTAGATATTACGGGTTGAAGGTAGATACACGGTAAGTCTGTGAAATGACAAGAAGAATTGTGTGTGATGACCTGTTAAGTCACTAAAAGTACTGGACGGTCATCTCGGACTACTGCTCAACCACTATGGCAGGAACAGTCTGGGAGCTCTGAGTCCAGCACATTGGTCTAGTGAAGTTGTTCAGGAGCAAAACTGAGCTAAGACGTGAAAACCATAACTACGGTTGAGTGAGAAGTTGGGAAAATAGTACAGGGCCTCTGTCAACAGACCCCTACCACTCCCAAGGACCCACATGGGTAGAGTCAGTTTATTTTGCGGTAAGATTGAGTACAGAGAAAGAGAGACTTGGAAATATCTGGTACGCAGGTGTGGAACCAGATTCTGGAGTCTCTGAAGGATTGTTGTTTTAAACTAGTAATTAACGGCTGCGGTAGGCAGTTAACAGTTAAGTTAGTAAACGACGATTATACCTTTAACATTTGGCGCCGTCTGTGGGAAAGTGGCATCCGCTTGCCCGTTCTCTGGCCCGTTGTCTGTGGGAAAGTGGCATCCGCTTGCCCGTTCTCTGGCCCGTTGCCTGTGGGAAAGTGGCAACTGATTACCAGTCTCTGCGGTAAAGTAGCATTTGATTACGAGTCACTTGTGAGACAGTGGCATTAGAGTGCTAACGGTTTGTAAGAAGCGAACACCCAGCAACATTTTGCTTCACTGACAGTAGCAACAGATCCAGATTGTTGCGAACTGCTCAGATAGTGTCACTGGGCAATGATACATGCCGGTCACTCGATCGGGCGAAACATATCCTAAGAATCGTCAGATTGAAGCACGAAAATCACAAAAGATAGCCTCGGGAGAAGTAGGCATAACTAGATCTGACCAAGTGGTCAAGAAAAGTGGAAACGTTACAACTGATTCCGGTCATATTCCGGTAGAACGGACAACGCCTTCGATACATTCGGATGCTACTTCGACCCGGCCTATCGAAGATATAGCAAGTCCAGACTCTATCAAAACACCGTTGGAACCTAGTTTAACAATATCAGAGAAAGATTTAGAGTTATCCACGGTCAGAAATACGTTAGGAAAATTCGGCAAAAGTAGTAAAACAGGGCATTCTGGCCCAATTTCGGTTCATTCCGGTGATATTCCGGTGATAGAATCACCGATCGCTGGCAAAGGTTTAGCCTTTTTTGCGGAATCATCAGCTCGACCTTCGTGTTTGGAAGAAAGATTTTGAATATTAGACATCCAGAAGGAAGGAAAGCTGTTCGAAACAGAGATCCGAAGCATCCTAAGTCGAAACAGCACACCGGAAAACGCACCATCCGGTGATACAAGTCCCGATAGTTCACCCAATCAATCCCGAGATACGGAAGGAAACCCTGAACCCTTCACAATGAGCGGGCAACACCAACAACAACACCAACAACAACAACAGCTAGGACCGCCAAGGCCACCTCCAACAGGAGTAACCTACACGAAATTCGGTGGATTCCCAGGAGACGACCCAGACGCCCACGTACGAACTTTCGAGATAAGTTATGCAGTTCTTAACCATCCACCAGATCAGGCGTATAAAGCCATTGTTTTTCAATCTACACTGATCAATGAAGCGGCGAGATGGCTCACGGAATATGATATCAATCATTTCGGTACTTACGATGCAGTACGAGACGCCTTTTTACAGCGATTCAGACTAAAGAAGAATCCCGCTGAAATCTTTGAGTATCTACAGAACAACAGACAGAAGGTAAATCAGACCGTCCAGGAGTACGCTACCCTCTTTAGAACACATTTACGGCAGATACCACAGGCTCACACTAATCTACCTGATGATGTCATCTCTCAATGGTTTATCAATGGATTAACCCCACAGCTGAAGCAGATCATGATCATAAGATGTGTCGGAGCTATGACCTTGGATGCCGTCATTGCAATGGCTCTACAGCTAGAATCAAAGGTTGGTGGATTTTCAGAAGACTTGGAATGGTTAAAAACAAACAAAAATATGGCTGAAGATATCACCAGGCAAGTATACTGCACCACATGCAAAAATTCGAGGCATACAAGTGCCAACTGTGCACTGAACCAAGTGTTTTGCGCTATCTGCAACGCTACCGGACACACCACCGGAAACTGTGTCTACAACGCTAGAATACAAGGGACAGCAACCGTCAATGCAGTCATCTAAGAACTGGCCAACCAGTAAATCACTATGTGCCTCCGCAATAGAGAAACAATCAACAACAAGGATATCGGAACTACCGAGGACAGAGAAACAACACTTATAATGCCAACCGATGGCAGAATGGACCACCACCGGAAAACCCTGAGTTACCACCTCCACGCTGTCACTTTTGTGGCGAATTCGGCCACATTAGAAGGTTTTGTAAAGACGCAATGGAGTATGATCAAAGAAAGAAGGAACGCCAAAATCCAATGGCCAACATGGTAAAAATTACACCGATCGAAACACAGACTGCTACAGTCCAGATTCGTTCCGGTAAACAACTTCAGTCGGCAGCAGAAATCTTTGAACCAGGGATACAAGAACAACGAAGGATGTATAACAAAGCTAGTCACTGGACCACAACAGAACCACCAGTGTTCCCAGAACCTATTCCGGTGACTCAGGCTTCTTCATCAAAGGACGAAACAACACAAAAGGATGCATCAGTAGGGCCATCATCATCAGTAGAGACAACAACAGACACTTCTGCGTCAGTAGAACCTTCAAGTCCAAAAGAACAAGACAGTCAAGCCCAACAGGCCTGGGAAATTTTGTCCAAGGCATCCATCACTCTGCCTCTAGGCCAACTTCTGGCCTTAGTGCCCGGGATCCGACAACAGTTTCAGCAACAATTCAGTCCAGTACCTTCTTGCATTCCTACGACAGCCGCAGTTCAACCGGAACCTGATGCTGCGATTGACCACGCAGTGCCCTTGATCACAGTATGGTATAAGAACCAGAAGATCACGCAAGTATTGATTGATGGAGGCTCAGGCGTAAACATTGCGACCGCAGCATTATGCAAAAAGCTAGGCTGGACCGAAATTGAACCAGTGCAATTCTTTGTTCGAATGGCGGATCAATCAAGAGTCCACCCTGTAGGACTTGTGCGGAATGTACCCATCACTCTACAAGGTACAACTTTCAAGATGACTTTTGTCATACTAGATCTACCCGAATCCACTTTGGATTACTGTTGACCTAAGCTTCAACTTAGGGACTTGCGGAGAAAGAGACTATACCTCAGTCCCCTCACAAGTGCATATAGTGGGGATACACGCTTTTAATTATCAATCCGAAGAGTATGCAAACCTAGCCGAGTGTATGAAGACATGCAATCACGTAATGGTCAATGCAAATGAACTACTCAAGAATGAAAATGAGGTAAATGCTTATCCTAACAAGCTTCAACTGTAGGTCAAGACGAAACGATACTTGGTGCAGCAGCCGTCAGTATTTTGGACTTTTCTCCTAGTTCAGAACTCCAAACATAGCGAATAGCATATGCGTTTCGAAGCTCTCGAGAAGACGCATCCAATGGCAGTGGTTTCGCTCAATTCCGACGCTCCTACTTCAAGTTATGACAGAAATACTGAATCGCGAAAATACTTTCCTACGCTTCAGCGCTTCCTACACCTCGCACACACCTTTCCTACAGCAAAGAAACACTCTCAAGGATAGACAACACTCACAAGCACTCTTTCCAAGCAATACACATGCATACAAGCTCGCCAAGAAGAAGATGAAGAGGGAAAAAGACACAAATTCGAATTTCTGTGCTCTCTATTCTCACAATGGCAAAAAGTTTTTTTACAAAGAGTCACATTTGACTTATATACTAGTGCCCTAAAAATGGTCCTTTCACACAAGTGACCGGCACTTTTATTCACTAAAAGCTAATTTCCTACTATTTTACATGGGTAAGCTTCTATTCTTCTGTGGGAATGCATCTAGAGGACTCCTCTAGTGCCTTTACAAGGGGAAATATATTACAAGAATGAATATGTTACAAAAATATATGGCCCAAATCGGAAAAATTTTGGGGCCCGTCTTTTTTCTCTGCTTTGTGCGCTCTTTAGCTCTGCAACACTCTCCCCCTCTTCGCCTCTGTCGTCCCTTGACAGACTTTGCTACACGCACGCGCCTTTGACAGACTTTGCTTCGCGCACGCGCCCTGTGGTCAGTATTGTCTGTAGTTAAACAGACATGCAGATTCGATGGCCTTCTTGATTCAAGCTCTACAACTCGAGAGCCTGATGTAGTTGTCTTGCCTGTTGACTTGGGTTGCCACGCACGCCACCAGTGACTAGGAATGTGCTGTTCTTAGTCACCCTCTTCAACTTTTCAGCCTCTACCCCTTTCTAACTTTTGGCCCTACTCTGATGTTTGAAAAGTCCACTACTCGAGACCCCGGGGTTTAGCTTTGTGGCCTGGTGCGTGCCCCTGCGGGGCTCTGTGCAGAGATGGGTGTTGCGCCCCTGCGGGGCTTCCTGCAGAGATGTATCTTCATATTTGTCTTTTAGTGAAGCTGTTTCTTTCGTTGCTTTCTTTTTTTCCTCTTCTTACTCGTCTCGCCCTCGACACTGCCCCCCTCCTGGACTCTGTCGTCCCCGACAGACTTTTTGTGACGACGGGTATAGGTTTGAATGACCTGTTGCTCTCTTTGATTTAGCAGATTGGCGTGACATAACATGAACTCCTTCCATTGGCGAGACTTGACTCCGTCCTCTGGTGCCTGTCTATGGTCAGCAAAGAAACTTATCTCGTAGGCCACCAGTCGTGCATTTAAGTTGGAGGTCATTTTAATGAAGATCTCTGAATCCATTTCGAAGAAGCCCGTGAAGAATGCTTCTTCAAATGTCAGCATGTATGTCGATGGTAGAAACATGAGCCGAGAAAAATATGCCATAATTGTTAACCGGCTGGGAATAGTAGATAAATCAAAAATTAAGGCCTCCGAGCCCTGCGTAATACCGATGAAGTTCAAAAAAGTATACTGTGCATGTTGGAACACTTTAAGTACTGTCAGGAGCATGCTAAATATTTTATTCGTCATTTTTACAGCTAGGTCGGGAACAGTAGCATATCTTGCAAGCCAAAATTCCATGGTTTTGACCATGTATTCTTCTGTCGGTAGGTAGTTGTGTGGTGGACTAGGTAATAGCGGATAATTTAGCGATTGGTTATTAATACTACCTTGCCGCTGGCCTTCCCAAAATTGCGTCCATGCTCTTCGACGGGGTAGTGGGCAAAATGATGGGTTTACTTGAAGCTCATACGGTGATGCTTCCCACTGTACCCGTAGCGTAGGGTGCTTTTCCAAGAGCTTTCTTCTCCAAATGGGATTTGCTGCCTCAAACTCTACCTGAGTATATTTAAAAGTATCATACCGAAAATGGAGATTTTGATCAGGTTCCTTATTTGTAGCATGTTTTATGTAATGCCTTGTTTGTTCCTTCAAAAGCCCGTATGGTACATTGAATGGCCTTAGTATTTGCTCCAGTTGCATGCTGTCGATTTGAGCCTCTTTCATTAGATTGATGATTTGATCTTCAAATTCAGCCGTAAGCTGGGACACCAGTAGTGCCCTTTCTGTCCTGCTCAGCTCTCTTCCTCCACAGTAGCCGAGGTCCTTGGCGGAACTACTGGTGTCCCCTGTTGTGCTTGCTGCTTTAATTGCTCCTGAAGTTGTTTGATTAAATCATCTTTTTGTTTGTTTTCCTCTTCGGCCTTAGCAATATTTGCTTGATGTTTCATTAATTCCTGGGCCACAATGTTCATGTGCTCCGTGTCTTCCTTGCACTGTCGCAAGTAGTTATTTTCTGCTCTTTTCCATTTCGTTCTGAGGGCTGCGGTGTCCTCCATATATCTCTTTTCCCAATCCGTGATGACTTCTTGCTCCTGTCTGAGCTGATCTTGTAATTTTGTGATCTGATCTTCCAGGTCTTTGACACTTCTTTGTGGGTCATCAGTTATTGCCAGTGGCTGATCACTAATGAGAGCTGTCATTAGCTCTTTATTTCTTTGTCGCATGTTGTCAGCTTCTTCCATACTGGCCTTGAGCTGAGACTCTAAGATTTTGCTACGTGTTTGAAGTCGTGTCTTCTCAGTCTCGCTCGCCTCTAATTTCTTTGTTAATTCCTGTACTTGGTCTTTCAATTTTGTCTGCTCTGTTTCTAGCATACTGTTTTGTGTTTTGACCTCTTGAAGTTCCTTTTCTTTGTTCAGAGCTTGTTCGCGCACCTTGACTATTTCCTCGGAAAGCTCTTTGCCTGCTCTTTCGAGTTCTTTCTTGTCTTGCATGGCTTGGTCATAATCTTCATCAGCATCAAGCATTAACTGTTGTGTATCTAGAGCTGTTCGAATCATATCTTGTACAACAGGCTTGAGCTGAGCGATGTCTACATTTAGCCAAGTCTTTGGTATTTCTGGAGTCTCTCCTGTTTGCACATCTTTGCCTTTTGCCACCTGAAGTGTCTCGTTGTGTGGCTGTCTAACTTGTAATTGTATCTTGGGTTCTTCGTCATCGCCTTTTGCTTTCTTCTTTTTAGTAGCACTCCCCTGAAACGTGACATCCATTGGGGAAGGTTCTGCTACAACCCTGATAGGTGTGAATGGTTCCTCAGTCTCTATATTCTGATCTTCATTTTCCTTTTCCGCAATCTCCTCATCGATCTTTGCGCTGGTGGTTTTCTGATTCATTTTTATATCTTGATCAATCGATTTGGGGCATTCTGGTTCTTCATCATAATTCACTTCATTGAGTTCGGTCCATTGCCCATCGTCTTTTGATTCGCTGCGAATTTCCACATCCAACAATGATGTGTCCTTTTCTTCTTTGTCTTGAGTGGATGAGCTGGAGTTATCTAACCCGATCTCACGGTATCGGTGGACTTTCGTGAGTCTTCTTTTTGTTTTTGACTCCTGTTGTGATTGCTGATAGTGATGACCTTGCACTGGTAAGTTGACTTGTCCCTCAGTATATTTGTGCGTCTCTTCAAGTGCTTTAGTCAACTCTTCTTCCGTAATTTGCTTATGTCCTGCAAGTGTCACTTTTGGAAGTACATGGACTCTTTTTTTCACAGGTATTCCTTCTTCATCTGTCTTGACTTCTCTTAGTCTTTTGGTGCCTCTCATTCTTGGCTGAGAGCTAGTTCCTGCCTCTTCCATACCTGTAGCACTTTTCTTCTTCTTGGGAACTGAGGCGGATTTCACATATGTAGCTAGCCCTTCTGAGGTTGGCATCTCCCTTAAACAATTCTTCATGTCCAAAGCTTCATAGATCAATAGTGTCAAGGCTGAACTGCCATTCAAGAATTTCTTCTGACCCCATTTCTTTTGGGCTTCAAACAGTCGTTCTTGTACATACCCTGTTAGATTCACTTTGTTGCCTATTTGTCTCATGGCATGCGACAGTAGTTGGACTACAATTTTTTGTGGGGCTGTGTACCTGTGCATACTTGGAAAACAGAAGTGTTGATGCACCAGCCGTACAACATCTTCAATATCTATTCTGTTAATTTCCAGGAATGATTTTTTCTTGGGGTCATGGCATTCCTCTTTGACATTAGTAATTCCTTCTTGATTCCATCCAAAGGCTTTATTGATCAATTCCTGAGTGAATTGAATTGTCTTCCATGTGCCCACCTTGTCCAATACCTTTGCTTCTGGAACCGAAATCTTCGTAGCAGCCGGCTGCATAGTATTCATTACCTGCGTACATCTTTGGAAATCTGGTACGCATATAGGTATTTTCAAAAATGCTTCAATTCCAGCTTGAATCCATACTTCCTCGATATGTGGTAACCCTTGTATTATAGTCTTGAAATCTTGTGACATGATAGGGAAGTAGTGATCCCTGTCCATGATCTTGATGGTTGCCATAAAGAGAAGTTCCGAGATAGGTTGGTCATCACAAAACCAATGTCCTCTCACTTTTGTTATTGACCCCGATGGAAGAAGTGGCACTTCTTCCTGCTGCGTAGCTTCTGAGTCAGAAGATGTCATCTGCACTCAATATAGAGTATGAATTAGTATCCATATGTTTCAGAAATCCTCCTCCATATGTTGGTTAATAATTCGATGAAGCTCCGAGTGCATGGTGCCGTCCCTTTCCCGTGGGTGTGAGAAAGGTAATACCTGAATTTTTCCATGTATTTTCATATTTTTTGCTGAAAAGAAAACATAAAAGTTAGTCCATAGCCGAAGCGGTTAGTGAATTTTTTTGGAGTAATATTTTTATGTATGTACAAGTGCTCTCCTATTTCCAAAGGGAAAATGTGCGTGACTATCCGAAAGTAGAAGAAAGACGTGCCGAATGCTTGGCCTTGTAATGTGGCCCTATCATGCATACTTTGGATCTCGACAATTCCTCATGTGTGCAATTGGAAGTAGTTCCTTGATGTATGCAGCTTGTCTTGTCTTTCGGCACCCAAACTTGCTTCACTTGGATGGAATGTACTGTATTCTCCACCTTTTTGATGAATGCGGTGCTTCTTCGGTAGTACGTCTGCTTATTCTGTTTTGGGAATCTCAAGTTGGTTTGTATTGCATCTGTAGATTCCTTCTTCCTCCAATATGTCCTCTTTGTCGTCTGATGTGCCTGTTGACCATGTTGATGGTGATAGCCCTTCTGAGGATGTTCCTTGTTTGGGATGGTCGTCCTTGGAGTACATAACTTGGGGATCCATATTTTTGTTCGATCCGGTTGTGCAGTTATCAGTTTCTTTGGGATCCATATGCTATTGAATCGTGGTTGACTGAAGTGTTCGAAATTCTTTGTCTTCTTATTAGATTGAACACGCTGATGTCGAAGACTTTTCTGTTGCTGAAGGTATGCCTTCTTTTGACCCTTCCTTATCCACGCCAACGTAGAATGTGGAATAGGGTATACTTTCGCAGGTGTCGACTTCAATTCTTGCAGGGGAGTATTCTTTCCTGTGCTTTGTGGTTCACTGGGCTGGATTTCAGGTTCTTGTGCACTCTTGTGACTCTCTATACTCAAAGATGGAGTGCACACAGGACTCACGGTATTTTCACATGAAGTACTTGACGATGGGGTTTCTATAGTGCTAGTGAACATACAAGCATGACTTTGTTCAATGGGATGAGCTTCTGGCTCTGTATTAGCGGCTTTGGGTGGTCGTTCGTCTAGCAAACTAAATACCTCACGAGGTCCTATTCTGGCAGATATGTATCCTAGAGCCAATTGAATGGTTACCTCATATTCATAGATCCAATCTTGTCCTAACACCACATCTTCAAGCAGATCTTGGTCCTGACACACTAAGAGTCTCTGCTCCATAGTGTTGTTCCCCATATGTAAAGGTAAAGTTATCTCACCTATGCATTGAGTAATTTTTCCTCCTATTCCAATTAGCTGTGCCTTCGATGGCTGTAACTCCTCGTTAAGTCTCTGAGACAAAGAAAACCGGATGCAGCTTATGGCTGCTCCTGTGTCTATGAGAGCATCCACTAAGTGGTACTCTTTTCGTCCTGCTCCCAGATTCAAGTAAGGTTGTCTTCTTTGTTGTCCAGAGTTCTCAGTGGCTCTAAAATTAGCCATTGGGATGAGTTCTTCTCCTATTCGATATCTCTCGTCTCTTTCTCTCATCCACTCTTTTCGTTTTCTGATACGTTCTAGGGCTTCTTGTCTCGCTTCTTCTCGTATGCGTTCTTCTTCCTTTTTCCTACTCTGAGCTCCTAACAATCGTGCTAGCATTTGATCAGTCAAAGGCTCCATGAATCTTTTCACTCTGCAACCACTGATGTAGTTGGGAAGAATATCTCCGTCTAGTGTGGCGAGATTGACTGCACCACTAGTAGAGATTCGATTTATAATCATGGGTCCATATCCGCGTTTTTGGAGCTTCTTTGCATGTTGTTTGAGGGTGTAAACTAGGACTAAGTCACCTTCTTTTAGTCCCTTGTCTTTTATATGTGCATCATAATAAGCCTTTTGTCTCCGTTTAGCTGCATAAATGCCCGCTACCGCTTGCAATCTAGTCTCGTGCAGCTTTTCAATTTGATCTAATTGCTGAGACAACTCATGACCGTTCCACTCGTATTGCTGGGCCACTTTCAGTGTAGGTACTAAGAAGTCAATTGGCAAAATTGCATTCTGCCCATACACTAGGTTGAAAGGTGTAGTTCCAATGGCCGTTTTATATGCCACTCGGAAGGCCCAAATTGCGTGATGCAATTGTTTGTCCCAATCTGACCTTCCATTATTGACAATCTTTGTCAATACGGTACATAGTACCTTGTTGGAACTTTCAGCTTGTCCATTAGCTTGAGGGTGGTATGGGGCTGATTTTTTATGAATCACAAGAAAGTCATTCATTAGTGACTCAATGACCTCGTTTAAGAAATGTGTTCCTCGATCACTCACTATCTCAATTGGTAGTCCAAAGCGTGTGAAAATGTGCTCAAAGAGAAATTTTGCAGTGGTTTGAGCATCATTCTTTCTAGTGGCTTTTGCTTCTACCCACTTGGTTAAGTAGTCGGTGGCTACTATGATGTATTCAGCATGTGATCCTTTGGCCGGTGGATTGATAGGTCCTATGAAGTCAATTCCCCACTTGGTAAAGGCTCTTGCACAAACCATTGGTCTTAAAGGCATGTCATCTCTTCTAATGGGGTATTTCGCTCTCTGGCATGTTTCGCAACTTCTCACATATGTTTCCGCATCCATATGGAGAGTTGGCCACCACAAGCCTGCAAAGAGAATCATCTTGACCGTTCTGTCTGCTGAGAAATGTCCTCCCGCAGCTCCTGCATGTGCCATTTCTAAGACAGAGAGATATTCATTTTCATGAATGCACATTCTTAGTTGGTTATCCCTCCCACGTTTAAAGAGTTGTTTTCCTATGATGGCGTAATCTTTGCTCTGTTCTTCAAGAGCACGTTTCCTTGCTAGGGTAGCTCCATCAGGGTACTCTTGAGTTTTCAAGAACTTTACTAGAGGCATGCTCCACCTTGGTGCTATTGTCGAATAGCATAATGTAGAGTTCTCGTCTGGGATTTGTTCTTGATAGGTTGGGCAGGTTGATACATAGTTATGTGCATCTCGTTGCATAGTTGGCCAATATATGCCAAATCTCTTGAGTGTTTGCCACGTTCCATTTGCATTCAAATGAGTGTCCCATTGGTTTATGTGTGCTTTCTGAAGCCACATTTCTTGTTCCCCTTCTTCCACGCATCTCATCAGCAGTCCGCTTGAATCCTGGTGGTACAAACTTCCAGCAATAATGTGAAGGTTTTTAGTCTTCCAAAGATCTTGCTTTTGGTTTGGCGTGATCCCTTCTTTAGGTCCATGTGTAAGTATCGGGATCAATTTTTCGGCCCATTGAGGACATACTTCCAGGTTAAAAAGAAAGGTATCTGGCAGATCGTCAGGAACTCCTATGGGTGGTTCTCCATGGGTCATGCGAGATAAGTGGTCTGCCCTTATGAATGTGTTTCCTTTCTTGACTATTACTTCAAAATCAAATTCCATTAGCAATAAAAACCATCGTACTAGTCGTCCTGTATTGCAAGGCTTGTTGACTAAGTACAATAGAGCTTGGTGATCAATGAAGAATTTGAATTTGTTTGCCAGTAAGTAATGTCTGAATTTCTTGACCGCGTATACCATCCCTAAGCCTTCTCTCTCCGTAGTAGTGTAATTTCGTTCCGCTTGATTTAACTGTCTACTGGCATAGGCTATCGGGTGGTCCAATTTACCTGTATCAGCTGGTTGAGCTAAGATGCAACCAATGGCAAACTTGGAAGCATCAACATGAATATGAAACAGTTTATTCCAGTTGGGGACTCGAAGAATAGGTGCTGAACTCAATCGATTCTTCAACTCATTAAAAGCTTTTTCGCATTCTTCGGTCCAATTGAATTGAGTTAATAATGCATAAAGAGGCCGAGCAATTATGGCGTACATATGTATGAATCTTCGATAGTAACCACAATGTCCCATAAATGCTTGAACTTCTTTAGCAGTTTTAGGTCTCGATAAATCCAAAATGACTTTAATTTTGTCTTCATCTGTGGAAATTCCATTCTTAGAAACAATATGTCCTAAGATTTTTCCTTGTCGCACCATGAAGACACATTTTTCAGGATTGAGGCATACTCGATACTGTCGACATTTAGCAAAAATCTTTTCTAGTTCTGGGATGTGCTCTGATCGTATAGCTGAATATGTACACAGATCGTCCACGTATACCTCCATGCTTTTTCTCAAGAATTCTTTGAACACATGACACATCAATCTTTGGAATGTAGCTGGGGCATTCGTTAAACCAAAAGGCATGACTCTAAAGGCGTATACCCCCCATTCAGTTGCAAATGCAGTCTTATGTTGGTCCTCAGGAGCAATAGCTACCTGATTATACCCTGAAAAGCCATCCAGAAAACTATACACTTCTTTCCCTGCTACCCTTTCCAAGAGATGGTCAGTGATTGGTAAGGGATAGCTATCCCTTATGGTTGCGGCGTTTACTTTTTTCAAATTGATGCACACTCTTAACTTCCCATTTTTCTTTGGTACAACCACTAAGGGTGATACCCATTCCGTGTGCTCAATTTCGTAGATGAATCCAGCATCTAGCAACTTATCTATTTCTTCTTTTATCTTGGCTGAATACACATCATTATAAGTATATGGTCTCTGTTTTGAAGGTCTGGCCTCGGATGTCATGGGGATTCTATGCGCACATATAGATGGATCTACTCCTTTTAAGTCCTTATAAGTCCACGCAAAGACATCCCGGTATTCTCTTATGAGTCGACTTAACTCTTGTTCTTCTTCTAATGAGACATCCTGTCCTATGAAGGTACATCGTTCTTCACCTCCTTCCATAGTTACAACTATTTTTTTGGTTTGCTCCTTATTATCATATGCTATTCCAGGTTGTGCTTCTCTTTTAGGCATTTGAATAGCAATTTTCCTCTCTTCCACTTCGTATTTTTTGAAATGAGCTGGTACCTCAAATTGGTCTTGAAGTTTATTTTCTTCATCTTCTAACTCCCTTTCAACTTCTAATTCTTCTTTTTGTGTGAGTTCCTTATGTTTTTCATTGGCAGTGATATCCATGTTGGTGGGACTAATCCCTAGATCCATGGGTTCTGGTTCCATTTCAATGCTCTCGTAGTCCTCCTTCCAGTCTTTCTCAATCACTTCTCCTTCTTCTGCCTCCTGAAGGACTACCATATACAGACTAATGTCATAACCCTCCTCGTCAATACATTCGTTCATAGTTACCACTTCTTCGTTTACACAAACATCGAGGGTGGCTAAGATTTCCATCCAACCGTGAGGTTCGAATTCTTCGTCTGGAAATATTTGAGGCATATAGGCTGGATCTTGTACCGATCTCACTACACCTTGTTTCTGCTGCCAACTTTTTCTTCTCTCTTCTTCCTTTTTTGCAGCTTGGCATATCCATAGGTGAGTGTCCTCGTTCATCCAGGATTGGTCACTAGAACCTGCACTATGAATCGATTGATCGTCTTCCTCTTTATGGATTTGATTCCATTGCAGAGGTGGTACATCTTGATATGTGTATGTATGTAGGTTGATCCTAGTGGTGACTCCTGCGTGTTGTAGGTACACTGCATCCTTTCCCCAATCTTGTACGACCTTTAGCTGTCTCATGAATGGCCTTCCCAAGATCATCTCATAATTGCTTGGCCTTTCAAAGTGACATATTGCTAAAGTATGTTCGAATTCCACTCCGCACGTAGTGAAGACTACTCGTTCCAACAATCCTAAGGGTCTTTCCGTGTGTCCATCTGCCATTTGAATTTTCATGCGTGTTGGTCTCAATGCTGGTTTTCCCCATTTCTCCCAAATTTCTTTGGTAGCAATGCCAACACCAGCTCCTGAATCTAGTATGGCTTTGGTAGTGTAACCCCTATAGGTGATTGGAAGACATGTATTTCCTTCGTCTCCTTCGCTAAAGTCTCCTACTTTATCCACTGGAATTCTCACCGTTTTCACTTCGTCAGCTACTTCCTTCTTATCCTCCTTGACTTCCCATTGATTGATCAATTTCTCTTTTAAATGTGGTTTTACCTTTAACAGTTCCTCGAATGTCAAGGTACATGGGATTTTCACCTCTCTAAGACGTTGTATGATCTCCGATGTTTGAACAGATGGATTCGTTTCTCGTCTCTTTATTGATGGAATGCGATACAATTCTGAGTTGTGCTCGTATTCCCCGGTGTAGTTGGGTAGTTCCTTTACATCGTCTTCCACTTCTTTGTCACTTGCATCCATTGGAAAAATTTCTTCTGAATTGAGTTCAGGTATTGAACCCTCTATTTCGTTTTCTGCTTCTAATTCTTCAAAGGGCGGTTCCATTCCTTCTACTTTTTTCCACTTGTCCTCTTGAACTCGTGCCCACAGATCCTTAGTCCAGTCTCCTTCTATTTCAGGGACTATGGATCCTTCCTTTCTCTCAATACCAATTTCATCATTCAGAGGTCTATTTACGTTAGGCTTTTCCTGAGTGTTTAGGCACTCTTGGAATTTTTCTTCGCAAATTCGGTTGTTTGGTAAAGGTGATGCGGGTTTTTCTAAGGTTTGTTGGGCAACTTCTATCAGTTTTTTGCAGATTTCCAATCTTTCTTTCTCTAAGTCACCTCTCGGGTACTCTCTCTCATGTTGTTCTATGGTAGGTCCTGCTTTTATTCTCGCCTTGTATGCCTGAATCCACATGGCTAATTCTTCAGGCATTGGGTCTGCTAATATTGATCCTACCTCCTCTCTTTTATTCTCCTTTTTATTTTCTTCTTCCACTTGTGATTCTTCTGTTAATTTCTGTTTACTCTTTTCATTTTCCTTCTTTTGCAATAACTTTTTTTCTTTTATCCTTTCTCTCCGGTTCTTCCATCTTTGTGATCTTTTACTGGCAATACTTCTCTCTGGTTCTTCGGAGTCTTCTAATCTGTGAGGGATGGGTGCATTTCCCTCTTTGTCACTTTGATTACTTCCGTCTGTTTTATCAGGGTTCTCTCTAGCCTTTGCTCTTGTTATGGCCTTTAAAGGTATAGTGTACTCTTTGTCGCTCCCTGATGATTCAATTACTTCTATCACATTAATCTGTACATTAGATGTGACTTTGTTGGGGTTCTTAGGACAATCTCTGAAAAGATGCTCCTTACCACATTCGCTACAGTAGCCTTCCCAAATTCGTTGTGGTGGTGGTGGGTTTGGTAATGTACATTCTCTAATATAGTGGTCACCTCCACATCTGTAGCATGGTCCTCTGGGTACAGGCGGTCTATTCATTGGTCGAGGTGGCATGGTTGCTCTAGGAGCTGTGTACATTAAGGGCACATAATCCTGCTCGTAATTATATGAACTCTCTGGTGTCTCTATGCCATAAGCATATGGGTCATATTGTTGCCCATATTCCATCATTGAGCTCTCATAACCAGAGTATGTTCCTTGACTAGGTTCGTAAAATGAGTCATATGGTTCACTGCTAGTCAAAGGTGTGGCTGGCACTATAGCCCTTTCTAAGTTTTCCTCTGGTTGCGCTATCTTAACTGGGACAACGTTCTGAGGATGGGGCGGTTGTTGTCCTAGCACTGGTTGGGGTTGCATATATCCCTGGTATGCGTATGGTCGTGGTATTGGTGCCTGCGGTTGATATGAGGGATATCTAAAGGCTTCTCCTCCCTGCTGGTGCTGCGGGTATCCATATGGTCTCACATAAGGCTGGGTGGGTCTGGTTTGCCTATTGTAAGGGCAGTTCTCAGTGCTATGGTTTGTGTATCTCTGCTCTATACTGCAATATTGTAGTGGTCCGGGGACAGAGGGTCTATGAGGAGCATAGGCAGGTGGTGGAACTACTCCCCTAGTACACAAATGAGAAGGATGATCTCCTCCGCACTGCATACATCTTCTAAGCATGGGCATTTTCATAGGATTGGTGGGATAATTCCTCTGTCCTTGAACATTCAGTTTTTTTGCTAACAAGTCGGCAATTTCCTCTACGTTGTTTTTGGGGTTTGATGTGCTACTTGTTGACTCTTCGCTTTTCACACTACCTTGGGGTATTTTCAAATCTTCTGCAAGGTTATCTTCTAGGTCTATACATTCCTTCATACACTCTTGCAAGGTTTGAACTCTCTTTACGTACACTAATGACCTCAAGATTCCGTTCAACAGTCCTTCTAAGAACAATGATACCATCTTGTTTTGCGTTGGTCTCTCTTCTACGGGACATCTATCCACATATTGTTTGAATCTCCTAGCTACCAATCTTACTGACTCGGTAGGGACTTGTTTGAAGCTGTGGATTAATGACGAAGAATTGTTCTTAATTCCAGATTTGGTAAATTCTTCAATCATTTCTTGATATACCTGATCCATGTTCTGAAAGGTATTTGGATCCAATGGTTGAAACCAGGCCAGAGCTGTGTCTGACAAGGTAAGGCCAAAAGACTCATATTGAATCATGAAGTCGTCTACCTGCTCGGCTCTAACTACTTGTTTAAATTCTGCTATGTGATTATAGGGTTCACTAGAGCCATCATAATGATTTCTCATGCACTTGGCCAGTTGGATCGGCCTTAGTCTCCTTCCTGCTTCAGGTTGTCTAGGCATTACAGGGTGATTTGGTCTTCCTATTGGTATACCTAGTCCTCGTACTACCTGCGGTCTGACTGGAGCATGAACTCCATGTCTTGGGTCAATGGCTGGTTGTGGCCGGTAGTTAGGATTAGTGGCAGGCATTGCGAATTGTACATGTGGTCTGACGGGGATCTAGGTTTGTTGCGTTTGTTGTGTTTGTCCCGATTGTTGAATTGAATCATTTTGAGAAGTTCCATGTGGATTCCGTGACGTAGTGGCTTGGTCCCTTGGGGGAAACACTGGGATGTTCTGATATTTCAGCTCAGCTCTCTCTAATTCTGTGATTGGCCAATATCTTCTGTGATTTTTGTCCAAATATGTGATGATGGTGGGGAACTCAGGGTCTTGTAACTCATAGATGGTAACAAGATTAGGAGCAGCTTCCCATATAGAGGAATGGGCTCTGAGCAGGTGCTCCATTCCGTTGATCAAATACACATCTATTAGAGTATCATCCTGGGGAATTAGGTCTCCTCTCCAAAGTTTAGTAATTGCTGATCTCCCTCTAGGAGTAGTTACTTGCTCTTCGTTTCCACCTCCATTTAAGCTCGAAGCATTATTTTCCTCACCACGCTCATTAATGATTTCCGGGTATTCTGTGACCACGTATTGAATGTCTCGTTTGTCCATGTATAGTCCTCCTATGTACTTAACTGCTGGTCTTGGCACTATGTAGGCCTCTGAAGCCTTCCTCAGTCTGGCCACTGATCTGTTTAGACCATCCAAATAGATAGGGATCTCATTGTGGTTGGTGCTCACGTATTCTAAGGAAGTTCTGTATTCTCCCTCGATGATGGACATCTGGCCAATCATGGGCACAGTGTTTTGCATATCCTCTGAAGCCATGGGGATTTCTCCTTCTGACTCACTGGAGGTCTCAGAATAGTGTGAACGGCTGCTTGGTTCAGCTACACTCCCTACGGAAGAAATTACACTTCTTCGGCTCCCTAGGGTTCTTCCGGATCTCACGTTCATTCACTTAAGAGCTCTGATCAAATCTTGTCCACCTCTAGCCTCTAGAATTCTAAGTTATGTCTTAGAAATCTAGGAAAAAGTCAGGCTGAAAATGACTGAAAGAAAATTTCAAGTCACGATACTTGACTCTCACGATCTCTGAGCAAACGATCTCTGACTGACACGATACTTGGACGAAACGATCGCTGGAAAACGATCTCTCCCCGACGATACTTGATGCGCACGATACTCGATACCTGAGTTTGAATCGATACTCGATACCTGAGTCCAGACGATACTTGATACCTGAGTTTGAAACGATACTCGATACCTGAGTCCAGACGATATACGATACACGATACTTCCCAAACGATCTTTGGCAAAACGATCTCTGGACTCCACGATCTTTGGTCAACACGATACACGATAGACGATACTTGGCTCAAAACGATACGCGATCGCTGGTAAGTATCGCGATCTCTGGGACGCGATACACGATACTTGAACCAACGATACACGATCTTTGAGCTCAAACGATCTCTGATCGAGACGATACCGATATTAGGGAAATATCGCGATACTCAACCACAGGAGTTCCACGATACTTGACAAGTATCGCGATACTCGACCGCGGGAGCAAAGACGATACTTGACCCTACTTCAAATTTTGACAAAAATTTTTAAGTTTTTGATTCAATGCACTTGTGTTATGCACTCTCCTCCCCCTTCTCCACTCTCTGGATCACTCAAAACTCACCTTTTCACCTCACTCCGACCCAAACGATCTCTGACGCAGGTCGTTTCTGACTGAACTTGATTATTTGAATGATGTAAATGGATTAGGACTTGCTAGGCTCACCTCTGATGCACTTTCAACTCCTTTCTTACTTCCCCTTGCCTTGTAAAGCTCTAGCTCGCCTGAAAACTTGCCCACGATCTCTGCAAGCTCTCACGATACCCGACTGCTCTCTCCACGATACTTGTTCACAAGTGATTTGAAAAATGAAATTTTTTGGCTTTTATACTTGGGAATTTCTAGCTATCAAAAAGGAAAATTTTTGAACAAAACTGAAGCCTACTCTAATGATTTAGACTACTCTCTACTCACTCCTACTCTCTTCCCTAATCTATCAACTCACTACACACACTCCAAGAATGAGAAGTAGCAAGTGCGGCTGGAAATGACTTACCAAAGAAGAGAAGATTTCCGCTCCTCCAAGTTCTTCAAAGCAAAAAACTACTTACCATCACATGAATGCCTCGGTTTGATTCGTCACTCCCCGGCAACGGCGCCAAAAAGTGTGTTGACCTAAGCTTCAACTTAGGGACTTGCGGAGAAAGAGACTATACCTCAATCCCCTCACAAGTGCATATAGTGGGGATACACGCTTTTAATTATCAATCCGAAGAGTATGCAAACCTAGCCGAGTGTATGAAGACATGCAATCACGTAATGGTCAATGCAAATGAACTACTCAAGAATGAAAATGAGGTAAATGCTTATCCTAACAAGCTTCAACTGTAGGTCAAGACGAAACGATACTTGGTGCAGCAGCCGTCAGTATTTTGGACTTTTCTCCTAGTTCAGAACTCCAAACATAGCGAATAGCATATGCGTTTCGAAGCTCTCGAGAAGACGCATCCAATGGCAGTGGTTTCGCTCAATTCCGACGCTCCTACTTCAAGTTATGACAGAAATACTGAATCGCGAAAATACTTTCCTACGCTTCAGCGCTTCCTACACCTCGCACACACCTTTCCTACAGCAAAGAAACACTCTCAAGGATAGACAACACTCACAAGCACTCTTTCCAAGCAATACACATGCATACAAGCTCGCCAAGAAGAAGATGAAGAGGGAAAAAGACACAAATTCGAATTTCTGTGCTCTCTATTCTCACAATGGCAAAAAGTTTTTTTACAAAGAGTCACATTTGACTTATATACTAGTGCCCTAAAAATGGTCCTTTCACACAAGTGACCGGCACTTTTATTCACTAAAAGCTAATTTCCTACTATTTTACATGGGTAAGCTTCTATTCTTCTGTGGGAATGCATCTAGAGGACTCCTCTAGTGCCTTTACAAGGGGAAATATATTACAAGAATGAATATGTTACAAAAATATATGGCCCAAATCGGAAAAATTTTGGGGCCCGTCTTTTTTCTCTGCTTTGTGCGCTCTTTAGCTCTGCAACAATTACAATCTTCTTTTCGGCCGACCTTGGCTGAAGCATGCTAAGGTAATACAGGACTGGTCTGCACAAGAGCTTACATTCAAGGATGCCCATCGTAAATATGTGGTGAAACTAGATGCTATGCAATCTTGCGAACCTCACGCCAGACCGTACTTTGTTGAACCAGTTCATATGTTAGATGGACTGTCAGATGATGAAGAAGAGCAATTTCTGAAGAGTAATGCCGATTTAATGTCTTTAGGAACTGTTGACCTACAATCCGTCATAGATAACTGGAACACGTCAATATGTACAGTAATAGCTATCACCGGAAATTCGGTCCAGGAAGATACTTCCTCAACCAATGACGACGAATTACAACCACTGTTCAAGCCAACAGATGATACAGAGAAACCTCAACAATTTTATGTTCCAGAAGACCAGCTGATCACGTACAATCTAGGAGATAGAGATCACCCACGACCTGTGAAAATGAGGCAGAACTTACCAGAAACATTTAAGGAGGATTTGATTAAACTTCTTCGCGAATTCGCAGACGTCTTTGCATGGGATTACAAAGACATGAAAGGATTAGATCCGCGCATCTATCAACACAGGGTCATGTTGAAACCGGAAGTGAAACCAAAAAGACAACCCAGCTACAGAATGAACCCCCATTATGCATCACAGGTAAAAGCCGAACTTGATAGACTATTAAAAGTCGGATTCATTGTACCAGTAGAACACGCTGAATGGATCTTGCCCATCGTGATCGTGCCAAAGAAAAACAAGCAGTTACGAATCTGTGTGGATTACCGGAAATTAAATGCAGCAACAGTACCAGATCCTTTCCCGATCCCCTTTTTGGATACCATGCTTGATAGAGTCGCAGGTCATGAAATGTATTCATTTTTAGATGGATACAGCGGGTACAACCAGGTTAGAATGGCTGAAGAGGATATACCAAAAACTGCCTTCATTACCAATTGGGGAGTCTTTGCCTACACAGTAATGTGGTTCGGATTGAGAAATGCACCAAGCACATTTCAAAGATGTATGCAGGAGATATTTTCTCCTTATCTCACTTCATTCATGCAAGTCTACCTCGACGACTTCTCAATCTTTGGGAAGATGATAGCCCATTTGTTTCACTTACGATGCTGTTTTCAGAAGTGTAGAGAATATAGACTCTGCCTTAATCCCAGCAAATCCGTGTTTGCAGTTTCATGTGGCAAACTACTTGGGCATATTGTATCTGCTCAAGGTATTCGAGTGGACCCAGATAAGATTTCCGCGATTTTAGAAGCCCCAATACCCACGACTCCGAAAGAAGTAATGCGTTTTATGGGTCAAATACGGTGGCATGGCAGACACTTACGGTGGCTTGCTCACCTAGCAGTGCCACTGAACAAGCTGATCACAAAAACTCCCCGACAGTTTGAATGGACTGAAGAATGTCGAACTACATTTGATCGACTCAAGTATCTCCTGACGCACGCTCCAATTTTACAACCACCAGACTGGGACAATCCGTTCCACGTTTTTGTTGACGCTTCAGATATTGCAATCGGCAGTATTCTGATGCAGCAAACAGATAAGTGGTTTCGCCCTGTTTATTACGCCAGTAGAAGGCTTGCACCTGCAGAAAAGAACTACTCCACCACGGAAAGAGAATGTCTAGGATTGATCTACTCAATCAAAAAGTTCAGACATTATCTACTATGCCGAAAATTTACCTTTCATGTGGATCATGCTGCCCTTGTTTATCTAGTAAGACAGCAGCACTTAGGAGGACGATTGGCACGATGGGTGCTACTTTTACAAGAATTCGATTTCGATGTCATTCACCGACCCGGAAATGCACATGCCTTAGCAGATTTCTTATCACGCCTAGATTCCGGTGAAGCTCCGGTAGGAATAGATGACACGACTCCTGCGATTTATAATGCTGAACCACTACCTGATGAGACGCCCAACTTACAAACACCACCTACATATTATGATCAGATTCTAACTTTTCTCACCGAAGGACGCTTTCCAGCTGAGACTGCCAAGGCGGTTCGAAGAAAAATCGCAGTTTTTAGCCGCCGATTTCGGTTAGTTGCTGGAGAACTGTATTATACAGATCATACCGGAATCCTACTTCGCTGTATTCCACCACATGAAGTTAACTCAGTTATCACTTTGGCTCACTCAATTCCTTCCGGTGGCCATTTTGCAGCAGACTTAACTCACCGCAAAATTCTGTAAGGAGGACTCTGGTGGCCAACTATGTACAGAGATATCTCACAGTTTGTTAAACAATGCGATGCTTGCCAAAGAGCTGGTCAGCCTTTACAACGGCATCTTTTTCCCCTGCAACCCATCTTACCATTAGAACCTTTTCAGAAATGGGGTTTAGATTTTATCGGGCCAATTACACCTCCAGCAGTATCCAGTAACAATCGATACATACTGACTTGCACAGATTACGCAACTAGATGGGCAGAAGCTTGGGCTTTGCGGTCTGCAACAGCAGTTACGGTAGCAAAATGTCTACTTACGGATGTCTTCCCACGATTTGATTTACCACTGGAAATTGTCTCAGATCAAGGCACTCATTTTGCAAACAATTTAATGAAGGCACTCACACAGTCTTTCCAAGTCACACATAAATTTAGCTCTCCTTATTATCCACGTGCCAATGGATTGGCTGAAAGTACAAACAAATCACTGTTAAACATCCTCCGGAAATTGATCATGGAAGCACCGGAAAGATGGGATCAACTACTACCTGCAGTATTATGGGCATACCGAACTACATATAAAGTAACAACAGGCTTGACACCTTTCAAGCTAGCTTATGGCTTAGAAGCAATCGCTCCCATGGAAGTAGTCATCCCAAGTTTGCGAGTAGCAATCACTCAGAAGATGCTACCGGAATCTTCACTGACAGCACGAATGGACGCACTCAGAAAACTTGATGAGCACCGATGGCTCAGTTTTTTAACTATGCGCGAAGTTCAACTAAGGCAAGCTAAGACACACGATCGATATTTGAAGACGCCAATCTTTTCGGTAGGACAGCTTGTACTCTTCTATAACGCAAAATCGGACAGAGCAGCAGGAAAATTCAAACTACGATGGTTCGGCCCTTTCAAGATCTCAGCACAAGTAGGTCCGGCAACTTTTCGGTTGAACACGTTGACCAAAATTCCACTTGCAAAAGTAATTAATGGATCGAAGTTGCGGCCGTATTATCCCACTACCAGTACGCTTTAATTATTCGGCGACGAGCCACGTTTTGTATAAATTTTTATGTTTTGCTTTTTAGCCGTCTTTTGTACAAATCTTTATGATACCAGCCGCCTCTCCCTACCGGTCACTCAGTACGCACGCTAGCATGCAAACCGTATCATTCCCGCACTACACAATGATACTCACCTCCACGTGTTCTCCATATTTAAACCCCTGAGTTGCGCCAAAAACCGCTATTGTGTTTTCGTGATTGTGTATTCTGTGTTTTCTGTAAGTGTGCACTGTGAACGCCATGGAAGCGCTAGCCAACTACGCTTCTTTCCGCGAAGGTATCCCTACAGATGTAGGCGAATACCTGCGATGCAGAGGGTTGGCCAACTTTGCTGAGTTGCCTTGGCACTCAGTGGAAGCCCATCCCTTCTCCGCACAGATCATCCAAGCCATTGCCCAAAGCTCCGCCACCGAGCGACAGTGGGTCTTCCTTTCCCTCCCAAATCGAACCGTCATCACCTTCCAACCCTTCGCCGACGCCTACCGCCTCCCCCCGCAAGGCCGCGAAACCGGTCCTAGCATCCCTTCCGCCCGTATGACCGAACTCTTTCCCCGCTCCTCATCAAACGAATACGCCATCCTATGCCGCCCAGAACCCGAGCGATCCGCCCTCCAGTTCCTTGTAGCCATCCTTAACTTGCAAAAACGAACATATGGCATCTCTCGCCCCTTCTACTCCGCCTTAGATCTAGCTGCCCGCGAACCTGTAAATTTTGCCTACTATTTTTTCCTTAGAATCCATAAAGAATGTGTAGCTATCGTAAAACAGCTCCAAAAGGGTTCTACCCCCCGCTCTCGCCTTCCCCACATCATCTCCTTCCTCTTCCCAACCATCCTCGCCGCACAACCCCCACCCGCAGGCCCCGCACTTCGACACGAAGAATCCGCACAACCAATCGAGGACAGTGAAGAAGAAGACGAAGAGATTAATCAGCTCTTCCGTACCAAGCGAATTCGGATCAGCTCCTCGGAAAGTGAAGTCCAAGGATCCGCCGGAAAAGATCAGGAGACCAAGCCAGACGACCAAGAGGAAACATACCACGACACCGCCACACACATCGAAACATCGACGGAGCAACCAGACCAGCAGGATCAAGCAGAGACAGAAATAGTATCCACAGAAAAAGAATCTGAGCACCACCAGGATGAATAGGAATCAGCCACCAAAGCCCTGGATCAACTCATCGACGCCATCAACCAGACAGAAACCATACAACAAACACTCGCCAAGGTAAACCCCTCAAATACCGTCCTCCCTACACCACCTCCTGCCAAACCCCTACCCCCACCGGAACCACCCCTCCCACCCACCAATGAACCCGCAACATCTTCCTCTTCCTCCCCTAACTACTCTCCGCCAAACTCCCAGCAACTACTCACCGACACATCCTCTCAACCTCGTCGTCCTCCACCACCACCGCCACATAACGCATTCTCGGAACTTGCCGCCATGGGGCAGTTCCTCATCCAGTTATCACACCAGCTGCCCGCCCAATTTACGGCAGCCACGGACCACCTGAAACTCGAATACCAGCACAAGGTAGACACCCTGGAAGCCGACATCGCCCCCCTCCAGGAAGAAGTTGATGCCGTAAAGACCGAGAATCATCAACTCTGGACACAGCTAGCAGAACTCGAAGCACGAGTTTCGACAGAGCAGACACTAGTACAACAACGAGATGCAGCCCTGGACCAGCTCGCTGCCAAAGACCAACTCATACACGACGCACATGAGGAAATTCGAACACTGAAGGCCGCCCTTCAAGAACAAGAAAATATCAACGTATCTCTCGAAGAATTGATCGCAGACACGAAGCTTCAATTACAAGAAACCACCCAGAAGATGCAGGAGCAACAGAAAGAAGCTGACCAAGTTCAAGAACAATTACGGCGAGCCGAAGAATGTGCCGACGCGGTCAACAGTATTCTCAAAAAACAATTACTAAAGGAAGGCCAATACCAAAAAGATATTGACAGGACGCGCCGAGAACGAGATTCACTGAAGAAAACTCTGGATTTCCAAACCCAGCAGTTTGAACGCAACGACAACCAAATACGCAACCAGAAGGAGTGCATCAGAGAAATGCAGACCAAACTGACGGAAATAACGACAGCCCGAGATGCGGCATTAGCCAACGACTTTTATCTCCAGGAGGCTTTTCTTCAAACCCAAGCCGAAATTTTGTTAAATCAAGCCATAGCCCTCAGTGCAGTCAGAACCGACGCCCAATTATTAGAACCTACCACCTTAGTGCAAATGTTAGAAACCCTCAAAAAGAAAATTACCCGAACATTTAGGCTCGCCCGAAGTATGTACTTAGAAGGTTTAGTATCTGAACCATAGGAACTTGCGGGTTCGAGTCCACCGTGCGTGCCAGTGTTAGACGGCCGCCGAATAAGGACAATTGTACTTAGACAGAGGTTTTTAATGTAGAAAGAACCCTTCTGGAAGTACGCGGTAAAGAAAGATTCGCGCAAGCCTTGTAACAAAAATTCTATTTAAAGCAATGAAAAGGGACGAGAGAAAGAGTCCCCGTTTTGGGAAGCTGCGAGTGCATTGTGAGAGCCCTGATTTGGGATTAACTCTTCTACTGTGTGTAAACGAGTAGAGTATCTTGGTTCTGTTCTGTTCTGCGCGCCTTATCTGTGTAATCATTTGACTGCGTATGCGTGATACACTGTGGTGTTACGAGTCGGTACTGCGATTGTGAGATTCTGTTCGGTAACGAGTTAAGGTGTCTTTGATTATGCGTAAGGTGTTAGTGTGTTGTCTATTTGCTATTTCTTCGGTGGAATAGGTAAGAGTGACGAATGGACATGAGTTGCTATGATGCTCTGTAAGTGACTGAGTCGGTATTATAGTCTGTGTTCAAAGGTAGTGCCGGTAATGTCTAAGTACGCGTAGAATGGTAATAATGTTGCGACACGTCTTGCGGACAGTAGATATTACGGGTTGAAGGTAGATACACGGTAAGTCTGTGAAATGACAAGAAGAATTGTGTGTGATGACCTGTTAAGTCACTAAAAGTACTGGACGGTCATCTCGGACTACTGCTCAACCACTATGGCAGGAACAGTCTGGGAGCTCTGAGTCCAGCACATTGGTCTAGTGAAGTTGTTCAGGAGCAAAACTGAGCTAAGACGTGAAAACCATAACTACGGTTGAGTGAGAAGTTGGGAAAATAGTACAGGGCCTCTGTCAACAGACCCCTACCACTCCCAAGGACCCACATGGGTAGAGTCAGTTTATTTTGCGGTAAGATTGAGTACAGAGAAAGAGAGACTTGGAAATATCTGGTACGCAGGTGTGGAACCAGATTCTGGAGTCTCTGAAGGGTTGTTGTTTTAAACTAGTAATTAATGGCTGCGGTAGGCAGTTAATAGTTAAGTTAGTAAACGACGATTATACCTTTAACAGAAATCAACTTAAGAGTGGAGGTATGTCAATTCGATGAAGTCAATTTCCAGTTTTCAGACATAGTGAAAAGTTTGGTACAAAATCAGAAGATTTTGAAGTTATTGCTTGAAAGTTTTGCTTGTTATGTGTTACTGAACATTAGCAAGAATCTTTCTTAGCAAATGATCAGAAGAATTTGCAAAGATTAAGCTGATACAGGTCAGATTGAAGGTTTGAAGAAGAGGCGCAGATTTCTGTGAAGTGAAATTTTTGTTTTCACTAAGTTCAGAGTTAAAGGTTCATATTTAGAGGTTTGCTAAGCTAATGGTGGTTATGGAGGTTTTCTAATACCACATTAGTTTAGTTCTTGTGGTGTTTTACAAACCAACACTTCCTTTAAATTTTTATCTTTAATATGAGCATCAAAATATGCCTTATGTCGCCTTTTAGCAGCATAAATCCCTGCTACTGCATGTAACCTAGTTTCATGTAACTTCTCTATTTGATCCAATCGAGCTGAGAGTTCATGTCCCATCCACTCATAAGTTGTTGCTACTCTAAGAGTGGGTATTAAAAAGTCAATTGGCAAAATAGCATTCTGTCCATACACTAAGTTAAAAGGAGTAGTTCCTATGGCGGTCTTGTAAGCTACTTGGAATGCCCATAAAGCGTGATGTAATTGTTTATCCCAATCACATCTACCATTGTTCACAATTTTAGTGAGAACTGTGCACAAGATTTTATCTGAACTTTCGGCTTGTACATTGGCTTGTGGGTGATAAGGGGCTGATTTCTTATGAATTACCAAGAATTCATTTAGTAAGGCTTCTATAACTTCATTCACAAAGTGTGTGCCTCTATCACTCACAATTTCTATCGGTAGTCCAAACCTAGTGAAAATGTCCTCGAAGAGAAACTTGATCGTAGTTCTTGCATCATTTTTCTTGGTTGCTTTGGCTTGAACCCATTTGGTTAGATAGTCTGTGGCTACAATTATATACTCGGTGTGGGATCCTTTAGCTGGTGGGCTAATAGGTCCTATGAATTCTATTCCCCATTTAGTAAAAGCTCTAGCACTCATCATGGGCTTCAGTGGCATCTCGTCTCTCCTAATTGGATATTTCGTTCGTTGACAAATATCACATCTTTGCACATATGTTGCTGCATCTTGGTGTAGAGTTGGCCACCACATTCCAGCAAAGAGAATCATTTTTGTTGTTTTATCTGTAGAGAAATGTCCTCCTGCAGGTCCTATATGTGCCATCTCTAAGACAGCAAGATACTCGTCTTCATGAATGCATATTCGCAAAGGATTATCTCTTCCTCGTTTAAAGATTTGTTTTCCTATAAGAGCATAGTCCTTGCTTTGTTCTACCAATGCACGTTTCCTTGCTAGAGTAGCTCCTTCTAGGTACTCTTGGGTCTTTAAGAACTTAACCAGAGGCATGCTCCATCTTGGTGCTACGGTGGAGTAGCATAAGTTAGAGTTATCTTCTGGATTCTGTTCTTGACAGGTTGGGCAGGCTGATACATAGTTATGCGCATCCCTCTGCATGGTTGGCCAATATATGCCTAGTCTCCTCAATGTTTGCCATGTTCCGTTCGCATTTAGATGAGTTTTCCATTGATTTACATGTGTTTTTTGAAGCCACATTTCTTTTTCCTCTTCTTCTACGCATCTCATGAGTAATCCACTTGAGTCTTGGTGATACAAACTTCCAGCAATGATATGAAGATTTTTAGTCTTCCATAGGTCTTGGGTTTGGTTTGGTGTGATCCCATTTTTAGGTCCATACGTGAGTATAGGGATCAACGTTTCTGCCCACTGGGGACATACTTCGAGATTGAAAAGGTACGTATCCAACAGATCATCTGGTACTCCTATGGGTGGTTCTCCATGTGTCATTCTTGATAGGTGGTCTGATCTTATGTGGGTATTTCCTTTCTTGACTACTACTTCAAAATCAGATTCCATCAACAATAGAAACCATCGTACTAGTCGTCCCGTATTACAAGGCTTATTGACTAAGTACAGTAGGGCTTGATGATCAATGAAGAATTTGAATTTGTTTGCCAACAAGTAATGTCGGAACTTCTTTACTGCATACACCATCCCTAGGCCTTCTCTTTCAGTCATGGTATAATTGCGTTCTGCTTGATTCAATTGTCTACTGGCATAGGCTATAGGGTGGTCTAACTTTCCTGTATCTGCAGGTTGAGCTAAGATGCAACCAATGGCAAACTTGGAAGCATCTACATGAATGTGAAATGGCTTGTTCCAATTAGGTACTCGAAGGATTGGTGCTGAACTCAATCGACTCTTTAATTCGTTAAAGGGCTGGTCCTTAGGAGCAATAGCTACCTGATTATAACCTGAAAAGCCGTCCAAAAAACTATAAACTTCCTTCCCTGCCACTCTTTCCAAAAGATGATCTGTGATGGGTAATGGGTAACTATCTCTAATGGTGGCAGCATTTACTTTTTTCAGATTTATGCATACTCTTAACTTACCGTTCTTTTTCGGTATGACCACCAAAGGTGATACCCATTCCGTGTGTTCGATCTCGTAAATGAACCCAACATCTAACAGTTTATCTATCTTGTCTTTAATCTTTGCTGAGTAAACATTGTTATATGTGTAAGGTCTTTGTTTGGAAGGTTTAGCTTCAGATGTCATAGGGATTCTATGTGCACATATAGATGGATCTACTCCTTTCAAATCCTTATATGTCCAGGCAAAGACATCCCTGTATTCCCTTATGAGGTGTATTAACTCTTGTTCTTCCTCCATAGAGACATCCTGTCCTATAAAAGTACATCGTTCTTCTCCTTCCTCTAAGGTTACTACTATTTTCTTGGTCTGTTCTTTGTTGTCAGATGCTATTCCTAGCTGTGCTTCTCGTTTTGGCATTTGAATAGCAATTCTCCTCTCTTCTACCTCATAATTTTTGAAGTGGGCAGGCACTTCAAACTGATCTTGTGGCTTGTTTTCTTCACCATTTTTTGCTTTATCTAACCCAAGCTCCTCTTCCTGTGTTGGTTCTTGATTTATTTCATTAACTATGACACTTACTTCTTGATTTCCACTTTCTATTTCCATTTTCTCTTGCTCCATTTCAATGCTCTCATAGTCCTCCTTCCATTCCTTTTCTATCACTTCCCCTTCCTCAGCCTCTTGAAGAACTACCACGTATAGACTAACGTCATATCCTTCCTCATCAATGCATTCATTCATGGTTATCACTTCTTCGTTTACACAAACATCGAGAGTAGGTAAAATCTCCATCCAACCATGAGGTTCAAATTCTTCATCTAAGAATATTTGAGGCATATAGGCTGGATCTTGTACAGATCTAGCAACTCCTTGCCTTTGCTGCCATCCTTTCCTTCTATCCTCTTCCTTTTTCGCAGTGTGGCATATCCATAGATGAGTGTCTTCGTTCATCCACGATTGATCACTTGAACCTATACTATGAATCGACTGGTTATCTTCCTCCTTGTGAATCTGATTCCATTGTAAGGGAGGAACATCTTGATATATATAAGTGTGGAGATTTATTCTTGTTGTGGTCCCTTCATGCTGTAAATATACTGCGTCTTTTCCCCAATCTTGCACTACCTTTAGTTGTCTCATGAAAGGTCTTCCAAGTATCATTTCATAATTGCTAGGCCTTTCAAATTGACATATCGCCAAGGTGTGCTCGAACTCAACTCCGCAAGTGGTAAAAAGTACCCGTTCCAATAATCCCAAGGGTCGTTCAGTGTGTCCGTCTGCCATTTGTATCTTCATGCATGTTGGTCTTAGAGCTAGTTTTCCCCATTTCTCCCAGATTTCTCTAGTAGCAATTCCTACTCCAGCTCCAGAATCTAAGATGGCTTTAGTAGTCTAACCTCTATAGGTAATTGGAAGGCACGTGTTTCCTTCATCTCCCTCACTAAAATCTCCAACCTTATCGACTGGGATTTTTATTGTATTTACTTCATCAGACATCTCCCTTTCTTCCGCCTTGATCTCCAATTGGCTGGTCAGTTTCTCCTTCAAATGTGGTTTGATCCTTAACAGTTCTTCCAACGTCAGAGTACAAGGGATTTTTACCTTTTTAAGATGTTGTATGATATCCAATGTTTTGACTGATGGGTTCGGTTCTTTTTTCCTTATCGAGGGAATGCAATATAATTCCGAATTATGTTCGTACTCTCCTGTGTAATTTGGCAAGACTCTTATACTATCATTATCCTTGTCAATTTGGTCTATTTGTAATAATCCCTCTGAATTTAGTTCAGGTATCGAATCGTCTATTTCACCTTCTGCTTCCAACTCCTCAAAGGGTGGTTCTATTCCTTCCACTTTCTTCCATCGGTCTTCTTGGACTCTTGCCCACAAATTTTTAGGCCATTCCCCTTCTACTTCAGGAACAATGGATCCTTCCCTTTTATCCTCGTAGCAATTTCCATTATGTGTCTCACCTGCTTTGGGTTTCTCGGGGTCCTTAGACACACTCTTGGAATTCTCTTACGGGAATTCGCGAGTTGGGTAATTAAACAACAAGTTTTTCTAAGGTCTGTTGAGCTACTTCAATTAATTTCTTACATATCTCCAACCTTTCTTTCTCTAGGTCACCTCTAGGATATTCTCTTTCATGTTGTTCAATGGTAGGTCCTGCTCTTATTCGTGCTTTGTACGCCTGAATCCACATGGCTAATTCTTCAGGCATGGGGTCTGCTAAAACTCATCCTACCTCTTCTTTTTTTTACTTTCCTTTCCGATTTTCTTCTTCCTCTTCTTGTTTCTCTTTTGGATTTTGTTCACTCTTTTCATTTTCCTTCTTTTGTTGTAGTTTCTTTTCCTTCATCCTATCTCTACGGTTCTTCCATCTCTGTGTTCGTTTACTTATCACACTTTTCTCAGGCTCTTCCGAGTCTTCAACTACTTGGGGTTCAGGTATATTCATTCCTCTGTCACCTTGATATTTTCTTCAGTTTTTTCTGGGGTCTCTCTAGCTTTAGCTCTTGTTATTGCTTTCAATGGCACAATGTACTCCTTATCACTCCCTGATGAATCTATCACTTCTACCACATTAATCTGCACGTTAGAGTTAACTTTGTTGGGGTTCTTGGGGCAATCTCTAAAAAGGTGTTCTTTACCACAATCACTACAGTATCCTTCCCAGATTCGATGTGGTGGTGGTGGGTTTGGTAGTGTACATTATCTGATATAATGATCACCTCCACATCTATAACATGGTCCTCTAGGTACATGCGGTCTGTTCATAGGTCGGGGGGTATGGATGCCCTGGGGGCTGTGTACATCAATGACACATAGTCCTGCTCATATCCGTAGGAACTATCCGACACTTCCATGCCATAGGCATATGGTTCATACATTTGTCCATATTCTATCATAGAGCTCTCATAAGTGGAATAATCTCCTTGACTATGGTCATAAGATGGGTCGTATGATTCGTTACTAGCTAAGGGTGTGGCTCGTACTATTGCTCTCTCTGGGTTTTCTTCCTGTCGATCTACTTTCACTGAGACAACATTCTGAGGATGAAGTGGTTGTTGTCCTAACACCGGTTGTGGTTGAGTGTGCCCTTGATAAGCATATGGTCGTGGTACAGGTGCCTGCTGCTGATATGTGGGATATCTAAAGGCTTCACCTCTCGGATCTCTCTGAGGGTATCCGTAAGGTCTCATGACAGGTTGTATAGGTCTTGATTGCCTATTGTAAGGACAATTTTCTGTGCCATGATTTGTATACTTTTGTTCTATGTTGCAATATTGTAGAGGGCCCGGAACAGGTGGTCTATTGTAAGCATAAGTAGGTGGTGGGATTACTCCCCTAGTGCACAGATGAGAGGGATGATCACCTCCACAATGCATCCATCTTCTAAGCATGGGCACTCTCATAGGGTTGTTGGGGTAGCTCCTCTGTCCCTGAACGTTCAACTTCTTTGCTACTAAGTCAGCTATTTCTTCTACATTGTTCTTAGGGTTTGATGTGCTGCTGGCTGAATCTTCACTTTTGATACTTCTTTGAGGTATTTTCAGATCCTCCACTAGATTTTCCTCTAGGTCAATACATTCTTTCATACATTCTTGCATGGTTTGAACTCTTTTCACGTATACCAAAGATCTTAATGATTCATTCAATAATCCTTCCAAAAATAATGACACCATTTTGTTTTGATTAGGTCTCTCTTCCACTAGACAGCTATCCACATACTGCTTGAATCTTCTTGCTGCCAGTCTCATTGATTCCGTAGGAGCTTGCTTAAAGCTATGAATCAACGATGAAGAGTTGTTTTTAATTCCAGTCTTAGTGAATTCCTCAATCATTTCTTGATAGATTTGTTCCATGTTTTGAAAATTATTAGGATCTAATGGCTGGAACCAAGCCAGAGCTGTGTCCGTCAAAGTTAGACCAAAAGATTCATATTGGATCAAGAAATCTTCTACTTGTTCGGCTCTGATTACTTGCTTAAATTCAGCTATATGATTGTAAGGTTCACTAGAACCATCATAGTGGTTTCTCATGCATTTGGCAACTTGGATTGGCCTTAATCTCCTTCCTGCTTCAAGTGGTCTAGGCATCACAGGGAAACTGGTCTTCCTATCGGTATACTAGGTCCTCTTACCACAGGTGGTCTAACTGGGGTAGGAGTTCCATTCCATGGGTCAACAGGTGGCTGAGGCCAAGAGTGGGGGTTATTTGTAGACATAGCAAACTGTACGTGTGGTCTGACCGGAATATGTGTTTGTTGTGTTTGTCCTGACTCTTGGAATGAATTATTCTGAGAGGTTCCATGTGGGTTTTGTGAAGTAGTTGCTTGATCCCTCGGGGGAAACACTGGAATGTTCTGATATTTCAACCCGGCTCTTTCTGACTCTGTTAGGGGGCCAATACCTTCTTTGGTTTTTATCCAAATACGTGATGATGGTGGGGAAGTCAGGACCTTGTAACTCATAGACAGTAACCGGATTAGGGGCTGCTTCCCATAATGAAGAGTGGGCTCTAAGGATATTCTCCATTCCATTGATCAAATACACATCCATTAAGGAGTCATCTTGGGGAACCAGGTCTCCTCTCCAAACCCTAACAACAATAGATCTCCCTCTAGGTGTGGTCACTTGCTCTTCATTCCTGTCTTCATTAAGGTTTGGGGCATTGTCTTCTTCCCCAAGTTCATTGATGTTTTCAGGATGTTCTGTAACAACATATTGGATATCCCTTTTATCCATATAAACTCCTCCTGCATACTTAACTGCTGGCCTAGGCACTATGTAGGCATCTGAAGCTTTCTTCAGTTTGGCCACTGATCGGTTTAGTCCATCTAGGTATATGGGTATCTCATGGAGATTGGTGGTCATATATTCTAAAGATGTCCGATATTCTCCCTCAATAATTGACATTATGCCAATCATTGGTACAATGTTTTGCATATCCTCTGAAGCCATAGGAATTTCTTCCTCTGACTCACTAGAGGTTTCAGAATAATGTGAGCAGCTACTTGGTTCGGCTACACTTCCCACTGAAGAGATCACACTTCTTCGGCTTCCTAGGGTTCTCTCAGATCTCAGGTTCATTCACTTTAAGGTTCTGTTTAACCTTAGCCAACCTCCAGCTTCTAGAGTTCTTCACTAAGGGTCAGAATTCTAGACAAATTTGGTTGGGAAAGGACTGACTGTGAAACCTCAAGTCATGATACTGACCCCAAAAAGTTTACGATACTCGATATCTGACATACTAGAAGGGTGCCACGATACTCGACCTTTGAACCAGATCATACACGATACTTGAGAGGTATCACGATCAGAACTCCTTACGATACGCGATACACGATATTCAACAAGAAAATGTCCACGATACTCGACACACAACAAGTATCGCGAGGAAATTCAAGATGATACTCGATACTCCTCATGTATCGGGAAAGTTGCCTCCACGATACACGATATTCCGTAAGTATCGTGATCCAAAACTCACGATAGACGATACTCAGCGAGTATCGCGATCTGAATTTCACGATACACGATATGCGATATCCAACAAGTATCGTGAGAAATTCTCAATGATACTCGATACTTGATAAATATCACGAAGAGTTACCCTCACGATACATGATAGTGCCCAGGTATCATGATCAGAGATTCACGAT
Source organism: Ceratopteris richardii (assembly GCA_020310875.1). NCBI lineage: Eukaryota > Viridiplantae > Streptophyta > Polypodiopsida > Polypodiales > Pteridaceae > Ceratopteris > Ceratopteris richardii. Next base: position 32,730,574 of record CM035442.1, on the reverse strand, counting down.
ACACGATACTCGACGAGTATCATGGTCTGAATTTCACGATACACGATATATGACAAGTATCGTGAGGATTTTTGGTGAGGATTTCTCAATGATATACGATATTCCACTAGTTCAAGTATTGCGATACTCAACCACAAGAGTTCATGATACCTAGGTATCGCGATACCTCAACCGCGAGAGAACACGATACTTGGACTTTTTCCAATTTTTTACAAGTGTTTTTTGGATTTTGAGTACCTAAACATGTCATTAGAGTGCATCTACCCTCTCCTCTCAACCTGGATCACCAAAACACACTCTCTTTTTCCCTGTCTAACCTTTCACGATACTTCCGGCAGGTTCTTCTACTGAAATGTTTATCTTAGTTGGGAATGATGATTGAATGATGAATGCGCTTACCTTGGAAACTCTCTTTCAACTCTCCAACCACTCCTAGTCGCCTGCGTAGCTCAGTCACCCCGATCTCCAAACACGATACTCAACTGCAGAAGTTCGTGATACTTGTTCGAGAGACAAGTAATTTGAACAATGAACAATTTTTGGGTTTTATACTTTTTGAAAAAAATTCTCCTAACTACCAAGACCAACAAGACAAAGGTTAAAAGCTACTCTAATTTCCTAGCTACTCCCTTCTTCCTCCTACTCTACTCACTCTACTCACTTCCCTAAACTACCAACTTACTACACACACTCCAAGAGTGAGAAGTAATAAGTGCGGGTGAATGTGACTCACCAAAGAAGAGAAAATCACAGCTCCTCTACTCGCTTTAGTGCAAAAAGCTACTTACCATCACACGAATGCCTCGGTTTGATTCGACACTCCCCGGCAATGGCGCCAAAAAATGTGTGTACCTAAGAACCAACTTAGGGACTTGTGGAGAAAGAGACTATACCTCAATCCCCCTCAAGTGCATATAGTGGGGATTCACGCTTTAATTATCAATCCGATGAGTATCAAAACCTAGCCGAGTGTATGAAGACATGCATTCAAAAGACGATCAATGCAAATGAGTTACTCAAAGAGTGCAAACAAGGCAAAGACTATTCCAATCAAGCTTCAACTGTCAGTCATGGTGTCGCGACACTTGGTGCAGCAGCCAACAATAAATTGAGCTTTTCTCTTAGCTTTGAACTCCAAATATAGCAAATAGCATATGCATTTCGAAGCTCTCTGGAGAAGACGCATCCAATGGTGGTATTTTCACTCAATTCGGATGCCTCTACTTCAAGTTATGAGCAAAATAATGAGTCGCGGAAATGAACTTCCTACACTTCAACACTTCCTACACTTCACACACACCTTAACCACAGCAAACAAGCACTTCATGGATAGACAACACTTCCTAACACTCTTTTCAAGTAACACACATGCATACAAGCTCACAAAGAAGATGATACAGAGAGGAGAAGACACAAATTCAAATTTTTGTGCTCTTGATTCTCACAATGGCAAAAAGTCTTTACAAAGAGTCACAAATTGACTTATATACATGTGCCCTAAAAATGGTCCTTTCACACAAGAGACCGGCACTTTATTCACTAAAAGGCTAATTTCCTACTAATTTACATAGGTAAGCTACTAATCTTCTGTGGGGATACATGTAGAGGACTCCTCTAGTGCATTTACAATGGAAATTATGTTACAAGAATGGTTATAATACAAAAATTGGGTGTGTTGGAAGCAGCCAGAGGCATAGAAGACGCGGAAGCATGTAACGACGGAGCAGGGAGCCAGTCGAATCTTTTTTTCAAAGAATTATGTTTTCAAATACTTTTCAAAAACCTCCAACAATGATTTTTATCACTATTGTAACATATGTAACATAGAAAAACCCTTTTCTTAAGTTCTAGCTCCATTTTGTGCAAGCCGAGGATTCCTCGAGCTTGAGGAGCTTAGGTAGAATGCGCGTAGCAATTTTCGTTATTTTTAGACACCGTTTATCCTTTCAAATAGCATCTAGGACCTATTTTTTAACTATGCCGGTCACTAGATGTGAAACCGGTCAAAACTAGTCTAGAAACTATAAAAAGAGCGAGAGAGCTCATTTTAGAGGTTAGCTTGTTTGAGTAGAGAAGCGCTTAGAGCTATTTTGAGCTTGTAAGAGTGTTCTTGAGTAATCGAGTTGATTTCTCACCTTCCATTGTGTCTTGCTTGTCTCTTCATAGTGTGTGTGTATGTGTGTGTGCATCTCTATGCTTCTCACCTTCACTCTCACTTAATCCCACGTTCACGATCTTCATATCACTCCTATCTCTTCCACGGATTGACATTAAGGAGGTGGAGCTTCTTAACGTGGTTCTCACCATTGTGCTAGAGCAACACCAAATTTGGCGCCGTTGCCGGGGATCGAGTCTAGGACGAATGTGTGATGGTAAGAGTATAGCAAAAAGTGGCGTTGGAAGGTAAAAATTTCAGTTTTTGTTGTTGTTTTCACTTAGTTTTTAGTGTTTTTCACCTCCCCCACACTCCATCTTCATCACCGCATCTTCATCTTCATCTCCAAAAAATCAGAAATTTCACCATATCCACGCATTCTCCTCATTTCCCCTCATTTGTGCATGCGAGAGAGTGAGAGAGAGCTTTTGTGCTTGCATGTGCTTTTGTTTTCTTGAGTTTTCTTGCAGGTACAGAGCTCCAGAGCATCAGGAAAGCTTGGAAAAGGTAAAAACTTCACTTTCTGTAAGAGATTTCCGTCTGTGTCAGACCATCAAGATGGTCTGCCAAGTGCAGAATTTTTGGTAAGCGACCACACCACGGGATAGGCGACACACGCGCATACACGAATCCACAGACGCATCTGCAAAAATCACATTTTGGTGGACATCGCGATTGGCTCAGACCATCGCGATTGGCTCATGCCATCGTGACGGCTCAGCCGGACCATCGCGACGGTTCATTTGGACCATCACGACGGTTCGCGAACCATCACGACTGTTTGGTTGACCCCACGCCATCGCGATAGGCTCACGCCATCGCGCCGACGGTGCCACGTGGCAAGTTGGACCATCGCGACGATACCCTCAGACCATCGTGACAACTTGAATTTTGGACCATCGCGATTGGCTCACGCCATCGCATCTATGACCATCGCGACGGTTCACTTTGGACCATCGCGATTGTTCACGTTGACTGTTGACTGACGCCATCGCGATTGTCCGCCTGATCGAGCCATCACGACGGTTCACATTCACGCCATCGTGATTGTCCGCTTGATCGAGCCATCGCGATTGTTCACTCACCCCGACCATCGCGATTGCTCACATTTGGACCATCGCGACCGTGCACTTTAGACCATCGCGATTGTTCACCATCACGCCATCGCGACGGTCCCAGACCATCGCGATTGTTCGCCATCACGCCATCGCGACGGTCCCAGACCATCGCAATTGTCTCACGCCATCGCGATTGTCCACCGGCCAATTTTGGGGCTATTTTTGGGAAATTTTTGGGTGATTAGACTCATAGGAGACCCCTTAGCTCATATTTGGAGAAAAACCTGCTTGTGAGTTTTTACCCCCCAGGGCCTGAACGCTCATATCTTCCTCATCCGAAGTCCGTTTTTTGAGCTTAATAGCTCATTAGAAAGCTTTTTACGAGTACTACGTGAGCTAGTTTGGGACTAGAAAGCCAGGGGGCAAACATTGAAAAGTTGGGCAAAAGGGAAGGGACTTTAGAAGTGTATAAACTCAAGTGCTTGATCATCCATTAGTGAAATTGGTCTAATATTGGATTTTTCCAGGTCTAGCAAAGGCAATCAAGGGCATTCAAGGAAAGGCAGTGAAGGGCATAAAGCTTGGGAAGCGCGGCTTCTTGGGCATCAAAGCAACCAAAAAAGCTGACTCGAGGTTGGAAGATTACTCAACCCCCTCAGTCAATTCTTAGCTTAGGCTAAACGTTAGCATTGTGGATTAAAGACGATAGGAATGCCTCAAGTTCAAGATATTTAACATTATCAAGTTCAAGACTAAAGTAAAGGTGTGTGACACGAAAACCTAAAGGAAAGAACATAAGTCTGACGGAACGAGAACTCAAAGTACCACAGAAAGTCGAATTCCTGACGCATACATTAAGGCAAGAATCTAGAGAAATAAAAAAAAAAGGAATCAAGAAAGTAATAACAAAGAATCATTGACGATCTGAGCGTGTACTGAGTGTGCAAGGAAGAAAATTAATGAACCTTAGATCGGGCAAACATATAGGCAAGTCAGACCGACGAAGCCTTAGATCATCAGAGGCAAGTGTAAGAACTACTGCTCGATCGTGGGCTCAGCAATTGAATAGTAATTACCCCTACGAGAGCTCAGACACTAGTGATTCAGAAATGGCATTTAGCACAGAAAGACCAGAAGGAGGGTCGAATGTAGCCTATTTAGAAAAACCAGAAGGACCCTATAGAACGCAACTAGAGTTTCTCCGAACCAACTGATTAGGTGCTCGCATCTATGAGGATGGTTTGTGAAGGCAAGTGGTGCAAATGCACAACCCCGATCAACCCATTGGATTGGAGCATCTAGTGGTGAAATTTGAGAGAGACGCATACATAGATAAGGAAGGAACAAGGTACATCTTAAGTACGCAGCCAAACAATACCAATGAGTTTGGCGTGATTCAGCTAGAGACGGAAACAAAATCTCAAGGAAAAGAACCATTAGAAGAGCCTAGAACACCTAGAGGGAAATCTGTACTGACACGAGTACTAATCCCAGAATGGATCCCTCAGGATAACAGAAGCATAGAGTTGTTTGTAAATAAAGAAACTGATGAAGCCTTCTGGAGATACAAGACAGAACTACTTAGTGAGGTAGGCATCATCACAATTTACGAGTTAAAGGACCCGGATACACCTGGAAAGGTAGTATACCTGGATGAGACTTTGGAAAGAGTTTTTGTGGTGCCTGACCACGCTAAAAACACATACACATGGAGAGGTGAATTGGTATTCCCTCCATCTAGAACGAACATGAACACAAGTCAACAAGGGGCAGGAACATCATCAGCCCATGGAAACCAAAGAGAGAAAAATAAAGAGAGACCTGAAGTAAGCTTCACTCATCCCATAGGGAGAGATAGAACAACCACGGACACTAATAGAGCGGATAGACAAAGAGATCATGGAATACCAGGTGGTAGAGATGATTTTCCTCTACCTAAACCACAGGAACACGCAAGAATATTGAGACCCACTCAGTTAGTGAAATCCATGAAAAATTACTTTGATGGGACAGGAGATCCCTATGACCATGTCGCAGAATTTAAGCAAGTGCTAAGAGCAGAACAAGCCGAAGACATGTTCACGCAGTACAACACATTTGGACTAACGTTAAAGAATACCGCTTTAACTTGGTTCCAACCATTGCAACAGAGGCAATTTAGAGACATCCATCACTTTTTAGAGTCATTCATCACTGAATTCTCTAAAAGTGGAATCAGACATGACACGTCTTCGCTGATTCATAGCTTCAAACAAACCCCACAAGAAACAGTAAGACTGGCAGGACGTAGGTTTAGACAATATGTTGAACGATGTCCAATGCAAGAGCTACCCTCACAAGCCAAGCAAGTGTCATTGTTTCTAGATGGCTTGTTGAGCTCTAAACTACGCTCCTATGTGTATCTAAAGGAACCCAGAACGCTAGAGCAGTGTGTAAGAATTTGTATAGACATAGAGGACAACTTAGGAGACGAATTGGGACTCTCAAAGGTCTATAAGGACTCAGACTGTTCATCTCTAGCATCCACAAAATTGTCTAGCTCAATAGAAGACCTTGCAGAAAAAGTGGCCCAGAAACTAGGAGTTTCTAGTAAACCTAGGGTGCTAACAAACAGGCGTTGTTACACTTGTGGTGGTGATCATATGGCAAATGTGTGTCCCAATGCAACACAACCTCAAGCCAACTCTAGTGGCCAATACTGTACAATTGAGAGAAGATACACGAATCATACGGCTCAGGACTGCCCATACAACAAACAAACTATGAGACAGAACTACCCGCAAGCATACCCGCAGCGAGGTAGGTATCAAGGCCAATACAATGCTCAGCCTTATTACTACAGGCCTCCTCAGAACTACCCATACCAGGCTCAACAGAGACCTCAACCTGTCTTAGCTCAGCAGCCACCCCCCCACCAACGAATGTCATCTCAGTCAAATACGCTGTTGCAGAAGAGAACTTAAGTAGGGCCTTAGTGCCTTCTTCACCTTTGATCACAGAGAGTGACCCGAACTCAAACAGTTTTGACTCTACACATGTAGATAGTTCACCCGCTTATTACACGGAGTCACCAGAACATGTGGAGACATATCATTACGATAGTCCACCAGTGGAACCTAGTTGGGAGCCAGACTATGCTAATGTGATGTACACAAACCCAAATCCACGACCCCAAGTAAGACAACAAAGACCACAGGGCCCTAGAGGACCATGCTTTAGGTGCCAAGGAGACCATTTCATAAAAGATTGTCCACATCCCCCAATATTAGAACAATCACAGTACTATAACATCCAAGGCTTTTGTGTCGATTGTGGTAAAGAGCACATAATAAAAGATTGTCCTAAGAACCCTATTAATGCTTCAAATGTGACACCGATCAACGTGATAGGCATTGTAAACAACGCAGATGGATCCAACCCTACCTACGTGCCTATCTAAGCTATAACAAGAGCCCAAGCGCTCTTATAGAACCAACATCTTAATCAAGAGAAAGTAGCCGGCACTAGTGAAGTTGCAAAATCTAGAAGTAAAAAGACAAAATTGTGGAAAGATTCTAGAGAGAGAATAAAGAGAAAGTGGAGTAAAAAGATAATTGAGTTGGAAGGAAGTTTAAAAGAGTCGAGAGCCAAAATCCTAGAATTGACTTCACAGGAATTGAATAAAGAGAACCCAGCTCAGAAATCAGGATCAGTTTTAGCGGAACCCATACCTGAAAACCTAGACATGATGTTTCGCGCATATCAAGCGAGAATAAACGAAGGACCTCAAGTAGCTGAAATGAGTAAGAACTACCCACGAGCTGATCTAGAAATTGAGAGGACTAAACTTTGCATGAAGATGGTAGAATTAGCACAAGCTTTGTTCGAAGCCTCTAGATATCTTAATTGGAATAACATGGCAAAACCTGAACTACACTTTCAAGGACTAATGGAGAGGCTAGAATACTTGATAGAAAGCAAAGAGAAAAAGGATCAGCATAGGAATCTTAGTGTCCCACAGACACAGGAAAGGAATGCACCATCCCTGTCTCAAGTACCCAATACAGAAAGTCAAGACAATTTGTCTTCCATACATAGGTACTCACATGAATTTTTGAGAGAAATCCAAGAAGAAAAATGGAGAAAAGAACAAGGAACTCATCCTCATATTCAAGAAATAGACGACCTGCAAGAACAATTTCCCCAAGATATCACCTCTATTTACGATGATATCGAGGAAGAACAACTGAGTGAACACACAGCTTTTGAATCTAATTCTTTACAAGAATTACCTCAGTTCACAGGACCTTGGGAAGCAAAGTCTATTAGTATGAGAGCACCCACGATAATAGTGAGGAATGAAGAATCAGTAATCCCTAGAAACACGGAAGTGATCAAGAATACCAAAGTACAGTGTAATCTCACTCTAGAGGAGTTGTTAAAGGTAAAACCAGAATTGTGGAAACATGTAGCAAATCAATTCCCCGAGCTTGCTACTACTCCCTCACAAATCGGATCACAAAGTAAGGTACTAGAGATACCCATAGAAAAGATCGGAAATGTAAGCGAAGGAGAGGAAGGTAACACTTATCTTCCGATAACCCATCAGGGCTACACCACGAAAGCCATCTTAGATTCAGGAGCCGGAGTAGCCATAGCTACCACTGCTTTATGGAAACGTTGGGGTAAGCCAGCATTAAGACCCACCAGGATGAAGCTACAAATGGCTGACGGACACATAGAAAAACCATTAGGCTTACTAGAAGGAATATCTCTCACCACTTGTGGTGTAGAATTTGAGCATACTTTCGCCATTTGTGATTTTGCAAAAAATCATGCTTATGAGATGATATTGGGACGACCAATCATGCGTCAGTTGCAAATCGTACAAGATTGGGGAACTAATTCTTTGTACTTGCAACATTTAGGAGTGACTACCAAAGTCAATCTTAAAGACTATTCACATAGAGATGTACCCCCAATACAATGGAATACCATCCATAAGACTCAGGTAGAGACGGAATCCATGCACTCATTAGAATCAGACCCCTCATGGTTGCATGAGGATACTCATTTATGGATGTGTAAAATAGCCAAACAAGAGGAAGGACGATTAGAAGCCAGGACCTTAGGTGCAGAACAACATCCACGAACCCTTCAAGATCCAGCTTACGCACCTGTAGTATTTCCAGACGAAGAGTTCGAACCCCATGGTTGGGCAGAAATCCTAGCAACCATGGATGTAGCCATCAATGAAGAACAATGGACACCCCACTGTGACGAGGATGGCTATGACATTTCAGTTTTCACGATAGAGCCAATCATGTGCGATGCAATTTTAGAAGAATGTGAACCTAGCACTGATGCATTTGAGGATGCAAGTGCTTTTGATTTAGAATCAATTATCATGGACCCACCCTTTGCATCAGAGGAAGAATATTTTTACGAAGTGGAAACTATCCCTCAGAAACAGGAAGAAGTTATGAATGATGTGAGAATAGCCACTCAAGTGACTAACAAGAGTGAAGGCAAGAAAAGAAAGAAGAAAGAAACCATGTCAGAAAAAGAAGAATCCTTGTTTGAAGTACCCGAGAACTTCAAGAAATATGAAATCGAAGATAGAAGAATCATGGTACGAATGCCTAATAGAAAGGCGAATGACGTACAAGTATATGATAACCGAGAGAAAACCAAGAAAATAATAGTTGCCATAGAAGGAGAAGAAGAGAAATGTACATACATAGGGCATGATTTGACGAAGGAAGAAGAAGAAGAATTAGTGGCCCTATTGTGCGAATATAGAGATGTGTTCGCTTGGAGTTACAAAGATTATATGACTCCAGATCCAGATATATGTTCTCATAGAATCCCTATGACTCCAGATGCAAAGCCGACAAAACAGAAACCGTACACGTACAATGATAACTACGCTGCAAAGATTAAAGAGGAGATAGATCGTTTGATAGAAGCAGGATTCATTTACGAAATTGAGCATACTGAATGGGTATCTCCCATTGTGGTAGTGCCCAAGAAGAATGGAAAATTGCGTGTGTGTATTAACCTTAAAAAAGTTAATGCCGCCACGATTAGAGACAGTTATCCTCTTCCTATCACGGAACACTTATTGGAAAGAGTTGCGGGCAAGGAAGTTTACAGCTTCCTTGATGGTTTTTCAGGCTATAATCAAGTAGCCATTGCTCCAGAGGACCAACACAAGATGGCATTTGCCACCGAATGGGGAATATTTGCATTTCGTGTAATGCCATTTGGCTTAACAAATGCACCCGCTACTTTCCAGCGACTCATGTGTCATGTTTTTAAGGAATTCTTACGCAAGAGTTTGGAAGTATATGTCGATGACATATGTGCTCATTCTAATATCAGGCAGACGCATATCCCAGAGTTAAGACAAATATTTGACAAATGTCGAGAATATCAGGTTTGTTTGAACCCAGAAAAATGCGTTTTCATAGTCAGACAAGGCAAAATTCTAGGACACATTGTGTCGAAAAATGGAATCTCTACGGATGAAGAAAAGGTGAAAGTAATTGCAGAATTACCTAGACCAACTAATGTTAAAGAGGTACAGGCATTTATGGGCCATTGCGGTTATTATAGGAGATTCATACACATGTATGCAATCATAGCCAAGCCATTGTACTCTCTTTTAACCAATTTTGAATGGACAAATGAATGTGAAAATTCATTCAATGAACTTAAACGACGCTTGTGCTCAGCACCTATATTGGCTACCCCAGATTGGAGTAAGCCATTCCATGTACATGTGGATGCATCCAACTATGCCATAGGATGCGTGTTAGCACAACCCACGAAGGAAGGTAATATGGATCTCCCCATAGCTTACGCGAGCAGACAATTGAACGCAGCAGAAAGAAATTACACCACGACGGAACGAGAAGGATTAGGGATGATCTACGTGGTAAAGAAGTTCAGACACTATTTGTTGGCAAACAAGTTCAAGTTCTTTACAGATCATCAAGCCCTATTGTACCTAGTCAACAAACCATGTAACACAGGACGACTAATACGTTGGTTTCTATTACTCATGGAGTATGATTTTGAAGTAGTAGTCAGGAAAGGAAAGACACATCTTAGAGCTGACCACCTTTCAAGATTAACCTCAGGAGAAGCTCCTCAAGGAGTAGCGGATGAATTACCAGACGCATACTTGTTTAACCTGGAGATAGCACCAGAATGGGCTAAGCCTATAGTTCCTATTCTCACATACGGACCCAAGAATCCTAGGATAAAGATCAAAGAAGGAGAGATTACCAAGTCTCAGAGATACCAAATCTTAGCAGGAAGCATATATAAACAGGATAATCAAAAGATTCTTGCTTGTTGTGTAGATGAATCAGAACATGCGAATTGGTTGCAATTGGCACACATAGGTGCACTAAAGCAACATCATTCAAAACGTCAAACATTACAGACTCTGCATAGACTAGGAGTATATTGGCCTTCGATGGAAGCAGATGTCTACAAGTTGTGTAAAGAATGCCATGTTTGTTGTGGAAGACCACCAAGAGAGCATGCTACATTATATCACGTGTCTCTCACACCAGACTGGAGTGAACCTTTAGTGACGTATTTGAGGACGAAGACATTCCCTCAAGGAATGACCATAGCTCGACAACGCAGTCTGGAGCAGGAAGCTCAAGACTATTCACTTATTGGTGATAATCTATACAAAAGAGGACGAGATGGATATCTAAGACAATGTGTTCATGAAAGCGATTATCTGAGCATACTAGAGACTCCACACCAAGGTGTTGTAGGAGGTCATTTTGGACCAGATAGGATAATGAAAGCCATCCTCTTTGCAGGATTATGGTGGCCCACTCTTCACATGGATGCACATACCTATGTTTAGAGATGTGATGTGTGCCAAAGAACTCAATTTCCTACTCGCAGAGATGAAATGCCATTGAAACCCATGATGGGTGGACGCGCATTTTCTAAGTGGGGTATAGACTTTGTAGGACCCATTAACCCCCTTGCAAAAGGTACACATGCTGAATACATCATTGTCGCGACGAATTATGTTACCAAATGGGTAGAGGCAAAAGCCACAAAAAAGAATGATGCACACACAACTGCAAAATTCTTATTTGAAAATGTCTTTACAAGATATGGATTGCCTATAGAGCTAGTAAGCGATCGTGGAACTCACTTTCTAAACCAAGTCACTGAATATTTGTTACAGGATTTTATGGTGATTCACAAGAAATCCACACCATATCATCCTCAGGCCAATGGTCAGGCTGAAAGCACTAATAAGATCCTTTGTAACGTACTGACGAAACTCGTGAACAACAAACGTTCAGCTTGGGACAAACAGTTAAACCATGCTGTTTGGGCATATCGAGTGGCCTACAAGACCGTACTCAATGCAACTCCCTTTCAGATGGTTTTTGGTCAGAATGCTGTGCTTCCTTTGGACTTCTTGATACCGACCCTTAAGGTTGCACAAGAACATCAGTGGACCGGCCATGAATTATCAGCAAGAATAATGGACTTGGAACGATTAGGAGAAACCAGGTTAAATGCAACAGCACGAATATATGCAGCGAAGAAGCGACAAAGAGCATATTTTGATGCACATGTGAAAGATAAGGGCCTAAAAGAAGGAGATTTAGTTCTAGTATATATGCTAAAGCAACACACACGTAAGTTAGAAAAGCGAGGTTATGGACCTATGATCATTAACAGACTCTCGACAAGTGGAGCAGTACAGTTAGCCACCTTAGAAGGAAACGTAATGCCTAATTATATTAGTGGCTGTAGAGTCAAGTTATATCAGGAACCTCTTATTGAAGACATGCTTAGACGACTCACGTTGGCAAAGAAGCGTAAGGAGGAAGAAAATAGAATACGAGCGGAAGCTCAGGCAGAAGCAATAGAACGCATTAAGCGCATGAAGCTAAGAAGACAAGGACTAGGGAGAGAACATTATAACCCTCTGGAAACATCACCAAGATATCCCATGGCCATGTGTCAAGTAAAGTCAACCACTCATCCTAGTATAGTGGACAGGAGACCATTCATTACAGTCAGGCTAGAGCACGGCGACCCTTGCCAAGAGCTCAGGGCTTTAATTGACTCAGGTTCTGCGACTAGCGCGATTAGATGGTCCCACTATAAGGATTCAGGTCAGCCAATTTAGAGAAATCTGCATCGAGGTGCTCACTGGTCTATTTCTACTACAGTCCTAAAAAGTCGAGGGTATAACTAATCTTGCTAAATTGATTTCTCTTAGCATAGTTTATCTTTTTACATCATTCCACTTGCAAATGGTATCTTACTAAGCTAATTAAATACCCCTAGAAGGAATTTTATCAATTGCTACTGTGCTGGTCACATTGAGCAAAACATTCAACAGGTGTCAAGACATAAATAGAAGGTTTTCTTGAGTTTGTGATTTCCAAAGTTATCTGTTTTGATTCAATCATTGCACATATCATTTCCAAAGGACATAGGCCATTTCTTGGTGTCATTGGAATGCTATGGAAGTCTACTTATCAAGTCTGAAGCCAAAGAGGGCTGGTACAAAGCAGGTTTAGCAGTATCTACTCAGTCTCTTGGATCATCCATCCATCTTTCCCAACAGTTGCATATGCATGACTAACTGCAATGTTGATATGGAACTTATCACAATGATTTTGGCTGGTTGAAAGCTTAGTGAGATTGTTTGGGTTGAGGTTCTCCATGGTCTTCTATGAAGAGTGACGTGAAGTGTCTAAAATGACGTGAAAGAGAAAAATAGGCCTGCTATGGAAAGTAGAGTAAAAAGTGAGAAACGTCATAAGCACACATTATATAGGTCCATGAACAAGAGGAAAATTCAAATTTTGATGAACGCCCGATGAGCACAAACTTCGAGGTGTAAGATATCACACAAACTTTTCATGATTATCACACAAGTTTATCACTCTTCAAAATTTGCATAACATACATTTTAAATTAGCTTACATGGAATTTTTTAAATGATTTGACAAGTTTAATCCAGATTAAGCACAATGAATTGAAATCCTTACACGACCAACTGTTTTTTGCCCTAATGTAGAGGACTTTCCAAAATTATCAAAGAGAAATGAGCTCACACTTGAAGCATCAAGTGATTCAGAAGATGAACAAAATACTCCAAGAAGAGAAGTCAACCCTTGGAAATCTAAGTTCAAAGCCAAAGTACATGAGTTGAGGGATGTGGCAGAATCCTATCAACAAACAATTAGAAGTTCAACTAAAGAAAAGAGAAACACAAAAAGATATGTTTATGATGTTTCACTAGTTATCAAACATTTTGTATATCTAGCATAGGAATCAAAATTTGAAGAACCCTCATCATATGAGGAAGCAAAGAAGAAGCATGTCTGGATGAATGCTATGGAAGGAGACATAGATGCTTTATAGGAAAATCAAAATTGGAAGATCATAGGTTCAAGATGTTTATATAAGGTGAAGAAAAATTTTGATGGATCTATTGTTGGTGCATTTTTATCCAAGCCTAGTGCTTGATCACTCATCAATTGCTATGTATACTCTCAATGAGAGAAGCCATAAAACCTAACTCTAGTAAAAGTCATTACTTGAAAAGTAATCACATCAAAAGGTATAATCCTTGGGAACCTTGCAGCCTAACTTGGCACGAATAATGAGGTTATTTAGGAGAATTGATCAACCAAATATTCCCTTAACTTAAGGAAACTTTTAGGTGGATTTTTTTGGGTGTGTGTAGAAGTGCGAGACACACAAGAAGCACACACAACAAGGAGCACAGATGCAGTAAGACACATGGAGAAGACTGATGGATAGAATAACTCTCTCTATTGACGATGAACTGAACTAAAGTAAGAGCTAAATAATATCCCTAAGTACAAAGTACCACCACATATGAGTGTATCAATTATGTGGTAACATGGGGAAAAAACATCTAGCCAACACTAGAGTAAAAAGTGCCCATGTATAGGGAAAAGGTTCACATCAAAGCTACTCGAGGAACACATAAGTGTAACAGACCCCCCTAGAGCAAATGATGTGAACACATATAGGGAGTTACAAATCAGCCCCCACAAGGTAATAAGCCTAAAGCTTTGTGAAAAGCTTCAATCTTTTTCCATGGAAGAGCTTTGGTGAATATGTCTGCCACATTATCTCGTGTAGGACATATATCAAATCAATATCTCCTACATGAAGGCGCTCTCTCACATAGTGATAATGCACCTCAATATGTTTGGTCCATGCATGAAACACTAGGTTTCGTGCAATAGTCAAAGCACTCTGAATATTAGTGAGAATATGTGTAGCCGCATCAATCTCCATGCAAAGATCCATCAATAGGCATCTCAACCATATAGACTCCACTGTAGCTATGAAAATTGCCTCGTACTCAACTTCACAACTCGATGTCACCACTGTAGGTTGCTTCTTACTCAACCAAGATATGCATGAGTCTCCAAGGAAAAAGCAATTACCACTAGTGGCCATGTGAGTATCATAAGAACCATCCCAATCACTATCTATAAAAGAGAATATCTTTTATAGATAGTGATTGGATGAATATGTTTGCCATAAAAGAGAGCTAAGCTCAAAGTTCCTCTAAGATATCTAAATACACGTTTTACCTCTTGCCAATGCTTAGTGCTAGGGCTATGCATGAATTGACTCAACTAGGAAACAACATACTGTATATCCAGCCTTGTGATGCATGCATATATAAGACATCCCACATCTTGATGATAAAGAGAAGTGTCAAATGCATCACTGAAATCCTCAACTGAGAACCTGAATCCTGTCTCAGCTGGTGTGGAAAATGGCTTGCAATCCTCAAAGTCAAAATGCTGAAGTAGTTTTTCAACGTACTTTGCTTGATGCATAACAATTCCCCCCTCAATGGATACAAACAGGATGCCAAGTTAGTAGCTGAAAAGACCAAGATAAGTGACATCAGAATTATGCTGCAAATCAGCCATAAGAATGTCAAGTTTTGCATCACATGATGCAGTCAAGAGTATGTCATCAACATAAAGAACAAGCACTATAAGATCAGCCCCATTTTTTTGTACATAGAGTGTGCTTTCCATCGGACTACATGTTGTTGTGTTTACAAACTTGTAAACATCAAAGTACACAACGAAAGATGATGAGAACTCCCAAGATCTTCAAAAGATCAAACAAATCTTTCCAAACTTCAAAAACAAATTTTCCTCCAAACTTTCAAGAAAACAGAAATAGGTCACTGTAGCAAAATAATCCCCAGAAACTCTCTAAGAAGAATTTGACAAAACTAATCATATATCCTGAAATTAGAATTTGAGTAGCATGCTTTAGAAACAAAAAACATAAAAAAAGGTGGAGTATAGCTCCCAAACCAACAACTTGAAGTCAAGGTAAGAAAAGGCCTGCAACAGCAAGGTATGACTAACTGTCTGAATTGAAAACTAATGTACAACAGCAAGAAAACTTCAAGATCTATGAGAAATTTTGATATGGATAGAAAGTATGAGAGCTAAGGAAACTCCTCCAAGTGAAATTACTCAAAAAGACTCATAACGACTGAGATATGAAAGTTTGAAGAGAGGTATGTCACTGATGAGACATCGGATAGACACAAGAAAGAAGATCTGCAAAAAACGCCTACTTCCGCAGAGTTTTCTCATTGCAAATTGTACAAAAACTGATCTACTTATATAGTACAAGTTGTAATCTTGGCAACACAACAAGAATCACTCAATTTGGACACCTACACTAAGAGAACCACTCTTTTTATTGAGAGGCTATCAACAGAAGCGCCTTCCTTGTCTAAAAATAGACACCTCTCCTTTCATTCTACTTTTATCTACTTTTATCTACTTTTGCTCTAATTTTGGAGATGTGAACGCCTCGACATGTTATTTTTCATAACTAATAAGATCCACAAGCTTCCATATACCATTTTTAATAAATAATAAAATCCACAAGACTACTTTAGAGCTTGTTTTTATGTAACATTGCCCCCCTCATCCAAAGCTTTGACTCCAAGTAGTACTTTGATTTGCTTAAGCTTCTGAGCATCCACTGCTTTTGTGAGTATGTCTGCGAATTGATCTTTAGTTCCAACATGTTGAATATCAATATCTTCATTCACCACCTTCTCTCGGATATAGTGATAGTGCACTTCAATGTGTTTTGTTCTTGCAT
The DNA here is from genome assembly GCA_020310875.1 of Ceratopteris richardii. Classification (NCBI taxonomy): domain Eukaryota; kingdom Viridiplantae; phylum Streptophyta; class Polypodiopsida; order Polypodiales; family Pteridaceae; genus Ceratopteris; species Ceratopteris richardii. The sequence goes on along the minus strand of CM035442.1, from coordinate 32,714,182 downwards.
GGTACACTAGATTAGACGTGAGTTGTAATGAACTTACATTATCTCCAAAGAGTAGTGGACATATTGTAGATAGATTTGTATCATAAAGCTTCAAATACCACATAATCTCACATGTTGCATTTGTAAGACTTCTATATTCAGCTTCTGTTCTTGAAAGTGCTACTGTAGGTTGTTTTTTAGAACTACATGAAACCAAATTATTACCTGCAAATATTAGATATCCACCTGTACTCCTTCTATCATCCTTATTTCTAGCCCAATCTGCATCACTGTATGCTTTCAAATTCAAACCTTCATGATATTTATAGCCCAGACCTTCATTTAATGTACCCTTCAAATATCTCAAGACCCTTTTTGCTGCTTGCATATGAACATCTGTGGGTTTGTTCATGAATTGAGACAATGTACTTACACTAAATGTAATATCCGGCCTTGTTAAAGTTGCATATATAAGAGAACCAATCAAAGACCTGTAGATAAGTGGATCTTCTAAAGGTTCACCATCTTCAGCAGTGTACTTCACATTGGGTTCCATTGGATTACTGATACTCTTGCAATGCTCCATGCCATATTTCTTTAACAAATATGAAATATACTTCCTTTGTAGAAGATATACGCCATCTTCCTTCTTCATAACTTTGACCTTCATTGTTTCCTGTTATTATCAAGTCATCCACATAAATTGAGATATAAACAATCAATGATCCTTCAACCTTAACATACAAAGAAGTATCTGCATGAAACACTCCGATGTCGACGGGATCTGCAGGCGATCAAATGTTCTAGTTGGAGCTCGATGGCTATGGCGTTCTGTGCCTGCTCGACGCCTGTGCATACGCGGGGAAGTGCTGCTTGACGGCTATGGCGGTGACGTTCTGCTTGACGGCTATGGCGGACTCTGCTCGACGGATAAGTTCATAGGGCAACTCTGCTCGCTGCTGAGCTCGACGGCTATGGCGGACTCTGCTATCAACCAACAACTAGAGGAACTCTGCTCTTGGTAACTCTGCTCGTTGCGCTGGCGGTTCCTGAAGGCTCGTCCTCCTGGGTGGTTTTGAAGGCCATCAGCATCATCGTCTTCTGTTGGCCGCGGTCGCTTCCCTAGGTAGCAGGTATCGCGACACCTCCGCTGGAGGTATCGTCGGTACCTCCCTGGGTGGAGGCTGGCACCGCGGTATCGTTGCCACCCGCAGCGATACCCTCGGGCGATCGCGATACCGCCACTCCGGTCGGACGATTCGTCGCGTCGGCGATACCTGGTCGGGCGATCGCGATAATTCCGGCGATACCTCCCCGGCGGCCCACGATACCCGGCTGGTCAGCGATACCCCGGTGGCGATTCCCCGTTAGCGACACCTCATCGGCGATACGCGGTTGGCGATACCCCTTTTTCGGCGGCGATACCCCATTTTCGGCGGCGATACTCCGTCGGTGGCAGCGATACCGGGACCCAGCGCCCGCGTGGCAGACCTTTTCCAACGGCTCAGACCCATTAATCGCCGCTCTCAACCTCGTTCGAAGTGCGCTCTCGGTGGTCTGCGACTCCTCGGCGGCGACACCCCGGCGGCCCCACGATTCCTCCTCGGCGGCCCGTCCCCTCGGCGATACCTGATTGGCCCCGCGATCGCGACACCCCATCGGCGGCGATACCGACCTTAACCGTGTACTGGCCAAAGCGGCGATACCCCCCGCTTTTCCATCGAGCTTCCTGTGACACGCGTTTCGAGGCTCTCCTACCTGGCCTGCGACACTGGTTTCTTCACGATTCGCGCTCCCTGGCGGCAGCGACTCCTGGCTGAGGACGGTGGGGTCGCCTGCTGAAGACAATCATTGCGGCCGTCCGACGGTCTCGCGATACTCGTGACTGTGACCGGCGATACCCGTTCTCCGATCCGGTCGGGCGCCCGGGAACTTCCGACCGCTTTAGAGTTTAGATAGACTCTCGAAAAAAAAAAGAAGTAAGAAAAGAAAAAAGAAAGAAAAGAAAAAAAAAAAAAAAAAAAGAAGAAGAAAAAAAAAAAAAAAAAAAAACAAAAAAAAAAAAAAAACAACAAACAAAAAGAAAAAGAAGAAGAAGAAGAGAAAAAAAAAAGAGTTAATAGACTCGAGAAGAAGAAGTGTGCTTCCCGTTTGGTGGGATTCTTGGCCTAATGATCTTTTCTTGAAAAGTGGTGTGTTAGGCTTCGCGGGGCTCGGGGGCGTCCTCTCCATGTTGGAGGAAATTGCCACTGGGCATTGATTGGCGTGTCTGGCGCAGTTTCCTTTGGCCATGGATGTGGCCTCGTCCTCCCTCGTGAAAAGTAATCGGGCTCCTCCCCTCGGGGAGGCCGGTACACTGGCCGCGCTACTGGAGGGGGGTTCGTGTGCCGCCCCTGGGGCATCCGAAAGTGTTGAATCCCCCGTCGTGTCCCTCAGTAGACCCGCAATTCTGTCTGCTCAGGAGGAGCTCAAGAAAGTTTGCCTCGTCGGCCAAGTGTTTGGCCCTAGGCCCCCGCTCGAAATTGTGCGACAATGGCTTCGAAAAGAGTGGTTCCCTCGAGGATTAATTGTCAGCAAATGTCAGTTCCTACCAGCAAACCACATGCTGCTAGTCTTTGAGAATGAAGAGATGGCGTTCCAAGCCCTAAGCGTTGGCACCTGGCAGCTTGGTCGGACGACCCTGTGCCTATTCAGATGGTCCCCGGACTTTACTCCTGACAAATCGAAATCACTCCGGTACCCTCTTTGGGTTGAGCTCCCTAACCTCCCATACTTCCTGTACAACTTCGTATGGGACATTGTCTCTCCTATCGGCAAGCCGTTGGCTTCACGCGAAGATATTGGTGGTCTCATCTATGAAGGCGCAAGACACTCGTTCAACGCTAGGTGGCACCCACAAATCTGCGTCGAGGCCGACCTCAGTTCGCCGCTTCCATCAATGATCAAAGTGGACATGGGCGAAGGTGATGTTTGGGAGCAGGATATCACCTACAAAAACCTCCCCAACGCGTGCTTTCGTTGTGGTCAGCAAGGTCACAGGATTAAAGACTGCCCCCTCAGGCAAAAAAACAAGCGCTCACAAGAAGCCCCCAAAACTGCTCAAGACAACAATGGCGAATTGACCCACTCGACTAAGGAAGGGGAAGGCAAGGGCCGCCCCAATCCAAAAGCTGATGCGGATGGCTTTACTGAAGTTAGAAGAAGAAGGAAGAGAAGTCCGAGGGCCAACGGTGAGAGAAACAACCTGCCACTTACCCCCAACAGCAATTTGTATTGCAATCTAGGAATTGAGATCAACGAGCTTGACTATCCAGGTGGGAAACCACTCGAGGTAGACACCTACGACAATGCCCTAGAAATCCCTGACAACAAAGAAACCCCCCAGGAGGGCTATACTACAAGCAAAGAAGATGGATTCAACAGTACTAATGAAGACAACATGGATAGTGAAAGTTCCATCATTGGATCGACGATCCCGGAAACGGTGCCGAGCACGGGGCCCAGCTCCCCCCAGCAAGGAATATCCCGCAAAGGAAAACAGCCTATGGAGCTACCCTGGAAAAGCCCCCACAAGAATCGATTTCTAAGTCGGGATCAGATCCCAGCGAAAAAGAAAGATGAAGCCAAGAGAAGAAAGGACAAGGCTCCCTCCCGCAAAGAGGGATCAATACAAAATGATTGTCATCTCGCTAAACGCTAGGGGGCTAACCGACCCCTCAAGAGCGGCCATCATTGGTCAATGGCTCCGCGACATCAGCCTAAAACCAGATATCATATGCATTCAAGAGATTAAAATTGACGGAGAAGACCTGCTGAAACGGCTCAGACAGGTTTCCTCGGCCCATGTGTGGATCCCAACAAAGCACCAACGGGGGTCCGGTGGAACGGCTATCGGAGTTAAACAACCCTGGCTTGAAAAGCTTGAGAACTCCATCGAAGATGTAAATCACCGCTGGATTGCGGTTTCTTTTGGTGCTCCCCTCTGTGTTACTATGGTTTCTTTGTACGCCCCTAACGGGGATTTGGAGAGGCTGAACACTTGGACTTCTCTCGACTCGCTTCCCCACAACGTGCTTATTTGTGGAGACTTCAACATGGTGGAGGACCCTATGGACAGATGGATGGGCAAGGGCAAGGTCATCGACAGTCGGGAGAAAGAAACGTGGGACATGACCAAACTCCACTTGGATTTGATCGAATTCAAAGACTCGAGTGGCTTTTCCTGGTCGAATCTCCAAGCGGGCGAGGATCTGAGGAAAGCCAGACTTGATAGATGCTACATCTCTCAGAGCTGTTCTAATCTGTGGGGCCACCCTTCCATCACGCAACGCACTGACCTCACCATCTCCGATCACTACCCGATCGTTATCATTTTTCAACCTCCCAACAAGACCCACAAGGCTCCGTGGTTCCATGCCAACGCTTCCACCTTCTCTCTCCCCTCTGTCCATCAAGAGATTGCCGAGGTGTGGAAGGTGGCCTTCGCCTCTGGCTTGGCCCCAGCCAAGTGCTGGAGAAATGCGGTCGACAAGTCTCGCAAGATCATGATCAGAACCAAGAAGATGCTCGAGACAGTGCGGCGGGCCCGTAGGGAAGCGCTTTACCACAGACTCTGGCGACTCGAGGAGGAAGTGAACAAAGGAAAACACCAAGCCCAGAAAGGTCTCCGGAAAATCAGAGCAGCGTTGAGATACGAGGAAGAAATTCAAAGGAAGAACTTGCAAATCTTCTTCAAGGAGTGGTGGGCTGGAAAAGCAGACAAACCCACCAAAGAGATGTGCAGTATCCTTAAAAGGAAACACAACAGAGAGACGATTCCTCTACTGCTAGACCCACATGGCAATATATGCGACTCGGAAGAAGATAATTTTGGCATCATCGAAGGGCACTTCACGAGACTCCTGGGAACCTCGAACCCCCTCTCCCACCATAGAAGGGATTGCATGGCTGCCATTTCTAGGGTTTCCCCCCGGAGAATCCCACACAACCTCCACTCCCTACTTCATGCCCCGATCTCTGAATCAGAAATCATAGAGGTCATTGATGCCCTCCCTCTTGGCAAAAGCCCGGGACCCGACGGACTCACTAACGAGTTTTTTAAATCATTCAAGCTGGTGGTTGCCACCCCTCTTCGGTTGGTTTGGCAAGAAGCGCTAAAATTTGGCGCTCTTCCTTCCTGTATAAATAATGGAATTATCAAGCTGATTCACAAGAAGGGGGAAAAAAATAGAATCGAGAACTGGCGGCCAATTACGATGCTCCAAACAGGATACAAGATCGTCGCCAAAGTCATTGCCAACAGACTTGCGTGCCACCTGAGATCTTGGCTTAGTGAGGACCAAAAAGGTTTCATCAAAGGCAGATCCATCCTGGAAACCATTGTGGATATTTGGGAAGGTATTCAATTTGCAAATGAGTCTAATCAAGATGTGGTCTTCCTCAAGATCGACTTTGACAAAGCCTACGATAGGCTAGAATGGGACTATCTTCTGCAGTCGCTCCAAGACCTCGGATGTAGTCAGAAATTCACCAAGATGATCGCGACCCTTCTCGGCAACGCAACGACCCGAATTAACGTTAACGGCAAACTTTCGAAGGCGATCCATCTTAAAAGATCCATTAGACAAGGGTGCCCTCTTGCCCCCCTTCTCTTTGCCATTGCCACTGAGGGGCTGAGCAGACTTGTGGCTCATCATGTGGAGACCGGCAATATCAAAGGCCTCCAGCTACCCCACGACCACAGTCAAATCATCATGAGACTTTTTGCCGACGATATGAACGCGTTCGTTCACAATGATAATACCAGCCTGGAGACTTTCTGGAGGTGCCTTGATACCTTTTGTGTGGCCTCTGGATCCAAAATCAACCACAATAAGACCGCCTTTAGGGCCATTGTGGGACAACAACCTGGCCCTCTCATGGATCATGGCTGTCAAATCATTCCGCAGGGCCAAATATTTCGGCTGCTAGGAATCCCCCTGGGGTTTGGCGTCTCTATGGAGCAGCGATGGAACTGGGTGCTGGCCAAACTTGAAAACAAGCTCAACTACTGGAGAGGCATGCAAATCAATCTCGCTGGACGGGCGATGGTTATCAACACGTTCCTCCTCTCGTCTACTATCTATTTCCTCTCTTGCTGGAAACCGAATGAGCAAGGCCTGTCCAAACTGAATAGCATCTGCAGAAACTTTCTTTGGACGGGCGATCATAACAGAAGGGGGGTGCCTAAAATCAAATGGGCCATCTGCACCAGCCCTAGAGAGAGCGGGGGGCTTGGCATCCTGGACATTGGATGTATGGCTAACAAACTGGCGGCCAAATGGATGATTAAAGCTTGGTGCAATAGGGAGGCCTCATGGGCCAAGCTGATCTTCAGAAACAAAAATGAGTTGGCCCTCACGGGGTCCCCAAACTGGAAGAACCTTGACATCATGACCCTGCTATTCTCCCCGATCCCTGTCTTCCCGAAAGGCTCCAATCTCGTTTGCTCTCTTTGGAAGGGCTGGAACAAAGTCAAAAGCCTCACAAGAGTTAGTGAGGACTGGAAGTGGGCGGCCGGAATCAGACAAAACGACTCTATCTGGTTTCCGATACATGGCATCCGGAGTGTGGAGTCGTGGAACATTCAAAATGCCAAGAAGTTATGGAACAAAGGATTCAAAAAATGGAAACACCTCTGGAAACATGACACCAACAGTTGGATCAACTACGAGGATATCGACCCCCGCATAAACGTCTCCTACGAAGAATGGAACACCTTGCTAAGCAGATGCCTCGCCTGGGATCGTCACAAAACTCGCCTCCTCATGGGACACGATGCTCCGAACGCGCGTGGTCTCAAATGGCACAATGGTAATAGCTTACTCAAAATCCCGAACGTCAAAGAAACGATTGACCTCCAGATCAGCCTCAACAAGAAGTGGTGCCTGTCTTGGACGCGGCTTCGGTGGGACATGAAATTCATGGGTATCTGGCACCCACTTATAGAGATTAAGAAGTCTGTCCTCTTATGGCAAATTCTTCATCGAGGAATCTGGACTAACCATAAGGCAAGCAAAATTTGTGGGATCCCTCCGTGGTGCAAACGCTGCCACCGTGCAATCGAAGATGTCCCACACATCTTCCTTACTTGCCCCAACTCTTACAAAATCTGGCAGACGGTTGGACTGAAAATCAGAATTCAGAAACAACTTAGTTGGAAACAAGTCCTCTTGGGAGAAGCGATTGGTTGCTCTGCGGCTCTCTGGAACGCAATCAGAGGAGAAGTCCTGTGGAAAATTTGGCGGGAGCGGTGTGCTCTCAACTTCGGCGACTCCCCCAGGGAGTGGTCGATTGAAAAATCCCTATTCCTCCTTGGCAAAAGGATTGCCAACAGCAAGAAATCCCCCCCCTTCAGGCACCATCAAGTCCTCCTTTTGATCAACAACAAGCTCAAACCCAAGTGGGCCCCGCATGAGGGCGACGAAAGGGTGATCAACCTTCTTTGTAATGCAACCTAGGAATCTGTCAAGCTTCCCCTGCTTTGTGGGATACGGGGGGTCCCGTGGGCACTAGTCCCCTTCCTTTGTACCTTCGTTTCTTATTTTAATTCAAGTCCGGGAGAGTAGGCTATTGCCGAACTTCCTTTTATAAAAAAAAAAAAGAAGTATCTGCATTTGAACACCTGTATCCCTGCTTTTCAAGAAACTTTACCAATCTAAAATTCCAAGCCCTTGGAGCGTGCTTAAGACCATACAATGCTTTCAAGAGTTTACATACATGCGTAGGCTTCTTGGGATCTTCATAACCTGCTGGCTATGTACACATCTTCTTTTAAATCACCATTGAGAAATGCATTTTTTATATCTAATTGATAAAGATTCCATACCTTGCTTGCAGCAACACTTATTAATGTCCTTATTGTTGATATCTTGGCAACAGGAGAAAATGTCTCCTCATAATCGATGCCATAACTCTATGCATAACCTTTACAAACAAGCCTTGCCTTATATCTACTTACTGAACCATCACTGTTTCTCTTTATCCTGTACACCCATTTGTTACCAATTACCTTCATGTTAGGTTGCCTTGGAACTAAACTCCATGTATTGTTCTCATACAAAGTTGTCATTTCTTCATCCATTGCTTTAACCCATTTCTTTACCTTTGACGCTTCTTTAAAAGTTGTTGGTTCCTACTCCTCAAGAAGTTTTGCAATATAAGCTTCATGAGAAAATCTTTGCGGTTGCCTTCTTTCTCTTATTGGATACCTTGATTGGCTTCTTGCCCTACCATGCTTTTCTTGCCTTCGAGTTTGAGTTCTTCTTGATGTAGAACCTTCACTTTCTTCTTCATGTGACTCAATTTCCTTTGAAATCAAATCGAGAATTTTCTTCAACTTCTGATTGGGGGGAGTTTCCTCTTTCATGTGTAATTTGATTCTCTGGTGAACTTGGAGAACTTGGCTCTTCTTCGTGACTTCTTGTAGTTTCTTCTTCAACTACCTGCACTACATGTTTATACCAAGATTTATCTTCATGAAAAATAACATCTCTCGAAACAATTACCTCTCCCGTATTTGGGTTCACACATCTATATCCTGGTTGCCCTTCTGCCATACCAATGAAAACCATTTTTTGTGACCTTGGATCCAACTTTGACCTTAACTATTGTGGAACATGAACAAAACATATGCTTCCAAAAATTCTACAATTAGCAATATCTGGTTTTGATCCATAAAACAATTCATAAGGTGCTTGTTGTACATGACTTTGAGTAGGTGATAACCTGTTCATCACATAAACTGCCATATTGCATGCTTCAAACCAAAAAATAAGTGGTAAGTCCTTTTCATTTAACATGCACCTACCCATCTCCAAGATAGACCTGTTTCTTCTTTCGGCCACACCATTTTGTTGAGGTGTGTATCTGTTTGTAGTCTCCTTTTTAATTCTTTCTTCCAAAAATATTCATCTCCTCCATCTGATCTCAGCCTTGTTATGCTTCGACCTGTTTGCTTTTCAACCAATGATTTAAACTTTTTGAATATGTCAAACACTTTGGATTTGTATTTCATAAAATAAATAAATGTAAACTTTGAGAAGTCATCAATAAATGTGACAAAGTACTTGCTACCTGCCATGGACTCTTCTTGAGATGGACCCCATACATCAATATGAATCAAGTCCAAAATACCTCTCCTTTGCAATCCTGCTTTTGAAAAAGGACTTCGTACCTGTTTCCCAAACTGACATGCCTCGCAACTTAGGTAATTGTGGTAAACCTTCAACCAATGATTTCTTTGCAATATCTTTTAACCTGCCAACACTGATGTGTTCCAATCTCTTATGCCATAAATCCAATTGACTTACTTGAGTCCCATTAACCATTGTATAATCTGCATAATCTAGAACTTCAACTTCATAAGTATATAATCTGTTTACCTTTTGTCCTTTTATAATAAAATTTCCATCCTTCTTCTGATAAGCCTGCCACTGATCATTGTCAAAATCGGCCTTTACTCCATTGTCCTCCATCTGTCCAACTGAAATCAAATTTCTTGTAATGGTAGGAACAAACAAAACATCTCTAAGAGTGACATGTTCATTAAGTGGGCAATCACCAATGTAAACTACTTCATGCTCAATACTATCTCCTGTACCAACTGTGACTCTTGAATTAGGTTTGTGTAAGTTCACAAACATATTCATGTTGTGACTCATGTGGTTTGAACAACCACTATCTACATACCAAGTTTTGTTGTTTACCTTCCTCTTATGTGTCTCTGTATGCATAGCCATAAGAACGTTTTACTTCTGTGTTTGAGCCTCCTCTTGTACTATGTTGTTGTTGTGATGCATGTGATCTTGGCCTCTTCCTCTTTGTCATCCTCTAAAACCACCTCTTCTATTCGGATTGGAGAAGAAATCCCTGGCATAATGACCAACTTTACCACAATAATGGCACGTAAAGTTACCTTGCTGGTTTGGTTGAGTCTGTTGACTTTGTTGTGTTGTTCTTCCTCCTCTAGTAGCATTGAAGCTTCCTCTTCCTCTTGCATTGTTGTTAAATCTTCCTCCTCCTCTTGAATTTCCTCTACCTCTTGATCTATTTGATGAAGTATAAAGAGCTTGTCCTTGACTACCTCTTTGTGAATGATAAGAGTTGCCACCTTCTATGTTGATTTCTTCAGTCATCATGAGCGTTTGTAAATCTTCAAAGGATGGTAGATTCTCTCGAGTCATGATAGACGTAATGAAAGACTTCCATCTTTCATCTTCTCTCAAGCCATTTAACATGCTATTAAACTTTATATCCTCACTAGGAGATGTGTCAAGAGAGGCTAATGCTTCAATAAGAGATTTTACCTCAAGAACATAATCATTAACTGATTGTCGTGGCTTCTTTTTAACTCTTGTTAGCTCACCTATAAGTTGTGTTTGCCTCGCTCTGTTGGTAGTTGCAAATAATCTTTCTACAGACTCCCAAGCCTCTCTACTAGTATTCAAACCTCTTATATGCCCAAGCATAGTATTGGAAATAGTTTGTGATATAATAAACAAAACTCTTCTATCTCTTTTGATCCATTCTTGCTCTCTTGCTCGATCCGCTTGTGTAAGAGCTTCTGGTAATATCGGCTTCACTTCTGTACTTGTTATCAATCCCCAAAGACCTTTAGACATGAGATAACACTCCATTCTAAATTGCCACATGGGATAATTTCTCCCATCTGATAACTTCTCAATGGATGCACTCAAATCTGCAATGTTGAATTGTTGTAAACAAAGAAGATAATTCAATAAGTTGTATTAAAGATTTGATAAAAAAACAAAAGCTCTGATACTACAATGTTGTGTTTACAAAGTTGTAAACATCAAAGTACACAACGAAAGATTATGAGACCTCCCAAGATCTTCAAAACACCAACCAAATATTTTCAAACTTCAAAAACAAACTTTCCTCCAAACTTTCAAGAAAAAATAAATAGGTCACTGTAGCAAAATAACCACCAGAAACTCTATGAGAAGAATTTGACACAACTAATCCTATATCCTGAAAGTAGACTCTGAGTAGCATGCTTTAGAAACAAAAAACATCAAAAAAGGTGGAGTATAGCTCCCAAACCAACAGCTTGAAGTCAAGGTAAGAAAAGGCCTGCAACAGCAAGGTATGACTAACTGTTTGAATTGAAAAATGATGTACAACAGCAAGAAAACTTCACGATCTATGAGAAATTTTGATATGGATAGAAAGTATGAGAGCTAAGGAAACTCCTCCAAGTGAAATTCAAAAAGACCTCATAACAACTGAGATATGAAAGTTTGAAGAGAGGTATGTCACTGATGAGACACCGGATAGACACAAGAAAGAAAATCTGCAAAAAACGCCTACTTTCGCGGAGTTTTATCATTGCAAATTGTAGAAAAACGGATCTACTTATATAGTACAAGTTGTAAGCTTGGCAACGCAACAAGAATCACTCAATTTGGACACCTACACTAAGAGAACCACTCTTTTTATTGAGAGGCTATCAACAAGAAGCGCCTTCCTTGTCTAAAAATAGACACCTCTCATTTCCTTCTACTTTTATCTACTTTTGCTCTAACTTTGGAGATGTGAACACCTCCACATGTTATTTTTCATAACTAATAAGATCCACAAGCTTCCATATACCATTTTTAATAATTAATAAAATCCACAAGACTACTTTAGAGCTTGTCATTATGTGACACATGTGAAGCCAAGAGCAATCAAGTGCTTATGGATTTTGTTATAACATGCTGTTGGAAGCAGTCAGAGGCACAGACGCCACGGAAGCATGTGAAGACGAAGCAGGGAGCCAGGCGGATCAATCTTTTAAACAAATACATGTCTTATTAATTTTCCCAAAACATTCAACAGTGATTATTATCACTAATTGTAACATATGTATCATAGAAAACCCCATTTTGTAATCCATAGCTCCATTTTGTGCAAGCCGAGGAGTCCTCGAGCTTGAGGAGCTTAGGTAGAATACTCGTACCAAATTTCGTTATTTTTAGACATCGTTTACCCTTCCAAATAGCCTCTAGGACCTATTTTTTTAACTAGGCCGGTCATTAGATGTGAAACCGGTCAAAACTAGTCTAGAAACTATAAAAAGAGCTAGAGAGCTCATTTTTGAGGTTGGTTCATTGTAGCTTGTTTGAGATTAGAGTTATTCTTGAGCTTGTAAGAGTATTCTTGAGTAATTAGAGCTAATTTCACACCTTCCATTGTATCTTGCTTGTCTCTTCATTGTGTGTGTGTATGTGTGTGTGCATCTTTGTGCTTCTCACCTTCACTCTCACATCTTCTCACATTCACGATCTTCATATCACTCCTACCTCTCCCTCGGATTGACATTAAGGAGGTGAAGCTTCTTAACGTGGTTCTCACCATCGTGCTAGAGCAACACCAAATTTGGCGCCGTTGCCGGGGATCGAGTCTAGGACGAATGTGTGATGGTAAGAGTATAGCAAGAAGTGGCGTTGGAAGGTAAAAATTTCAGTTTTTGTTGTTGTTTTTACTTAATTTTTAGTGTTTTTCACCTTCCCCACACTCCATCTTCATCATTGCATCATCATCTCCATTTCCAAAAAAATCAGAAAATTCACCATATCCACCCATCCACCTCATTTCCCCTCATTTGTGCGTGCGAGAGAGCGAGAGAGAGTTTTTGCGCTTGTATGCACTTGCGTTTTCTTGAGTTTTCTTGCAGGTACAGAGCTTCAGAGCATCAGGAAAGCTTCCAAAAGGTAAAAATTTCAGTTTCTGTCAGAAATTTCCGACTGTGTTGGACCATCGCGATGGTCCGCCAAGTTCGGAATCTGGAGAAGGCGACCACACCAGCGTGAAGAGCACACCTGCGCCACTAGGAATCCATACTCGCATCCCAAAAATTCGTCATTTGGTGGACCATCGCGATTGGCTCGGACCATCGCGATTGTGTCGCACCATCGCGATAGGCTCACGCCATCGCGACGGCTCGGCCGGACCATCGCGACGGTTCGCTTTTTCGGACCATCGCGACGGTTCACTTGAGCCATCGCGACGGTCCACTTGGACCATCGCGACGGTTCATTTGACCCCGGACCATCGCGATTGGCCTATGCCATCGCCACGACAGTGCCACGTGTCACGTTGAACCATCGCGACGGTTCGTTTTTTCGGACCATCGCGACAGCCCAAAATCGGACCATCGCGATTGGCTCAAGCCATCGCATCGCGGACCATCGCGACGGTTCACTTCGGACCATCGCGATTGTCCACCGTTGACCGTTGACCGCGCCATCGCGATCGTTCACTTCGAGCCATCGCGACGGTTCGCTTTTTCGGGCCATCGCGATTGTCCAAATTCCACGCCATCGCGACGGTTCGCTTGGACCATCGCGACGGTTCGACCTCACGCCATCGCGATCGTTCACTTCGAGCCATCGCGACGGTTCGCTTTTTCGGGCCATCGCGATTGTCCAAATTCCACGCCATCGCGACGGTTCGCTCGGACCATCGCGACGGTCCCAGACCATCGCGATTGCCCACCCCCATCGCAAATTTTGGACTTCAATTTTTGACCAAATTTGGGGGTATTTTTGGAAAATTTTTGGACCATTAGACTCATAGGAGACCCCTTAGCTCATATTTGAAGGAAAATTTGATTGTCAGTTCTTACCCCCCAGGGCCTGAACGCTCATAACTTTTTCATCCGAAGTCCGTTTTTTGAGCTTAATAGCTCGTTAGAAAGCTCGTGACGAGTACTACGTGACCTCAACTGTTTTTTTCATAAAGGATACGTCTATCTTTGGATAAGCTATTTTGAGGTTCACCTAGTCTGGGACTAGGAAGTCAGGGGGCACATATTGAAAATTTGAGCTAAAAAGGTGTATATACTCAAGTGTTTAATCATCTTGTGAATTGGTCTAACATTGGAATTTTCCAGGTCTAGCAAGGGCAATCCAAGGCAAGCAAGCAAGGCAGTGGAGACAGCAGAGCTTGGGAAGCACGGCTTCTTGGGCAACAGGGCATCAGAGCAACCAGAAAAGCCGACTCGAGGTTGGAAGATTACTCAACCCCCTCAGTCAATTTTTAGCTTAGGTTAAACGGTAGTTGTGGATTAACGACGATAGGAACGCCTCAAGTTCAAGATACCTAATTCTATCAAGTTTAAGACTTAAAGTAAAGGTGTGTGTGACGCGAAAACCTAAAGAAAAGAACATAAGTCTGACGGAACGAAAACTTAAAATCATCACGAAAGTCGGATTCCTGACGCATAAATTAAGACAAGAATCCAAAGAGAAATTAAAAGGAACCAAGAATTGATCACAAAGAACCATTGACGATCTAAGTGTGTAATTGAGTGAGCAAGGAAGAAAATTAATGAACCTTAGATCGGGCAAACATATAGGTAAGTCGGACAGAAGAAGCCTTAGATCATCAGAGGCTAGTGTGAGAACCACAGCTCGATCTTGGGCTCAGCAATTGAACAGTAGTTATCCCTACGAGTTGAGCTCAGAATCAAGTGAATCAGAAATGGCATTTAGCACTGACAGACCAGCAGGAGGGTCTAATGTAGCATACTTAGAAAAACCTGAAGGACCCTATAGAACGCAGTTAGAGTTTCTCCGAACCAACCGACTAGGTGCTCGCATCTATGAGGATGGTTTGCAGAGGCAAGTGGTGCAACTGCACAACCCTAATCAACCCATTGGATTGGAAAGACCAGTGGTGAAGTTTGAGAGAGACGCGTACATAGACAAAGAAGGAACCATGTATATCTTGAGTACGCAGCCAAACGATACTAATGAGTTTGGCACAATCCAATTAGAGACAGAAGGGAAATTTCAAGGAAAAGAACCGTTAGAAGAACCTAGAACACCTAGAGGGAAATCCGTATTAACAAGAGTACTCATCCCAGAGTGGATCCCTCAAGATAACAGGAGCACAGAGTTGTTCATAAATAAAGAGACAGATGAAGCCTTTTGGAGGTACAGAAAGGAAAACCCCAGTGAGGTAGGCATCATTACAATCTATGAATTCAAGGACCCAGATACACCTGGAAAGGTTGTATACCTGGATGAGACTTCAGAAAGAGTCTTTGTGGTGCCTGAGCGCGCTAAAAACACCTACACTTGGAGAGGTGAATTGATATTCCCTCCACTTAGAACAAACATGAATACAAGTCAACAAGGGGCAGGAACTTCCTCAGCCCATGGAAATCAAAGAGAAGTAAATCACGAGAGACCGGAAGTAAGCTTCACTCACCCCATAGGGAGAGATAGAACAACCACGAACACTAATAAGACGGATAGACAAAGAGATCATGGAATACTAGGTGGTAGAGACGATTTTCCTCTACCTAGACCACGTGAACATGCAAGAGTATTGAGACCCACACAGTTGGTAAAATCAATGAAGAATTACTTTGATGGGACAGGAGATCCCTATGACCATGTCGCAGAATTCAAGCAAGTACTAAGAGCAGAACAAGTTGAAGACATGTTCACGCAGTACAATGCATTTGGACTAACGTTAAAGAATACAGCTTTAACTTGGTTCCAACCACTGCAACAAAGGCAATTTAGAGACATCCATCACTTTTTAGAGTCATTCATCACTGAATTCTCTAAAAGTGGGGTTAGACATGACACGTCTTCGCTGATTCATAGTTTTAAACAAACCCCTCAGGAAACAGTAAGACTGGCAGGTCGTAGATTCAGACAATATGTTGAGCGATGTCCAATGCAAGAGCTACCCTCACAAGCCAAACAAGTATCACTGTTCCTGGATGGCTTGTTGAGCGCTAAACTACGCTCCTATGTGTACCTAAAAGAACCCAGAACGCTAGAAGAATGTGTAAGAATATGTATAGACATTGAGGATAACCTAGGAGAGGAATTAGAACTCTCAAAGGTCTATAAGGACTCAGATTGTTCTTCTCTAGCATCCACAAAATTGTCTAATTCGATAGAGGACCTAGCAGAAAAAGTGGCCCAAAAACTAGGAGTTTCTAGTAAACAGGTGGCCAAGCTACCTACAAATGTACGTTGTTACGCTTGTGGTGGAAATCATTTGGCAAACATGTGCCCCAATGCACCTCAACCTCACGCCAACCCTAGTGGCCAATATTGTACAATTGAGAGAAAATACACGAATCATACGGCTCAGGACTGCCCATACAATAAACAAACTGTGAGACAGAACTACCCACAAACATACCAGCAGCCAGGTAGGTATCAAGGCCAATACAATGCTCAGCCTTATTACTATAGGCCTCCTCAGAACTACCCATACCAGGCTCAACAGAGACCTCAACCCGTCTTAGCTCAGCAGCCACCCCCACCAGCGAATGTCATCTCAGTCAAATACGCTGCTGCAGAAGAGAACCTAAGTAGGGCCTTAGTGCCTTCTTCACCCCTGATCACCGAAAGTGACCCAAACTCAAACAGTTTTGACTCTACTCATGTAACTAGTCCACCCGCCTATTACACGGAGTCACCAGAGCATGGGGAGACATATCATTATGATAGTCCACCAATGGAACCTAGTTGGGAGCCAGATTATACTAATGTGATGTATGCAAACCCAAACCCACGGCCCCAATTGAGACAGCAGAGACCACAGGGCCCTAGAGGACCATGCTTTAGATGCCAAGGAGATCACTTCATAAAGGACTGCCCACATCCCCCAATAGCAAGGCAATCACAGTACTACAGCATCCAAGGCTTTTGCGCCGACTGCGGCAAAGAACACATAATCAAAGATTGTCCTAAGAACCCAGTCAACACTTCAAATGTGACATCGATCAACGTGATAGGTATTGTAAACAACGCAGATGGATCTAACCCTACATACGTGCCTATCCAAGCTATAACCAGAGCCCAGACGCTCTTACAAAACCAACAGCTTAATCATGAAAAAGTAGCCGAAATTAGTGAAGTTGCAGAATCGAGTAGTAAAAAGACAAAATCTTGGAAAGACTCTAGAGAAAGATTAAAGAGAAAATGGAGTAAAAAGATAAGTGAGTTGGAAGGAAGTCTAAGAGAATCTAGAGCCAAAATACAAGAATTGGCTTCACAAGAATCAAACCAAGAAATCCCAGCTCAGAAATCGGGATCAGTCTTAGCGGAACCCATACCGGAAGATCTAGACATGATGTTTCGTGCATATCAGGCTAGAATAAAAGAGGGACCTCAAGTAACGGAAATGAGTAAAAACTACCCTCGAGCTGATCTAGAAATTGAGAGAACTAAACTTTGCATGAAGATGGTAGAGTTAGCACAAGCTTTGTTCGAAGCCTCTAGATATCTTAATTGGAATAACATGGCAAAACCGGAACTACACTTTCAAGGACTAATGGAGAGGCTAGAACACTTGATTGAAAGCAAGGAGAAAAAGGATCAGCATAGGAACCCTATTGTCCCAGAGACACAGGAAAGGAATCCACCATCCCTCTCTCAAGTACCCAATACAGAAAGCCAAGACAATTTGTCCTCCATACATAGGTACTCACATGAATTTTTGAGAGAAATACAAGAAGAGAAATGGAGAAAGGAACAAAGAACCCATCCTCCTATTCAAGAAATAAACGACTTGCAGGAACAATTTCCCCAAGACATCCCCTCTATATATGATGAGGTAGAGGTGGAACAACTGAGTGAACCCACAGGATTTGAATCTAATTCTTTACAAGAATTACCTCAGTTCACAGGGCCTTGGGAAGCAAAGTCTATTAGTATGAGAGCACCCACGATAATAGTGAGGAATGAAGAATCAGTGATCCCTAGAAATACGGAAGTGATCAAGAATACGAAAGTACAGTGTAATCTCACTCTGGAGGAACTGTTAAAGGTAAAACCAGAATTGTGGAAGCACGTAGCAAATCAATTCCCTGAGCTAGCTACCACACCCTCTCAGATAGGATCACATAAGAAGGTACCAGAGATACCCGTGGAAAAGATTGGAGACGTAAGCGAAGGAGAGGAAGGTAACACATATCTTCCAATAACCCATCAGGGCTACACCACGAAAGCCATCTTAGATTCAGGAGCCGGAGTAGCCATCGCTACCACCGCTTTATGGAAACGCTGGGGTAAGCCAGCACTCAGACCCACCAGGATGAAGCTGCAAATGGCTGATGGACACATAGAAAAACCATTAGGCTTACTAGAAGGCATATCTCTCACCACTTGTGGTGTAGAATTTGAGCATACCTTTGCCATTTGTGACTTTGCTAAAAATCATGCGTATGAAATGATATTGGGACGACCATTCATGCGTCAGTTGCAAATCGTACAAGATTGGGGAACTAATTCTTTGTACTTGCAACATTTAGGAGTGACTACCAAAGTCAATCTTAAAGACTATTCACACAGAGATGTACCCCCAATACAATGGAATACCATCCATAAGACACCGGTAGAGACGGAATCCGTGCACTCATTAGAATCAGATCCTTCTTGGTTGCATGAGGATACCCATTTATGGATGTGTAAAGTAGCCAAACAAGAGGAAGAACGTTTAGAAGCAAGGACCTTAGGTGCGGAACAACATTCACGAACCCTTCAAGATCCAGCCTATGCACCTGTAGTATTCCCTGACGAGGAATTTGAACCCCATGGTTGGGCGGAAATACTAGCAACCATGGATGTAGCCATCAATGAAGAACAATGGACACCCCACTGTGACGAGGATGGCTATGACATTTCAGTTTTTACGATAGAGCCAATCGTGTGCGATGCAATTTTAGAAGAGTGCGAACCAAACACTGATGCATTTGAGGACGCAAGCGATTTTGATTTAGAATCAATTATCATGGACCCACCCTTTGCATCAGAGGAAGAATATTTCTACGAAGTAGAGACTCACACTCAGAGACACGAGGACATCACGAACGAGGTAAGGTTAGCCACAGAAGTGACTACTAAGAGTGAAGGCAGGAAGAGAAAGAAGAAAGAAACCATGACGGAAAAAGAAGAATCTTTGTTTGAAGTACCCGAGAATTTCAAGAAATACGAAATCGAAGATAGAAGAATCATGGTACGAATGCCCAATAGAAAAGAGAAGGATGGACAAGTATATGATAACCGAGAGAAAACCAAGAAGGTAATAGTTGCCATAGAAGGAGAAGAAGAAAAATGCACCTACATAGGGCACGATTTGACGACTGAAGAAGAAGAAGAGTTAGTTGCCCTATTGCGCGAATATAGAGATGTTTTTGCTTGGAGTTACAAAGATTTGAAAGGAGTAGACCCAGATATATGTTCTCATAGAATCCCTATGACTCCAGATGCAAAACCGACAAAACAGAAACCTTACACGTATAATGATAATTACGCTGCGAAGATTAAAGAGGAGATAGATCGGTTGATAGAAGCAGGATTTATCTACGAAATTGAGCATACCGAATGGGTATCCCCCATTGTGGTTGTGCCCAAGAAGAATGGAAAATTGCGTGTGTGTATTAACCTTAAAAAAGTTAATGCCGCCACAATTAGAGATAGTTATCCTCTTCCTATCACGGAACACCTATTGGAAAGAGTAGCGGGCAAGGAGGTTTACAGCTTTCTTGATGGATTCTCAGGCTATAACCAAGTAGCCATTGCTCCAGAAGACCAACACAAGACGGCTTTTGCCACTGAATGGGGTATATTTGCATTTCGTGTAATGCCATTTGGCTTGACAAATGCACCCGCTACTTTCCAGCGACTCATGTGTCATGTTTTTAAGGAATTCTTACGTAAGAGCTTGGAAGTTTATGTCGATGACCTATGTGCTCATTCAATTGTAAGGCAGACACATATCCCAGAGTTAAGACAAATATTTGACAAATGTCGAGAATATCAGGTTTGTTTGAACCCAGAAAAGTGTGTTTTCATGGTCAGACAAGGCAAAATTCTAGGACACATTGTGTCAAAAAATGGAATCTCCACGGATGAGGAAAAGGTGAAGGTAATTGCAGAATTACCCAGACCAACTAACGTGAAAGAGGTACAGGTATTTATGGGCCATTGCGGTTATTATAGGAGATTCATACACATGTATGCAATCATAGCCAAGCCTCTGTACTCTCTTTTGACCAATTTTGAGTGGACAAATGAATGCGAAAATTCATTCAATGAACTCAAACGACGCTTGTGCTCAGCACCTATATTGACCACCCCAGATTGGAGTAAGCCATTCCATGTACATGTGGATGCATCCAATTACGCCATAGGATGTGTGTTAGCACAACCCACGAATGAAGGTAACATAGATCTCCCCATAGCTTACGCTAGCAGACAACTGAACGCAGCAGAAAGAAATTACACCACGACGGAAAGAGAGGGATTAGGGATGATCTACGCAGTAAAGAAGTTTAGGCACTACTTGTTGGCCAACAAATTCAAGTTCTTTACAGATCATCAAGCCCTATTATATTTAGTTAACAAACCATGTAACACAGGACGATTGATACGTTGGTTTCTATTACTCATGGAGTATGATTTTGAAGTGGTAGTTAGGAAAGGAAAGACGCATCTTAGAGCTGACCACCTCTCAAGATTAACCTCAGGAGAAGCCCCTCAAGGAGTAGCGGATGATCTACCAGATGCATACTTGTTTAACCTGGAGATAGCACCAGAATGGGCTAAGCCGTTAGTCCCTATTCTGACATACGGACCCAAGAGTCCTAGGATAAAGATCAAAGAAGGAGAGATTACCAAATCCCAGAGATATCAAATAATAGCAGGAAGCATATATAAACAGGATAATCAAAAGATTCTTGCTTGTTGTATAGATGACTCAGAACAGGCGAATTGGTTGCAATTAGCACACTTAGGTGCACTAAAGCAACATCATTCAAAACATAGAACACTACAGACTCTGCATAGATTAGGAGTATTTTGGCCTACGATGGAAGCAGATGTCTACAAATTGTGTAAGGAATGCCATGATTGTGGTGAAAGACCACCAGTAGAGCATGCGACATTATATCACGTGTCTCTCACACCAGACTGGAGTGAGCCTTTAGTGACATACTTGAGGACGAACACATTCCCTCAAGGAATGACCTTAGCTCGACAACGCAGTCTAGAGCAGGAAGCTCAAGACTATTCACTTATTGGCGATAATCTATACAAAAGAGGACGAGATGGATATCTAAGACAATGTGTTCATGAGAGCGATTATCTGAGAATACTAGAGACTGCACACCAAGGTGTTGCAGGAGGTCATTTTGGACCAGATAGGATAATCAAAGCCATCCTCTTTGCAGGATTATGGTGGCCCACTCTTCACATGGATGCACATACCTATGTAAGGAGATGTGATGTGTGCCAAAGAACCCAGTTTCCTACTCGCAGAGATGAAATGCCATTGAAACCCATGATGGGCGGACGTGCATTTTCAAAGTGGGGTATAGACTTTGTAGGACCCATCAACCCCCCTGCAAAAGGTACACATGCGGAATACATTATTGTTGCTACAGATTATCTGACGAAATGGGTAGAGGCAAAGGCTACAAAAAAGAATGATGCTCACACGACTGCAAAATTCTTATTTGAAAATGTCTTTACAAGATATGGACTGCCTATAGAGCTTGTGAGTGATCGAGGTACTCACTTTCTAAACCAAGTCATTGAATATTTGTTACAGGATTTTATGGTGATTCACAAGAAATCTGCACCATATCATCCTCAGGCCAATGGTCAGGCTGAAAGCACTAACAAGATACTATGTACCGTACTGACGAAACTCGTGAACAATAAACGTTCAGATTGGGACAAACAGCTACACCACGCTGTTTGGGCATATCGAGTGGCCTACAAGACCGTACTCAATGCAACTCCCTTTCAGATGGTTTTTGGTCAGAATGCTGTGCTTCCTTTGGACTTCTTGATACCGACCCTTAAGGTTGCACAAGAACATCAGTGGACCGGCCATGAATTATCAGCGAGAATAATGGACTTGGAACGATTAGGCGAAACCAGGCTGAAAGCAGCAGCAGGAAATATACGCAGCAAAGAAGCGACAGAAAGCTTATTTTGATGCACATGTGAAAGATAAAGGCCTAAAAGAAGGAGATTTAGTTCTAGTATATACGCTGAAACAGCACGCGCGGAAGTTAGAAAAGCGAGGTTATGGACCTATGATCATTAACAGACTCTCGACTAGTGGAGCAGTACAGTTAGCCACCTTAGAAGGAGATATAATGCCTAATTACATTAGTGGCTGTAGAGTCAGGTTATATCAAGAACCTCTTACTGAGGATATGCTTAGACGACTCACGTTGGCAAAGAAGCGTAAGGAGGAAGAAAATAGAATACGAGCAGAAGCTCAAGCAGAAGCCATAGAACGCATTAAGCGCATGAAGCTAAGAAGACAAGGACTAGGAAGAGAACATTATAACCATCTGGAAACATCACCCAGATATCCCATGGCCATGTGTCAAGTAAAGTCAACCACTCACCCGAGCATAGTGGATAGGAGACCATTCATTACAGTGAGGCTAGAGCACGGTCACCACAGCCAAGAACTCAGGGCTTTAATTGACTCAGGTGCTGCGACTAGTGCGATTAGATGGTCCCACTATAAAGATTCAGGAATAGAAATGCGGCCAATTGAGGCATACCTCATAGGCCTAGGAGGCATGGAAACCCCTTGCATGGGTGAGGTGGACCTTCCTATCCTCATTAAGGATTTGACGATGACAGCGAAATTACTAGTGTGCCATGATGACGACCTGATAGAACCCCTAATCCTTGGCCAAGATTGGCTATACGATCACTCAGTGGACCTAAATCTTAGACAAGGCTCCTTACAGATTGGAACCTTAGAGCAGAAGCGAGTGATACCGCTTGACTTCCCTAACCGCACTCCGCTTGACGGTTGTGACCCTAGACCCTACGAAACGCATGCGACGGAAGATCGGAAGATCTTTAATCAGACCAGTCACGTTACGTCTACACCAACCCACTCGGGCTTGGCTATAGACAGTTGTCAGTCAGAAGGACGACAGGAGATCTTCCCTGGGACTTCCTGCAAACTAGAAGAGACAGTTACCCAACAGCAAGGGCAGAAGGGCACAATCAGAGGTCAGGTGGGTTGCATCAGCGGCCAAATGAGCACGACACCCTACGGTGCTCATCCTTCCAAGCTTGTTGCGGACTGGCCTAGATTAAAGTTACAAAAGGCATCACTTCCTGATGGGCAGGTCACGCAAGTGTTGGAACTCCCTTCTTTTCCAAAGCAGAGTGTCCATCCGACCTCTCAACCTCAACAACAACAGAGTCAACCGCGACAAAGGAACCCAGACCGACGACAGTATCAGAGGAAACAACATGGAAAGCAGTTTAGGCCTCCCAAAGGAAGCGGCACCAGACAAATATGGGTGCCAAAAGGACAAAAAGCACCTAAGGACTCCAACCAAGCCGAGATCAACCAGCAAAAGGCCGAACAGAAACAGAATCGATCTCCACCATCCCCTCGACCTTCTTCTACAGGTCCAAACATCCGACGAATGTGGATCGCCAAGAAGTACCTTACCCATAGACCCACGCCCACGCAGATTTGGGTACCCAAACCATGTATCATAGCTCAACCCATAAGCCATGTGATATATAACCCCCATAACTCATCTCATCCCTCGATACCACCAAAACCGACACCACCCTTTACCCCTCAGCAGAAATCCACCACCCATTCAAAGACTCTTAGGAAATGGATACCGAAACGTGTCCAACCGCCTTCCCCTAACCCATTGTCTAACTACCCCCCGACTAACATACAACCTTGTACTCAACTACTAACCTTTAAACCTTGTATAAATTCACACACCATCATCACACACCACTCGTAATCTCATCTCATCAAGAAATGTATGCATGATCTGAAACGTATAGGTGTCTAGAGACCTGCACTAGTGCTGCAAAAAACATTGCATCCATCACATCACAGCACTTGGCTACACGGGTTACGCATCAGTTATGGAAAGGGATTGCGGTCTCACTTTAATGGGATCATGATTAATTTCCATGCTAATGTGTTAATCTTTTGTAGCAGATCTTTCTCACTAGCGCACCAGCCACCATGCAAACTGACGAAGGAACATCAGGAGTAGGCCCCAGTGTAGCAGCAGTACCACTCAACGTGCTACGAGCAGAGTCCCACCCTACTGCTCCACCGCCGGAATTTCAGGGATTTCCAGGGCCCATGCCTATCGATAACCCCCCTATGGGCTACACAGAAAAGATACACAGGAATTCTCATTGGTTTCAGGGCCTGGCAGGACCCCTCGCGGACGCAGACTTTATATTTGAATCCTCTCTGACTTTTGATGACCGCACGTGGGGAAAGTACCAGTTTTTCTCCAGAGAATTCGAAGCCCTACAAAACACCCAAGATTTAACTCATGTTTGGGCCAGAGCCGGTTTCACAGAATATTTCAGTGATCCTCTACCCAAACCAGATTTTTATAGGTGCTATTACTTGATCACTACCTTACTGGCATCAGAAAATAAGGACATCCCAGGAACCTTCATCTTGCCTACCCTAGTGGATGATCCACCTTACAAGAGATTTTATCTCTCTAAGGACCTAATCAGAGCAGCCATCAAGATTCATGGAACCCACACTCCCACAGACCGAGAGAGATTGATTCCAGAACCGATGAAACGTGGGGATGTCACGAAGTGGGAAGAGATTTCGGCCATCACACCTGAGTTGTCAAAGCCACTAAGAATATGCATGCAACATTTTGCCTTTCCAGCTCAGGACAGGTTTACCATGCCACACAAAAGAATATGGTTTGGATTATATTTGGCATGTACGGGACCTCAAACAGTTGATCTGGCTAGCTGGATCATAGATCAGATGTACCTGGCACAGCACAGATGGGAGCGTAAAAAAGTGCTTAACGGATGTTGTGCACTCACAAGAATTGTGTATATGTGTTTGGCTTATGACTTGCCCATCGAGCGTGCATTAACAGGAGAGGAATTGAAGGCATTCAAGAGCACAGCGAAGAAAGCTAAGAAGCCCAGTAGGACACGGGCTGGTAAGCGCATGCGAGGCACCATCCCTTGCCTCCAAGTGCCAGAGTCGCCGTCACCACAACCCTCTCCCGAGCGACCACAGACAGAAGCTGAGCCCACTGTACAACCTATTCGCATACGGTTGTCCAGACCAGTAATTACGGAGGCCACCACGAGTACCGCTGCACCTCAGGCAACTACCACCTCACAACCCGCCACCACAACCGCAGAAGCTCCCACCACCATTGGTGCGGAAGCGTTTTCTTTCCCGATACCACATATGGAGAACGACCCCATAAACACGACATTTGATTTTGAGATGCCTGATGCATTCTCAAACGAGTTTCAGTATTCAGAAGCACCACTGTTCTCCCAGGAATATGAGCGCCCCAGCTACCCCACTACGCCGCGAGACTTGCCACAGGGACAAGCTGTGTCGGGCTCTGAAGAAGAAAGAACCGAAACAGACGACGAGCAAGGCGACGATGAAGCCAGCCAGGGTTCACATGACGACCAGACAGAGGGGCAAGGCCAACAAACCGACACGCACGGCGACACGAGCACATACGAAGATGAAACTTTCGAAGCCGCAGCGTACACATTGGCCATAAAGAAATTATATCGTACCATGGAGAAAGTCTGGGCACGAAAGAGGTTAACTGAAGAGGAGAGCCAAGCATTAATTGAACAGGAACTCATCTCCGGAGGATTCGAAGACGCATATATCAGAGGGTTCCGAGAGTTAGTCCAATCAGTAGGCTCCCATGAAGCACTCAGATTTTTACAAAGAAAGCAACTACCACAGTTCGATCCCCGCCGAGTGCGACTCCTCTCAAAACCCGGGGAGTATATTCGTGTACCAACAGGAGCCCAATCTTCAGCACAAGCCAGGGAGGCACGCCTCGCCCCCGAACGTTCAGCAACCGCAGAAACCATTCTTGTAGATTCGCCACCCCGCACCACCGCTGTACAGACCACTACCATCCTCGAAATAACCTCCACCCCTTCGACTCCTCTTTCACCTCATCTTTCACCAACCCATCCTGTATCACCCGCACATCCACCTGCTTTCCCCACATCCACACCTGTACAAAGCAATATAGCCCCAACCTCTTCCTTACCCATTCATACCACCCGGCCCACACCCAGCCCTCTGCATCCCTATGTTAATCCCTTCGCCCCTTCATCCTTCCCAGCGTTTCCCCCACCTCTAAGAACCCCATTTCCCTTCCTAACCCCGCTAACCTTCTCACCCGTCTCACCTCCCCAACCTGCCATAACCCCTATTTCCCCGTTTCACCAAACTATTCCCCCTGTAAACTACTCTACGTTTGTAAATCCCGTATTCACACCTACGCAACCACCCCCAATCACACCACTGTTCACAGTCACAACATTAAACACGTCCAATGGCATGGACATATCACCACCCACCTCACCACCACCCACTACACTCACAGCACCCTCATATGTAGGCACTTCACAATTTTCCACAATCACCACTGCATCCACAGTCCCAACCCCGATTCCCATTCCCACTGCATCTACCATCACTGCATCCTCATTTAGCACTTCACTACTGCTATCGCCCACCGTAGACACAGCATTTCAACACATGTTCGCATGTATGACGCAAGTCCGAGATGAGTTTGCATCACTCGGCACCAACTATCAACAGCTGCAGAAAACGACGAACGACTTGCAAACGCAGCTTAACTTGTTGTCAATTGAGAATGCCTCACTGAACAGCCGGTACCAGGAGTTACGCGAGGCTTATCACAAGTTAGAAATAGAAAGTGAGGAAAAAAGCAAAGAGGCCACCGCAGATTTAGATAACCTACTTAGAGCCCAGACTGTCCGCAACGCGACGCTTACTAGAAATATGGGCTTATTAAGAAGACATTTAGCCGCAGCTAAAGAGGAGAACCAGCGACTCCAAGAGCAGAACAGAGAAAACCTGGAGGCGGCTTTAGATCATCCAGACAAGCCACTAAGTCCGAGCAGATTCAAGGCCATCCCATCTGAGTCGATGCGTATGTTGCTAGACGATCATGTCAGATTGCTCGAGGACTATGATCGGATGAATGAAGAATATCAAAAGTTAAAGGAAGATCACAAACTGCTACAGCTCAGAGAACCAGCCACACAACAGGTACCAGCAGCAGCGGAATTACCGGCGCCTGTGGACCCTGCCCCTGAAGTTTTAGAGGAACTCAACGCACTCCGGGCCCAGGTAGTGAATCTTGAATCTCGAATCGCCATCTATGAAGCACCACCAAGGCCAGACTCCCCACCTGAGCTACCAGCTGAGGAAGAAACTGTCACTATCCCGGTGGAGGAGACCTTCGAAGAGGCTTATGAACCGATACCCATCCCAGGCGGACGTGTCACGGCCGAAGGCCAGATGACCTACGAACTACCTACCCCCGCGTGGATGAAGACAGTAGAAGAACTCGGAACGACACACTCGGCCAGAGTAGAGGCACAGCTACATGCCATGGCCATAATTGAAGAAAAAATTTTACAATCACCATTCTTTGCTCACATGGCCCCGCGAAGATACATATCCGGGCATGAGCTTCAGTATAAACCATACTTTATGCTAATGGCAGAATATCAATTAACCATAGAGAAAGAAACCGGCAAGAAACCTACGCATGCAACTCAATTCGAGCCAGAGGACTTGCCACCAAGGGCGCAGAGAGGTGAAATCCTCCAACCAGACTGGCGCAAAGATTTACTGCAAAATTATCCAGAAATGATGAGCACGTGGGTAAAGGCGCCTCTTCACTTAAAATTTAATCCGTGCTGGGGACCAGTACCACGACGCCGCTCTTGGACTGCCTTCGCTATAAAGCTACAAAACAATAAGCAGTGCCAAGACTGGCTGAACTACCCCTATTTCAAGCCACCAGTCGCGTTACCCACAGTTGGCTATATGATGGCGACGATCCGCCACTGGCTCCCTCGATTAAAACCTATGGATGATATAGCCGCGCAAATGACTGTCAAAATCTTTGACATGATGCAGATGGTCTTTAAAGTCTTCCGGCGCATCAAGGCTCCCCATGTCAACACTCCGGGCTTTGAGCATGGCAATTTGGATTTAGTCTATGATATGAGCACAACGCCATCGCTCCGGGTGTGTTACGCCTGGCACTGCAGGATCAAATATCTACCGGCATGTTACAAGCAAACATTCGAAGAAATGTTCACCACCGGTTTTTGGGAGTACCATTCCGAAGTATTCATAAGCAGGCCGACACACTTATTGCAATTATTCGCCTGTGAACGAATGGTGTACTCCACACACTATCAGCTCCCACCACCAGACGAGCCGCAACCTATCGACTGGGAGAAACTCGAGGCTGATCTAGCCCGAGGTATTCGTGTATCAGAGCACACCCTCGCTCAAGACCTCCTACAGAATTACATCCGGCAGACCTCACAACAAGGTTCTGTCAGGGACGACAGAAGCGAGAGGGAGGGGGGTGTTGGAAGCAGTCAGAGGCACAGACGCCACGGAAGCATGTGAAGACGAAGCAGGGAGCCAGGCGGATCAATCTTTTAAACAAATACATGTCTTATTAATTTTCCCAAAACATTCAACAGTGATTATTATCACTAATTGTAACATATGTATCATAGAAAACCCCATTTTGTAATCCATAGCTCCATTTTGTGCAAGCCGAGGAGTCCTCGAGCTTGAGGAGCTTAGGTAGAATACTCGTACCAAATTTCGTTATTTTTAGACATCGTTTACCCTTCCAAATAGCCTCTAGGACCTATTTTTTTAACTAGGCCGGTCATTAGATGTGAAACCGGTCAAAACTAGTCTAGAAACTATAAAAAGAGCTAG
Organism: Ceratopteris richardii; assembly: GCA_020310875.1. Taxonomy (NCBI): domain Eukaryota; kingdom Viridiplantae; phylum Streptophyta; class Polypodiopsida; order Polypodiales; family Pteridaceae; genus Ceratopteris; species Ceratopteris richardii. The sequence goes on along the minus strand of CM035442.1, from coordinate 32,685,340 downwards.
AGAGCTCATTTTTGAGGTTGGTTCATTGTAGCTTGTTTGAGATTAGAGTTATTCTTGAGCTTGTAAGAGTATTCTTGAGTAATTAGAGCTAATTTCACACCTTCCATTGTATCTTGCTTGTCTCTTCATTGTGTGTGTGTATGTGTGTGTGCATCTTTGTGCTTCTCACCTTCACTCTCACATCTTCTCACATTCACGATCTTCATATCACTCCTACCTCTCCCTCGGATTGACATTAAGGAGGTGAAGCTTCTTAACGTGGTTCTCACCATCGTGCTAGAGCAACACATGCACTATACAATGCAAGGCTTTATGCAAGCAACAAACCATATGCTCTTTCCCTTTCATTGCAAATCCAGGAGGTTGCATCACATAGAACTCTTCTTGCAAATCACCATTCAAGAAGGCTATTTTTATGTCCAACTGATGCACTTTCCAACCTTGATGGGCAACCAATGCAACCACAGTAGGAATGGTAGTCATGCGTGAAGTAAGTGCAAAAGTCTCATCATAGTCAATGCCATATTGTTGTGCATATCCTTTGGCAACGAATCTAGCTTTGTAGCGATCAATGCTACCATCAGACTTTCTCTTAATTTTGTAAACCCACTTTGTACCAATGGCATTCCTTCCTTTTGGCAATTCACATAACTCCCAAGTACCATTCCTATGTATGGAATCCATTTCTGATTGCATAGCACTCATCCATTGTGGATCATCACATGCATCTTCACAAGAGTGGCTCTTCATTACATGCTATTGCAATAAGAAAATAATCCAGAAGATTACTTGATGCATGGTGAGAGTTTGATCTTGTTCTAGCAAGTAAAGGTGTACTCAATTTGCTGTCCTGCAAAGTTTGTTTCAGCCACTTTGACATAGTCTGTGCACTCTTGGTAGACATGTGTTCATTATGCAATACATCATCAACATGTACGTCATGCATGGGCTGAATTTCATGCTCATTTTCAGCCATATTTTGACTCAAATGTTCAGCCATATGTGGCTGAAAATTTCTAGTAGTTTCGATATTTTTTGGCTGAAACATTTCAGCCATGTTTGTGTTGATATATTTAGGTAGTGATGTGTGTGAACACTCTTGGACCGCCGAGGCACTTTTTTCCCTCTTTAGGAGGTTTTTTCCCCCGGCTTGTATATACGCCTATTGCCCTAATGGGCTACTTATCTTTGTACATTCTCTAGCAATACATTCAGTAGTGTGTGTCGTGCTCCAAGCTTCTTCTTCTTCCTTGTGATGTTCACGTGCTTCTGCAGACGTCTAACTCCAACAATTGGTATCAAAGCAGGTCGTCGCTTCATCTATGGCGCCGTCGACACTCCTCCGGTTGTAGTCTCAAAATCGCACGAATTTTGGTGAGCATACTCAGCGTGTTTTCGAGAGCAAAAAAGCTTCGCTTTGTGGTGCCGAAATCGTGATCTAAGCTGGTTTCGGCCTTCGAATGCACTATCGCAGTGCTTGGATAGGCTATTTCATCTTTTTGTGCCAAAGGCATATACCAGTTTCTGTTCGCCAGTATAAGCTTCGAAGTCTGGTACAAGTCTAGCAGAATTTGTCTGGGCAGTTCTGTTCAACTTTTTAAGATACAGTCAATTTTCTGCATCAAGGTATTTTAGTCATTGGCCATGGCTGAAAGTAGGGATGTGTTCCGTATGTTGGCCGTTGAGGATAAGTTGGATGGTACCAACTACCCGTTATGGGCTTATATGATGCGACATGTGTTGGTTGCAAAAGGAGTGTGGAACATTGTGCAGGGTGTCGAAAAACGTCCTATCACACCTGCAACTGTTACAACTGTAGGTATTGAGGTTGATGCAGAAGGTGTCGAAGATGATGATATTCTGCATATTCCTATTCGTGCTGCGGTTTTCGCTGCACCTACTGCAGAGCAGATTCGTTGGGATGGCAAAGATGCTCAGGCACATGCATTGACAGCTTTGTCTATCAAATGTGCCATTATTCCTCACATTCGCTCTTGCAAAATAGTTAAGGATGCTTGGGATACACTTACCACATTGTATCAAGCTAGGAATGAGGCTCGGTGTTGCTTACCTCCGAAAACAGTTGGAGAGTGAGCACATGAATGAAGGTGATTCTATGGACAATTTCCTGCCAAAGATCAAAGACTTGAAGGAACAGTTGATTTCTGCTGATAAGGTTATACCCGATAGCTCACTTGTGAAGACCGTTCTGAATGGTCTTCCTGATTCATATCAGAGTTTTGCTTCTACTCTTCGGTTGATGATGAAAGGCAATCCAAATGCCTTATCATTTGAGGAGTTAGTCTCTGTTCTGTTGCACGAAGATCAGTCCAGGCAGAACAGGTCCATTATGTGAGTTCCAGATCAAGGTTTCCTGGCTAGTCAGAAGGGCAAAGGAAAATGGAGCTCTTCAACTAGTAAGCAGAAATCTGCTAATTTTGCATATTCGAATAAGGAAGATAAAGATGAGAAGAAATCAGAAAAGCAGAAATTTTTTTGTAAGTACTGTAAAGGGAATGATCATATCATAAAGAACTGTCCAAAACTGGCTGCTAAAGACGCAAAGAAGAAAGAGGCTGGAATGGTTGTTGCAGAGGCCTCTACACCAAAAACAGAGTCTGCTAATCTTGTGCAGGAAGAAGAATGGGTGTTTACTACTGTCTGCAATTTTGACCCATCTTCTCATGAGTAGTGCATGTCTACAGTAGACTTAGATGTTTGCCAGTATTTTGACAGTGGGGCGACCAAGCATATTACCTCGCAGCGCAGTTTCTTCTCTTCACTTGAGCCTGCCCCTACAGGGAATACTGTTACATGCACCAACAACTCCTCTTATCCTATTATGGGAGTTGGTAAGATCATTTTGACTGCTGATGGTAGTTCTTTCACTTTGTCAGATGCTTTATTTGTGCCAGGGATCAAGAAGAACCTGTTATCAGTTTCTGCATTAGCCAAGATTGGCTTGGTTGTGAAATTTGTTGATGACAGGTGTACAGTTCATGATCTGTCAAATGGTGATGTGATTATTGCTTTTGGCATTTTATGTCATGGGCTGTATAAGCTCATAGACTATGAAAGATCAGTAAATGATTTGGCATGTGCAGTAAACGATTCTCATGCTATGTCAGATGCAAAGCTTTGGCATGCATGCTTTAGTCATTTGAATTTTTCTAGTTTGCTATGCCTGCAAAAATCTGAAATGGTGTCCTTGTTGCCCAAACTTGAGGCACCTGGAAAACATGGTTGTGAAGGTTGTATTTTGGGCAAAATGCAGCATTCATCCTTTCCAAAAGATGGTTCAGTTCGGGCTACTCAGAAATTGCAGCTTGTACATAGTGATGTCTGTGGTCCTATGCAAACACCTTCTTTTGGGAATTATCTTTACTTCGTGACTTTCATCGATGATTTTTTCAAGCATGCATGGGTATATCCATTGAAGGAAAAATTTGAAGTGTTCATGTGCTTCAAACAGTTTTTGGTTTTGGCTGAAAATCTGTCAGCACGTAAAATGGGCACCCTCCGTTCTGATCGAGGGGGGGAATATATGTCTTCTGATTTTAATGCATTTTTGGATGAACGTGGGATAAAAGACCAGTGTATAGTGCCGTATACACCTCAACAGAATGAAGTTGGTGAACGCAAGAACAGGTCACTCATGGAGATGGAGACTGTTTGGTCAAGAGTTAGTCTTTACCACATAGTTTCTGGCTTGAGGATGTCATGTGTGCAGCATATGTACTGAACAGGTGTCCCACTAAAGCACTGCAATCTATCACTCCATATGAGGCTTGGCATGACCGCAAGCCATCTGTTGCTCATCTGCGTGTTTTTGGTTGTTTGGCATATGCATTAATGCCTGAACAACATTGCAGAAAATTGGATGATAAAGCAGTAAAATATATTTTTGTTGGGTACAGTTCTGAAGGTAAAGGCTATCATCTGTATCATCCACAGACTAAATGCATTCTGGTTAGCCGTGATGTTATTTTTGTGGAGGATGCTATTCAACCATTGCTTTCATGTACTAAGGAGACATCTGTTAGCTCCAAAGACATGTATGATACTTTGCTGCCTCTTTTTACAGGTGGACAGTCTAGTGCTCATCCTAATGAGGCAACTTCTCAGCCTTTGCAGGTTTCATGTGATGATGCAGATAATTCCATTTCTGATGCAGATGTACATGATGCACTTATTGATGAGAGAGCTGATATTGAGCAGGCAAGAACTATGCCAAAATGGCTGGTGCAGACCTTGCGTGATAGTAAATTAGATGCACCTCTGTCATATTGTACTTGATCAAGCTCGCATAGTGCCTGCTTTGCATCAGATTCCTATGCTATGGCTGCATCTAGTCTATGTGATGAGACTAGATGCAGCCATAGCATCTCTATGATGGCTTCATCTCTGTGATGAGAATGAGCCTGTTTTGTTTGATGAAGCACAAAATTCAAAAAATTGGATGGTTGCTATGCAATCTGAATATGATGCAATAATGAAGAATGGTACTTGGTCTTTATGTAACTTGCCTCCCTGCAAGAAGGCCATTGGCACTAAGTGGGTATACAAGCTGAGGCATAAACCTGATGGTACAGTTGACATGTATAAGGCCAGGCTTGTTGCAAAGGGTTATGCACATGAAAGAGGCATTGATTTTAATGAGACCTTTGCACCTACATGCCGCATGACTACTGTTCGGAGCATCTGTGCACTTGCAGCCCATGATGGTTGGAATGTACATCAGTTGGACATTAAAACAACATTTTTGAATGGTGACTTGCATGAAGAAGTGTATGTTTTTCAGCCCCATGGCTTTGTGCAAAAAGGGCATGAAAACCAGGTGTGCAGCTTAAAGAAGGCATTATATGGTTTAAAGCAAACACCACGTGCTTGCTATGAGAAGATACATGCCTATCTGATTGCACATGGTTTTGAGAAGAGTCCAACTAAAAGCACCTTATATGTTAAGCGTGCTAATGATGTGCTTCTGATCATTGTTGTCTATGTTGACGACATGCTACTCACTGATCCTATTGAGAAGCATATTGCTGATTTTAAGGCTGATTTGCATGCCTCATTTGAGATGTCTGATTTGGGGCATTTACATCATTATTTGGGAATTCAATTTATGCACGTTGATGGTGGAATGGCTTTTGGTCAAACGATATATATTGACACCTTATCGCAATGTTTTGGCCTTGAAGGCTGTAAGCCTATTGCCACTCCTATGGAGACAAGTTTACGATTGAGTCTTCATGATGCCGGAGATGCATTTGATGCTGTTCTCTATCAGCAGGCTGTTGGATGCTTGATTTACTTATGCATTACTTGTCCAGATATTCAATTTGCTATCTCACAAATGAGCAGGTTTATGCATTGCCCAGGAGTCAAGCATTGGCAGGTGGTTAGGCATATCTTTCACTACTTGAGTGGTCCTCGGCTACTTGGGTTGTTTTATCCCAAGGGGGGATCACTACCGCCAGATTTGCATGCTTTTTCTAACTCTGATTGGGTTGGTTGCTATGACACTCATGTGTCATTAGTGGCTTTTGTTTCATGCTTGGTAGCTCATGTATATCTTGGTTGAGCAAGAAGCAGTCTACTGTGGCCACTTCCAATTGTGAGGCTGAGTATAGGGTAGCTTTCACAGCGACTATTGAGTGTGTGTGGCTCAGACGCCTAATGGCTGATTTGGGTGTTGGTCAGTCTTCTGCCGCCACCATCTTCACTGACAGTCAGAGTGCATTGGCAGTTGCGAGGAACCCTATGTTCCATGCTCGCACTAAGCACATTGAGGTGCATTATCATTATGTTAGGGAGAGGTTCTCTACTTGGGAGATCAGCTTGGCATATGTGCCCACGGAGGAGAACATTGCAGACCTTAAACGAGGGCTCTGCCTAGGGAGAAGTTTGAAGCTTTCCGCAAAGCTTTGGGTTTACTTCCTTGTGTGGAATGATTTCCATATAGCTTGGCCCTTCCTTATACATGACTGCCAGCTACTTGTTCACCGCATCACTCCCAGGGGGGATTTGTTGATATATTTAGCTAGTGATGTGTTTGAACACTCTAGGACCGCTAGGGCACTTTTTTCCCTCTTTAGGAGGTTTTTTCCCCCCAGCTTGTATATACACCTATTGTCCTAATGGGCTACTTATCTTTGTACATTCTCTAGTAATACATTCAGTATTGTGTGTTGTGCTCCAAGCTTCTTCTTCTTCCTTGTGCTGTTTGCGTGCTTCTGCAGACGTCTAACTCCAATAGTTTGGTTGGAAATTCTCTGCATTTTCAACTCTATTTTGTTGGAATTTTTCAGCCTTTTGAGCCTCAGTTGACTTGTCTACATGGCCATAGTCAAGCGCACCATTTTTTAACAAAGGCATGAGTGTATCAAACACATCTTGTGAGCTAATTGTTGGTTGTTTTTTGCATTCAAGTAGAGGGAAAATTGAAGTTTCAGCAAATACCATATCTTAACTCACAATAATTATGTTCGTCAATGGATGATACAAATGATATCCCTTACTTTCAATACTATAACCAACAAATATACATTTCTTTGCCTTGTCATCAAGTTTGTGACATTGTTGTGATGTCACAAGAGCATATGCCAAACAACCAAATACACGCATATGACTAACCATGGGCTTATGCCCATTCCAAGCCTCATAAGGAGTGATGACTCTCAATTCTTTTGTAGGCAGCGATTCAACACATAGTTTGCACACATGACCGCTTCCATCCAAAACTTATCAAGAAGGTGCTTTTCTTTAACCATACATCGTGCCATTTCAAGTAGAGTTCTATTTTTACGCTCGGCAACACCATTTTGCTGAGGTGTATATGGCACTGTACATTGGTGTGAAATACCTCTTTCACGAAGAAAAACATTAAACTCATGTGATGTGTATTGAGTACCACGATCTATGCATATAGTCAAAAGCTTTTGTGAAGAAAATTTTTTAGCCATAGCTAAAAATGCTTTGAAGCAAGAAAATACCTCATTCTTTGCTTTCATAGGATACACCCATGTATGGCGAGTAGCATCATCAATGAAGGCAACAAAATATACATGCTTCCCAAAAGATGGAGTCTTGACGGGACCACATACATCACTATGAACAAGCTATGATTTTCTTGTAATGTGTGTATGACTATCTTTTGGAAAAGAAGCACGATGCATTTTTCCAAAAATGCAACCTTCACATGCATGCTTTTCAATGGACTCAAGTGTTGGCAAACCAGTAAACACATGCCCTTCTTTTGCAAGTAATGCAAGCTATTGAAGTTCAAGTGATCAAAACGAGCATGCCAAAGCTCCATTTCAGCCATGAAAGAAGTATGAGCAACTAAGGCATTTGAGGCAACCCTCTTGTATGTATCCATGCGAAACATAATGTACCTGACATCACGATAATATCACCATTGCTGAAATCATGAACCATACACATTTCATCAACAAAGTTTACATGAAGTCGAGCTTTGGCAATCAATGGAACTGAAATTAAGTTCTTCTTTATATTGGGCACATACAATGCATTTTTTAGGAGAATCACACCTCCATTTGTAGTTGTAAGCTCAATTTCTCCTACTCCAATGATAGGATAAGAGGCGTTGTTTGCACACAGCACATGTCCTCCTTTGGGTGCATCTTTCAAAGAGGAAAAAAATCTTTTGCATGAAATTATGTGCTTTGAAACACCACTATCAAAGAACCAATCCGAATCAGCCTCACTCACAACCATACATTTAGAATGCAAAGATGCATCATAATGACATGTAACAACACATGCCCAAAAATCTTGAGCCATGTTAGCTTCATCATTCTTTGCATTTACTGAATTTTCAGCAATAGACATGCCAGATTCCTTCTCAATAGTATGACTAGCCTTCAAATAATAATTGCATCTCTTCTTCTTTTGAAAATCACCATCATTAGAGCAATGAGTGGAAGAGGAAGGTTGAAGCATTGGTTTTGATGAACCCAAAGTTGAACCATACTTTCTTTTCCCCTTTTGTGAGATAGCAAGTGCTTGCGTTCCCTTAATCAAACCACTCCTATTCACTCTAGATTTCTCTTCTTGCAAAAGAAGAGACATAACCTCATCAAATGCATGCGTATTAGGATTCCATTTGCAACCAAATGGAGTGTAGTAGCAAAGCTTTGAAAAAATTTTGGTAATCCTTTCAACAATGTAGAAATGAGTGATGCATCCGGAATAATCTCATCTATGTTTGCCAATTGCTCTTTCAAGTCCTTGATGCGTGTCACATACACATTCACCGATTCATTTTCATTCATACATACATCCTCAAGTATGCAACACGTGCTTCATTATGCATGACATACAAAGAAGCAAGAGTGTCCCATGCTTGTCTTGATGTAGAACATGACCGAACATGTGGAACTATATGACGCTTCACAAAAAGCCCAATCAATGCATGAGCTTGAGCATCTTTTCCATCCCATCTAATCTTCCCTTGTGTAGGTGGAGAAGAGGAAACCACTCTGTACTTGAAGAAGAAATTCCATCTGTGACAGTAGACTATGAAGTAGATGCTCTTGTGGGTCTTCTATCTACATCTGCCACTATGTTCCAAAGTTGTCTTGCAACAAGAACATGCTTCATCATGTAAGAACACATTGGATAGTTGGTCCCATCAAGCTTACCTTCAGCTTGAAGCATGCCAAACAAGTCGATGCCCACCATTTCACGAAGGAACAAGAATGTGACAAAATCTTTACTTTGACGAAAGCTGAAATGAATGTTGAAATTTCAGCTCACAATCCATCACTCTGATCGCGATTCTGAGTGCACGAATGGCTTTGAAATGGGGGTAAAACCCCAAGGCACTTGGGCACCTGGTGGAAATGTTTCTTGGCTTCTGAAATTCATTGTTCTATGCTCCGAAGTCGATTTGCATTGTTAAAAGTGCACGTGTTGTGATGCAAAAAACCGAAACTTGAGAAGGAGCTTGTTGAGAGCAGTATGGGCACCCAAGGACTGACTAGACAAGGAAGCCAGCGGAGAGAGTCAGAGTGAGGTGAAGGATTAAGTAGACAAAGCAGTCGACGCAAATCTGGCAGATAGGCCCTTCAAATTTTTCCAAATCAACATCTTTATAACAATGATTCTTATCACTAACAATCATTGTAAATACCATTTCATATTTTTGTAGCTCCATTTTCTGCAATCCAAGGAGTCCTTGAGCTTGAGGAGCCTTAGAGGTACCTACATATCAATTTTCGTATTTTTTAGACTCCGTTTAAGCCCTCAAATTGGCCCTGGAACCTAATTTTTAACTAGGCCGGACACTAGGTCTGGACAGGGCCAAAACCTAGTAAAAAACTATAAATAGAGCTAGAGAGCTCATTTTTTAGGTTAGCTGGTAAGTGATTTGAACTTGTAAGAGCTTTTTGAAAGTAATCTAAGAACTCCATTGCTTCTCCCTCTTTGTCTTGCCGTGTGTGCGCGTGTGTGTATGTGTGTGCATGTTTGTGTGCTTCTCACTCACGCACTTGTGCCTTCACTTGCTCGAGGTCTTCATACCATCCTCACGTCTTCCCGGATTGACATTAAAGGAGGTGATACTCATCACTGAGCTACACCAAATTTTGGCGCCGTTGCCGGGGATCGAGCTTTGAGGACGAGCGTGTGATGGTAAGACGTAGATTTGAGACGTTGGCGTTGTAGGTAATCTCTTTACTCTTCTTATTTTTCTCTTCCTTACCTCACCACCATCATCACTATCATCATCATCATCTTCCACCTCCATCTCCATCATCGCAAAAATTTCAGTTTTTTGACTATATCTCCTTCCTCCTTTCATTTCCCTCATTTCACTTGTGAGAGAGAGCGAGAGAGCGATCTTGTGTGCACTATTTTTGCATGTTTTTTGAGTTTGCTTGCAGGTATTGGCCATCCCATCATCTCCAGCACGTCGCGCAGGTACGGAAATGTGCAAAACTGTCTCTGTGTCACAAGCTTTTGTCCATCGCGATTGACAGAAAATTTCATCTATTGGTAAAATTAAGTGTACGACAGTAGACTAGAGACCTTGCACATCACAAATCCACAAAAATTTTTGGAAAATTTGCATGTTTTCAGTCCATCGCGATTGATAGCCAATCAATCGCGATTGACACTGTCCATCACGACGGATAGCCAGTCCATCGCGATTGATAGACCCTGACGGACACGTGTCCATCGCGACGGACACCCCTGTCCATCGCGACCGATAGAAAAATCGCGATTGACACCAGTCCATCGCGATTGACACCAGTCCATCGCGATTGACACCAGTCCATCGCGATTGACACCAGTCCATCGCGATTGACACCTGTCCATCGCGATTGACAGCCCAGTCGATCGCGATTGACAGCCATTTTCGACTAAATTTTTAGGGTTTTTTAAATTGAAGATTTTGGCTAATTTTGGACATGGATAATGGACTCTAGAGCACATAAGGAGGCTATAGGCAAATAACCTGAGGAAAACCTGTTGCCATGTTGGCCTGTTTGAACCCTGTTTTAATCCCTGAAGCCTGAACTGACATAACTTCCTCATACGAAATCTGTTTGCTGTGATTCTTGTTTTGTTGGAAAGCTATGTGAAAATTAATATCAGGATTATTAGATAGGGTTTTTTGAAGTTGACCATACCCCGAGGTAGGAAAACTGAGGGATCCTTGGGATTGTTTTCCATAAAGGCAAAGGATAATTTGGTATGTGAGATACAGGCATAAAAGTGGTCTATTGTGGCATTTGAATCTAAGTCCTGAGCTAATCGTGGGACTTTTACAGGTCCAGTAAGAGCACTTGAGAGCATCCAAAGCAAGGGTTTCTTTGCAAGCTTGAGAATCGGGTTCTTGAGCGTCATAAAGCAAGGGATCAACAAGTAAGGTCGGAATATTCTCAACTCCCTTTGTCAATTTGTAGCTTAGGCTAAGTGCGGGAAGTGCTAGGAGTAAGTCAGGGCGACGATAGGCATCCATCAAGTTGAAGACTACCCATGCACTCAAGTTCAAGGTTAAACGTAATCACTTCGTGATGCGATAACCTTAAAGGAAAGAATCTAACGTGGAACGATCAACTTATAGTGCGAAAATATACTCAAATATTCCTGACGACGTGATTTCTGACAAGAGCATACACACGTTAACCACTAAAAAGAATCAAGTAACTGATAGAAAAGAACTCAGCAACGAGGTTGTACTTGGGCAAATTTGGGCTATTCAATTAGGCTTACGAACCTTAGATCAGGGCGACATCTAGGGAGAGATAGACAAAGTCTTAGGTCTTTAGAGGCTAGTGTCAACCACACTCCTAGGTCTTGGGCCCAGCAGTTGAGCCACCACTCATACTACCCTAGCTCTGAGACCAGTGAATCAGAGATGTCTCAAGACATGGACCGACCTACTGGAAGTTCAGGAGTGCCATACTTGCACAGGGTAGAAGGCCCGTACAAGACGCAGCTGGAATACCTTAGGACCAACCGATTAGGTGCTAGCATCTATGAGGACGGCCTAGGAAGATCTGTGGTCCAAATCAAAAACCCAGACCAATCTATTGGGCTAGAGCACCCTGCTGTCAAGTTTGAAAATGGTGCATACCTTGATAAAGAGGGAACCATATATGTGGTCACTAGTCACCCGGAGAGGACAGATGAATTCGGGAATGTGATCCCTGAGACGGACATAGAGGACCTAGAACAAGGAAACATGGGTGCAGAGCCCAGGACCCCTCGAGGGAAATCTGTTCTTACGAGAATTCTCACTCCTGAGTGGATTCCCCAAGACAACAAGAGCATATATCTGCTTCTGAACCGAGAGACTGATGAAGCCTTTTGGAGGTATAAATCTGATCAACCAAATGATATAGAAACAATCATGATCTATGAGTTTAAAGATCCAGATAGCCCAGGCAGAGTGACCTACTTAGATCATGCTTCAGAGAGGATCTTTGTGGTTACAGAACATGATAGACATGCTTACACTTGGAAGGGTGAATTTGTTTTCCCCCAACCAAGATCGAATGTGTCCTATGGTCACCCTGGAGCTGGAACATCCCAAGCTCATGGAACTCAAAGAGACAGAAGTAGAGATAGGCCAGAAGTAAGCTTTGCCAACCCAGGGGGCAGAGAAAGAATGAGGACGGAAACAAACAGAGTAGAACCTGAGGTACTTAGAGCTCCTAGGAATCAAAGACATGCGGATGAGTTCCCTCTACCAGGACCTAGAGAGCACACAAGGACTCTGAGACCGACTCAGCTAGTTAAGTCCATGAAGAACTACTTCGATGGCACTGGAGATCCATACGATCATGTGGCTGAGTTTAGGCAAGTCTTGAGAGCTGAACAAGTTGAAGATCTATTCACGCAGTACAATGCTTTTGGTCTAACCCTTAGGAACACTGTCCTGACATGGTTTCAGCCACTAAACAAAAGACAGTTCAGGAGCATAGACCAACTCCTAGAGGATTTCATTATTGAATTCTCTAAGAGTGGCATAAGGCATAATACCTCCTCATTGATTCACAGCTTCAAGCAAACCCCTCAAGAGACTGTGAGACTTGTTGGAAGAAGATTTCGGCAATACCTAGAGAGATGCCCTGTCCCTGAGTTACCCACACCAGCAAAGCAAGTGGCTTTGTTCTTGGATGGATTGCTAAGTACCAAATTGAGATCTTATGTGTACTTGAAGGACCCTAGGACCATAGAAGAGTGTGTACGCATGTGCATTGACATCGAGGATAACCTAGGGGAAGAACTAGAGCTTTCCAAGATATACAAAGATTCAGATAGTGCCTCTAGCCTCTCTTCCACACAATCCACATCAATTGAGGAACTTGCAGAAAAAGTAGCTCATAAACTAGGTGTCTCTAGCAAACAAATCCCAAGGTTTGCCCCTGTGAAAAGATGCTATACTTGTGGAGGCGACCATATGGCAAATGTATGTCCCATTATTGCTCAACCTCAAGTTAATCCTAGTAGCCAGTACTGCACCATAGAACGAAGATACACAAATCACACAGCACAAGACTGCCCATACAATAAGCAAGCGGTCACGCAAACCTACCCTCAGCCATACCCTCAGCAGGGAAGGTACCAGAATCAGTACCCACCGCAGCAATATGCTAGGCCTCAACAAACCTACCAACCACAATACCAAAACCAACAAAGGCCTCAGCGTGTGCTAGCACAACAACCCCCTGCTCCAGCTAATGTGATTCCGGTAAAGTATGCAACTGCAGAAGAAAACCTGAATAGAGCTATAGTCCCCGTAACACCATTGCTTTCAGAAAGTGATCCCAGTGACCATAGCTTCGATTCTACACATGTTGATAGTCCCCAGGCTTACTACATGCAATCTCCTGAACATGGTGAGTCCTATTATAGTGAAGAGCCAAACGAACCTAGTTGGGAGTCAGATTACACAAACATCATATACGCAAACCCCAACCCTAGACCTCAACTTAGGCAAGTAAGACCCCCATTCCCTAGAGGACCATGCTACAGATGTCAGGGAGATCATCTCATTCGTGATTGTCCCTTGCCTCCACCTACACAACCCCAGTCAGTGACGATTCAGGGCTTTTGCCAAGACTGTGGAAAGGAGCATCTCTTACGAGATTGCCCAAAGAACCCCAATAATATGCCAAAAATCACTCCTATCAACGTTATTGGGTTAGTTGTAGACTCCACAGGGAGTGTGACTTCCACTGCACCAGTACAAGTAATCACTAGAGCCCAAGCCTTGCAACAGAACCAAAGCGTAGGCCAGGAAAAGAGCCCAGATGTTAGTGAAACAGAGAGCATGACAAAGAAGAGGACTAGAGCTTGGAGAGATAGTCGTGAAAGAATGAAAAGGCAATGGGCAAAAAAGATGAGTGAACTTGAGGAAAGCCTCAGAGAAACAAAGGCCAGGATAACTGAACTCACATCTCAAACTCCCTCTCACACTACCCCACCTCCACCATTCCCAACTCCATCCGAACCGCCACCTTCCAACCCGCCTCACCTAAACCCACCACCCCCAAGAGTAGGATGAGTCCTAGCTGATCCCACTCCCGAGGACCTAAACATGATGCTTAAAGCATATCACGCCAGAATCTAAGAAGGGCCAAACATAACTGATCATGAAAAGTGTTACCCTAGAGCAGAACTAGAGCTAGAACGAACCAAAATTTGTGCTAAGATGGTGGAATTGGCTTAGACCATGTTTGAAGCCAGTCGCCTATTTAACATCTCTAGTTCAGCGAAGACATAGTTGCACTTTGATGGACTGTTAGAAAGAATAGAGAAGCTAATTGCACAATCAGAAAAGGAACCCGCCTCTCAACATAAGGACAAGGCAAGTGAAGGAGCAGGTCTTCCTGCCCAGGAAGCCTATGTGCCTGAAGCCTATGTGCCTAACTCTACGGAGCCAGACACATCATCTTCTATGAATCGGTTCACACCAGAATTCCTACGCGAGATTCAAGAAGACAAATGGGCTAAAGAGAGTGAAGTCCCTCCTCCTATTGAACTTGTGGATGATGCACACAACCAATTCCCACAAGACATCCCATCCATTTATGAGGAGCAGGAGAGCACCCAATCTCAGGAGAGATTCTAAAAACACGATTCTGTGCTCAAAATCGCAATTTTCATGTCAAAAAACACGATTCTCTAAAACACGATTCTGTGCTCAAAATCGCGATTTTCATGTCAAAAAACACGATTCTCTAAAACACGACTCTGAGCTCAAAATCGCGATTTTCATGTCAAAAAACACGATTTTCAAAAACACGATTCTCTGCTCAAAATCGCGATTCTCACAAATCACGATTTTCAGCCAAAAACACAATTCTGTGAGAACACGATTCTCTAGAACACGATTTTGTGAAAACATGATTCTCTGAGACAAAATAGCAATTTTCATGTCAAAAAACACGATTTTCTAAAACACGATTTTGTGCTCAACATCGCGATTTTCTAAAACACGATTTTCTGCTCAACATCGCGATTTTCATGCCAAAAACACGATTCTGAGAAAATACGATTTTCAGCGGGCTCAAAATCGCGATTCTCACAAATCACGATTTTCAGCCAAAAACACGATTTTGTGAAAAAGGCGATTCTGTGAAAACACGAATTTTTGCTCAAAATCACGATTTTCAAAAACACGAATCGCGATTCTCACAAATCACGATTTTCAGCCAAAAACACGATTTTGTGAATCACGATTCTCTGAGTCAAAATCGCGATTTTCAAAACACGATTTTGTGCTCAACATCGCGATTTTCAAATCACGATTTTCTACTCAAAATCGCGATTTTCAAAAACACGATTTTGTGCTCAACATCGCAATTTTCAAATCACGATTTTCTGCTCAAAATCGCGATTTTCAAAAACACGATTTTGTGCTCAACATCGCGATTTTTTGACTTCACAGCATCGCATTCTCTGAAAGTTCACAAAATCGCGATTTTCTCCAAAGGTCCTGTTTGCTTGTTTTGACCCCCAAGAGCCTGATTTGACATAACTTTTCCATCCAAAGTCCATTTGACTGTTGACCCTCAGGTGGGACTAGGGAACCAAGTGGGCTCCAAAGAATTTTGAACCATACCAAAGGGAAAATTTGGACTCTTGACTAAAGCTTATGAACCTGAGATCTGGTAGACACTTAGGCAAGGATAAACAAAGCATTAGATCTTCTGAGGCTAGTGTCAACCATACATCCAAGTCTTGGGCACAACAACTAAGTGGTCATCTTTTACTAAGTTCAGACACAAGTGATTCAGAAATGTCTTTTAGCATGGGAAAACCTACAGGTGGCTCAGGGACTGCCCATCTACAAACACCAGAAGGTCCCTATAAGACACAGTTGGAATATATTCGGACCAACCAATTAGGTGCTCGCATCTATGAGGATGGTCTGAGGCGATCAGTGGTCCAACTCAAAAATTCAGATCAATCCTTTGGACTTGAACACCCGGTGGTCAAGTTCAAAGAGGGTTCATACATTGATAAGGAAGGAACCATGTATGTGGTTACCAACCAACCAGATAGGACCGATGAGTTTGGAAATATCATTCATGAGAATGAGATAGGAGACCTAGAACAAGGAAATATAGGACAAGGACCCCAGACTCCTAGAGGCAAGTCAGTTTTGACCAGAGTGATCACTCCAGACTGGATCCCTCAAGACAACAAAAGCATAGAACTATTTTTGAATAGAGGAACAGAGGAAGCCTTTTGGAGATTCAAGCCAGATCAACCTAGCCAATTGGGCATAGTCATCATCTACGAGTTCAACGATCCAGAGATACCAGGCAAAGTTGTCTACCTGGATAACACGTCAGAGAAAATTTTCTTGGTAACAGAACATGATAGACATGCATATACTTGGAAGAATGAATTGATTTTCCCTCCACCAAGATCCAATGTTTCCCATGGCCTCCAAGGAGTAGGATCATCCCAAGCTCATGAAGCCCAGAGAGAAAGAACTAGAGAGAGACCGGAGGTAAGTTTTGCACACACAGTGGGCAGGAATAGAGCAGGATTTGAAAATGAAAGACCTGAAAGAGAGAGACATCAAGCACATAGGCAACAAGAGACATAGGTCAACTGCTAGACGAATTCATTGTAGAATTTTCCAAGAGTGGTATCAGGCATAACACATCGTCCTTGATCCACAGTTTCAAGCAGACACCCCAAGAAACAGTGCGACTAGCAGGTAGAAGGTTCAGAGAGTACCTAGAAAGATGCCCTACTCCAGAGTTACCCACACCAGCCAAACAAGTGGCTTTGTTCGTAGGTGGCTTACTGAGCACAAAGTTAAGATCATATGTGTTCTTGAAAGAGCCTAGATCCATAGAAGAGTGTGTGCGGACGTGCATTGACATAGAAGATAACTTGGGTGAGGAGTTAGGATTATCCAAACTCTATAAGGACTCTGATAGTTCTACTAGACATACTTCAAAAATCTCCACGGAAATAGAGGAGATAGCTGAGCAAGTTGCCAAGAAGCTGGGAGTCCAAAATAAACAAACATAGAGAGTCACTCCATTGAATCGGTGTTATACTTGCGGAGGCGACCACATGGCTAATGTATGCCCATTGCACAACCAGAACATGAGAGAAAGGAATGCTCCATATTGCACTATTGAGAGAAAATATACGAACCACACGGCTCAAGATTGTCCCTATAATAGGCAGGCTGTTAGACAGAATTATCAGCAACCGTACCCACAAGGTAGGTATCAGAACCAATACCAACAGCCATATTATAGACCACAATAGCAATATCAGGCACCATATAGGCCACAACCTGTCTTGGGAAACCAACCACCAGCTCCGGCCAACGTGATTCCAATCAAATATGTTGTGGGAGAGGAAAATCCAAACAGAGCATTGGTGCCACTAACCCCATTGATACCGGATAATGACTCTCATGCTCATAGTTCAGACTACTCCCATGAAGGTAGTCCACATGCTTATTACACAGAGTCACCTGAACATCATGAGATTTACTCGTATCAATATGACGCACCACCTATGGAGCAAAATTGGGAGCCAGAATACTCCAATGTCATGTACACAAATCCTAACCCTAGGCCCGAGTTGAGACAAATGAGACCACAAGCCCCTAGAGGATCTTGTTTCAGATGTCAAGGTGACCATTTCATTCGTGACTGTCCCCACCCACCATCTCCGAGTCAAGGACAGGCTATCACAATACAGGCTTTTTGTTCTGATTGTGGCAAAGACCATCTCCCCAGAGATTGTCCAAGAAACCCCTCCAGTGCACCCAAGATTACACCCATTAATGTGGTAGGCTTAGTGGCAGATTCAAGTTCAAGTAGTAGCAATGTGGCTCCTATACAAGCTGTCACTAGGGCACAAGCCTTAAAACAGGATAAACCAGCAGAACAATCAGAGTCGAGTGAATCAGGAGAGCCTAGTAAGAGGAAAACAAGAACATGGAAGGATACCAGAGAGAAGGCCAATCGCAAGTGGAATAAAAAGTTATCGGAGCTAGAAGAAAGATTAAAAGAAGCGAAAACAAAAATAGAAGACATTGCATCTCAAAGCCCCTCGCATGCCGAAACTCCATCCACTCCACCTCATCCCACCCCACCACCCATTGTAAATAGACCGCAACCAGGGTCTGTTCTTGCAGATCCAACCCCAGAACGCTTGGACATGATGTTCAAGGCCTACCAGGCTCGTCTTCAAGAAGGGCCAACAGCTGCAAATCTAGACAAGAGTTACCCTAGAGCGGATTTAGAGATTGAACGGATGAAAATGTGCATGAAAATGGTAGAACAAGCTCAAGCTATACTTGAGACTAGTCAAAAGTTCAATCAGACAAACTCTGTCAAAACAGATTTGCATTTCCAGGGCTTACTAGAACGATTAGAGCACTTGGTAAACAAACCACAAGTTTCTTTACCTCCACAGGCTCAACCAGTTATTGAAAGAGGAAGCTCACCACCAATGGGAGCTTATGTTCCTAATTCCACGAATCCAGGAATACCTCCTTCAATTCAACAGTACTCTCAAGGGTTCTTGTGGGAAATACAAGAAGAGAAATGGGCCAAGGAAAAGGGTGATTCCCCTCCTATTCCTGAGATTGATGATCTTCATGATCAATTTCCCCAAGACATTCCATCTATTTACGGAGATGAAGCAGAACAACAAGAAGACAAAAGGTTAGATTTTGAATCTAATACCTTAGAAGAACTGCCTCAATTTCCAGGCCCATGGGAATCTGAATCTCTCCAGATTAGAGCTCCCACAATACTAGTAAGAAATGAAGACTCAGTGGTTCCAAGGAACACGAATGTCGTGAAGAACACTAAGGTTCAGTGTCATCTCACTGTAGAAGAGCTGCTCAAAGCAAAACCTGAGCTTTGGAATCATGTGAAGGATCAGGTTCCAGAACTTGATTCCAACATGCCAGAAGCAGGATCCAAGCAAAGGGTACCAGAGATACCTCTAGACAAAATAGGGGACATGTGTGAGGGTGAAGAAGGTAATACTTATCTTCCAATCACCTACCAAGGTTACACAACCAAAGGAATCATAGATTCAGGTGCTGGTGTTGCTATTGCAACCACCTCCTTGTGGAAGCAATGGGGCAAGCCCACATTAAGACCAACTAGAATGAAGCTTCAAATGGCTGATGGTCATTTTGAAAGACCTCTAGGATTGCTAGAAGGGATAACTCTAACCACTTGTGGTGTAGAGTTTGAGCACACATTTGCTATATGTGACTTTGAGAAAAATAATGTTTATGAGATGATCCTAGGAAGACCCTTCCTACGACAATTGCAAATAGTACAAGATTGGGGAACCAACTCCTTGTACTTACAACACTTAGGGGTCACCACCAAGGTCAATTTAAAGGATTACTCCTTCAGAGATGTACCACCCCTACAGTGGAATCCTATCCACAAAGCAAAAGAAGATTCCATCTCTGTGCATGCTGATAGTTCACCTGATCCATCATGGTTGCATGAAGATACTCATTTGTGGATGTGCAAGGTCGTAGAGGAAGAGGAAAAATGTTTAAAGGCAAGAGAAGAAGGAACTTCGCCAGGAGATAGACCAATTAAAGACCTAGCCTATACACCGATGATCTTTCCAAATGAGGAATTTGAGCCTCATGGCTGGCCAAAAATCTTAGCCACCATGGACATTGCTGTCAATGAAGAACAATGGACACCTCATTGTGATGAGGAGGTGTTGGAACTAAAGGACTCAGTAGGCAAGGAAGCTTAAGAAGGGAGTCAGAGAGAAGAGAAAGTACAAGCAGACAGAGCAGTCAACGACGACCTGGCAAGTAGGCCAATATTTTTCAAGACACTAACGTATATAATAGAGGTGGACACACAAGGAGAAGGAGCAAGTAGGGAGCTCCAGGAAATGTATGTCAAAATGTTAGAAGAAATCCCTACAACAATAGTGATTTTCATCACTAAAAACCATTGTAAATACCATTTCATATTTTTGTAGCTCCATTTTGTGCAAGCCAATGAGTCCTTGAGCTTGAGGAGCTTTAGAAGTACCTACCTGTCAGTTTTCACATTTTTTAGACTTCGTTTGAACCTCCAAATAGGGTAGAGAACCTAATTTTTAACTAGGCCGGACACTAGGTCTGGACAAGGCCAAAACCTAGTCAAAAACTATAAAAAGAGCTAGAGAGCTCATTTTTGGGGTTAGCTTGTCATTGAAATGAACTTGTAAGAACTTTTTGAAAGGAATCTAAGAACTCCATTGCTTCTCACTCTTTGTCTTGCCGTGTGTGCGCGTGTGTGTGTATGTGTGTGCATGTTTGTGTGCTTCTCACTCACGCATTTGTGCCTCCACTTGCTCGAGGTCTTCATACCATCCTCACGTCTTCCCGGATTGACATTAAAGGAGGTGCTACTCATCACTGAGCTACACCAAATTTTGGCGCCGTTGCCGGGGATCGAGCTTTGAGGACGAGCGTGTGATGGTAAGACGTAGATTTGAGACGTTGGCATTGTAGGTAATCTCTTTACTTTTCTTATTTTTCCTCTTTCTTACCTCACCATCATCACCACCACCTCCCACCTCCATCTCCATCATCGCAGAAATTTTCAGTTTGGATTATATCACCTTCTCCACCTCATTTCCCTCATTCCACTTGTGAGAGAGAGCGAGAGAGCGATATTGTGTGCGTTATTTTTGCTTGTTTCTAGAGATTTCTTGCAGGTACTGGTAGCATCATCATCTCCAGCACTCCGCACAGGTACGAAACGTCACGAAACTATCTCTGTGTCGCCGGCCTCTGTCGATCGCGATTGACAGAAAAATCGCCCATTTGGTAAAACAAAGTGCACCACCATAATCCACATGATGAGCACATTCTAAATCACTAAAAACAGTTAAAAAATTCCGTGTTTATCTGTCAATCGCGATTGACACCGTCGATCGCGATTGACACCGTCGATCGCGATCGACAGCCACGATCGACAGACCCTGTCAATCGCGACCGACAGACCTATCGATCGCGACCGACAGACCCCACGACCGATTGACTGCCATGTAGGACCCTGTCAATCGCGATTGACACCGTCGATCGCGATCGACAGCCACGACTGACACCTCTATCAGTCGCGATTGACACCGTCAATCGCGACCGACTGAATTTCAACGATTGATTTACTTTTTTGCGTAGCCATGTGTCCATCGCGACGGACACAGCCCCGATCGACTGAATTCACGGTGAAAAACCCGGAAAAAGTGTCGATCGCGATTGACACCATCAATCGCGATTGACAGGATCCACGATCGACTCTGTCGATCACGATTGACACTGTCGATCGCGATTGACGTGTCGATCGCGACCGACAGGCCCCGACGGACACCTCTGTCAATCGCGATTGACAGACCTGTCGATCGCGATTGACAGGCTTTTTCGGCCAAATTTCTAGGGTTTTTTCTTGCATCTTTTTGGGGTAATTTTGGGCATAATTAGCAAGCCATTAGTGATTTGTGAGGTCCCTACACATGTGATTTCGAGAAAACTCTTGTGATCTGTCAGCCTGTTTGAATCCTGTGTTAGTCCCAAAACCCTGAACTGGCATAACTTTCTCATACGAAATCCGTTTGCTGTGATTCTTGTCTTGTTAGAAAGCTCGTGAGGAGTACAACCATACCCCGAGGTATTTTGAAGTGAACCATACCCCAAGGTAGGAAAACTGAGGGATCCTTGGGATTGTTTTCCATAAAGGCAAAGGATAATTTGGTCTGTGAGTTACATGCATGAAAGTGGACTATTGTCATTTGAATCTAAGTCTTGAGCTAACCGTGGGACTTTTAGAGATCCAGTAAGAGCACTTGAGGGCATTCAAGCAAGAGTAAGTGCAAGCTTGGGAATACGCGTCCTGGGCACACCACGGCAACAATGCAAGGAAAGAAACTCAAGGTTGGAAAATCCTCAACTCCCTCTGTCAAGTCCTAGCTTAGGCTAAGAACGACTAGTGATAGGAGTAGGCCAGGACGGCGATAGGCATCAATCAGGTTGAAGACTACCTATGCACTCAAGTTCAAGATTAAACATAATCTCTTCGTGATGCGATAACCTTAAAGGAAAGAATCTAACGAGGGATGATCAACTTAAAGTACGAAAAATACTCAAATATTACTGACGATGCGATATCAGACAGGATCATAAACACGATAACACACTAAAAAAGAATCAAGTGACTGATACCAATTGATTGGCAACGAGGTTGTACTTTGGGCACAAATTGGGCTACTTAAATAGGCTTATGAACCTTAGATCAGGGCGACATCTAGGGAGAGATAGACAAAGCCTTAGGTCTTCAGAGGCTAGTGTCAACCACACTGCTAGGTCTTGGGCCCAGCAGTTGAGCCACCACTCATACTACCCTAGTTCTGAGAATAGTGAATCAGAGATGTCTCAAGGCATGGACATACCTATGGGGAGTTCAGGAGTGCCATACTTGCACAGGGTAGAAGGCCCTTACAAAACGCAGTTGGAATACCTTAGGACCAACCGATTGGGTGCTAGCATCTATGAGGACGGCCTAGGAAGATCTGTGGTACAGATTAAGAATCCTGATCAATCCATTGGATTAGAGCGCACAGCTGTTAAGTTCAAAAGCGGAGCGTACTTAGACAAGGAAGGGACAATATATGTAGTCACCAGTCATCCAGATAGGACTGATGAATTTGGGAATGAGATCCCACGAACGGACTTAGGTGACCTAGAGCAAGGAAACATGGGTGAAGAACCAAGGACCCCCCGAGGCAAATCTGTTCTCACTAGGATTATCACACCAGAGTGGATTCCCCAAGATAATAAGAGCATAGATCTGCTTCTGAACCGAGAAACTGACGAAGCCTTTTGGAGGTATAAATCTGATCGGCCAATCGATATAGGAACAATCATGATCTATGAGTTTAAGGATCCTGATAGCCCAGGCAGAGTGACCTACTTAGATCACGCTTCAAAAAGGATCTTTGTGGTGACAGAAAATGATAGGCATGCTTACACTTGGAAAGGTGAAATTATTTTCCCCCAACTAAGATCAAATGTGTCCTATGGTCACCCTGGAGCGGGAACATCCCAAGCTCATGGAACTCAAAGGGACAAAAGTAGAGATAGGCCAGAAGTAAGCTTGGCTAACCTAGGGGGCAGAGAAAGAACGAGGATGGAAACAAATAGAGTAGAGCCTGAGGTACCTAGAGCCCCAAGAAATCTAAGGAATATGGAAGACTTCCCTCTACCACGACCTAGAGAACACACTAGGATTTTGAGACCAACTCAGTTAGTCAAGTCCATGAAAAATTACTTCGATGGCACAGGAGACCCATACGATCATGTGGCAGAGTTTAGGCAAGTCCTGAGAGCAGAACAAGTGGAGGACCTATTCACACAATATAATGCCTTTGGTCTAACCCTTAGGAACACAGCCCTTACGTGGTTCCAACCAATGAATTAGAGACAGTTCAGGAGCATAGACCAACTCCTAGAGGCTTTCATTATTGAATTCTCTAAGAGTGGCATAAGACATAATACCTCCTCATTGATTCACAGCTTCAAGAAAACCCCTCAAGAGACTGTGAGACTTGTTGGAAGAAGATTTAGGCAATACTTGGAGAGATGCCCTATCCCTGAGCTACCCACACCAGCTAAGCAAGTGGCTTTATTCTTGGATGGATTGCTAAGTACCAAATTGAGGTCATATGTGTATTTGAAGGACCCTAGGACTATAGAAGAGTGTGTACACATGTGCATTGACATCGAGGATAACCTAGGGGAGGAACTAGAGCTTTCCAAACTACAAGGACTCAGATAGTGCCTCTAGCCTCTCTTCCTCGCAATCCACATCAATTGAGGAATTAGCAGAGAAAGTAGCTCAGAAACTAGGTGTCTCTAGCAAACAAATCCCAAGGTTTGCCCCTGTGAAAAGATGCTATACGTGTGGAGGCGACCATATGGCGAATGTCTGTCCCATTATGGCTCAACCCCAAGTTAATCCTAGTAGCTAGTACTGCACCATAGAACGAAGGTACACCAATCACACCGCACAAGATTGTCCCTACAATAAGCAAACCGTTAGACAGACGTACCCACAACCATACCCTCAACAAGGAAGATACCAGAACCAGTACCCACCTCAGCAGTATGTGAGACCTCAACAAACCTACCAACCCTACCAAAACCAACTGAGACCCCAGCCAGTGCTAGCACAGCAACCACCTGCTCCTACTAATGTGATCCCAGTAAAATATGCAGCTGTAGAGGAGAACCTGAATAGAGCTATAGTCCCTGTAACACCATTGCTTTCTGAAAGTGACCCGAGTGACCATAGCTTTGATTCTACACATGTTGATAGTCCCCAGGCTTACTACATGCAGTCTCCAGAACATGGTGAGTCCTACTATAGTGAAGAGCCAAATGAACCTAGTTGGGAGTCAGATTACACAAACGTCATGTATGCAAACCCCAACCCTAGACCTCAACCTAGGCAAGTAAGACCCCCATTCCCTAAAGGACCATGCTACAGATGTCCGGGAGATCATCTCATTCGTGATTGTCCCTTGCCTCCACCTACACAACCCCAATCAGTGACGATCCAGGGCTTTTGCCAAGAGTGTGGAAAGGAGCATCTGTTATGAGACTTCCCTAATCCTAATAATATGCCAAAAATCACTCCTATTAATGTTATTGGGTTAGTGGTAGATTCCACAGGAAGTGTCACTTCCACTGCACCCGTACAGTTAGTCACTAGAGCTCAAGCAGTGCAGCAAAACCAAGGGGTAGGCTGGGAAAAGAGCCCAGATGTTAGTGAAACAGAGAGCATGACAAAGAAGAGGACTAGAGCTTGGAGAGATAGTCGTGAAAGAATGAAAAGACAATGGGCAAAAAAGATGAGTGAACTCGAGGAAAGCCTCAGAGAAACAAAGGCCAAAATAACTGAACTCACAGCTCAAACTCCCTCTCACACTGCCCCACCTCCATCACCTCCACCATTCCCAACTCCATCCAAATCGCCACCTTCCAACCCGCCTCACCTAAACCCACCACCCCCAAGAGTAGGATCAGTCCTAGCAGATCCCACTCCCGAGGACCTTAATATGATGCTTAAAGCATATCAGGCCAGAATTCAAGAAGGGCCAACCGTAACCGATCATGAAAAATGTTACCCTAGAGCAGAACTAGAGTTAGAACGAACCAAAATTTGCGCGAAGATGGTGGAATTGGCTCAGACCATGTTTGAAGCCAGTTGCCTATTTAACATCTCTAGTTCAGCAAAGACACAGTTAGAAAGAATAGAGAAGCTCATTGCACAATCAGAAAAGGAACCTTCCTCTCAACATAAGGACAAGGCAAGTGAAGGAGCAAGTCTTCCTGCTCGGGAAGCCTATGTGCCTGAAGCCTATGTGCCTGAAGCCTATGTGCTTGAAGCCTATGCGCCTAACTCTACGGAGCCAGACACATCATCTTCTATGAATCGGTTCACACCAGAGTTCCTACGAGAGATTCAAGAAGACAAATGGGCTAAGGAAAGTGAAGTCCCTCCTCCGATTGAACTTGTGGATGATGCACATGACCAATTCCCACAAGACATCCCATCCATTTATGAGGAGCAAGAGAGCACCCACTCTCAGGAAAGACTAGACTTTGAGTCTAATTCTTTACAAGAATTACCCCACTTCACAGGCCCATGGGAAGCTAAGTCTACTTGTATGAGAGCACCCACGGTCATGGTAAGAAACGAAGACTCGATCATACCTAGGAACACAGAGGTAGTGAAAAACACTAAAGTACAGTGCAACCTCACCTTAGAAGAGCTACTCAAAGTAAGGCCAAAGCTATGGAAACATGTAGCCAAACAAGTACTAGAGATAGCAAAACCTTGTTCCCAGGTAGGGTCTCAGAGGACAGTGCCAGATATTCCTCTAGACAAGATAGGAGACATGAGTGAGGGCGAAGAGGGAAACACATATCTTCCTATCACTCATCAAGGATACACCACCAAGGCAATTTTGGACTCAGGTGCAGGAGTTGCAATTGCCACCACTTCCCTATGGAAGCGTTGGGGCAAACCAGCACTCAGGCCCACGAGGATGAAATTACAAATGGCCGATGGTCACATAGAGAGACCCTTAGGATTGCTAGAAGGAATAACTCTCACCACCTGTGGTGTCGAGTTTGAGCATACATTTGCTATATGTGATTTTAGCAAGAACCATGCCTATGAAATGATCTTGGGACGACCTTTTATGTGACAGTTGCAAGTGGTACAGGATTGGGGAACCAATTCTTTGTACCTGCAGCACTTAGGTGTCACGACCAAAGTGAATCTCAAAGATTACTCTCATAGAGATGTCCCTCCTATCCAATGGAATCCCATCCATAGAGCCAAAGATGATACAGAATTGGTGCATTCCATAGGGTCAGGATCCTCATGGATGCATGAAGACACCCACTTATGGATGTGTAAAGTAGCAGTAGAAGAAGAGAAGAGAGAAGAAGCCAGAGAGATAGGTGCAAAAGAAACACATAGATCAATTCAAGACCCAGCCTATGCGCCTGTAGTTTTTCCTGACAAAGAATTTGAACCCCACGGCTGGGCAGAAATCCTAGCAACAATGGATGTAGCCACCAATGAAGAACAATGGACACCTCACTATGATGAAGATGGCTATGACATTTCAGTCTTCTCCATAGAGCCAATCATGGGAGAGGCGGTGTTAGAAGAGTGCGAACCTAGCCCTGATGCATTTGAGGATGGAAGTGACTCCGATCTAGAGTCAATCATTATGGACCCACCTTTTGCATCAGATGAAGAATATTTCTATGAAGTAGAATTTCAACCCCAAAGGCACGGAGAGCTTACAAATGATGTAAGATTAGCCACACATGTGACCCCGAAGGAAGAAGGAAAGAAAAGGAAGAAGAAAGAAGTCACACAAGAAGAGGAGGAATCTTTGTTTGAGGTCCCAGAAAATTTTAAGAAGTATGAGATAGATGACAGGAGAGTCATGATCAGAATTCCTAAACGAGAGGCACAATCAGGAGAGGCCTATGATAACAAAGAAACCACAAAGAAAATTGTCGTAGCCATGGAAGAAGGAGAAGAGAGATGCACGTACATAGGCCATGACCTGACAGAAGAGGAAGAACAAGAGCTAATAGCCTTGCTAAGAGAATACAGAGATGTATTCGCCTGGAGTTACAAGGATTTGAAGGGGGTTGACCCTGACATATGCTCACACACCATCCCCATGACCTCAGATGCCAAACCCTCTAAGCAAAAGCCATATACATACAATGATAATTACGCTGCCAAGATCAAGGAAGAGATAGATAGACTGGTTGAAGCTGGATTCATCTATGAAATTGAGCATACTGAGTGGGTATCCCCCATCGTAGTGGTGCCCAAGAAGAATGGAAAGCTGCGTGTATGCATTAACTTGAAGAAGGTTAATGAAGCCACAATTCGAGATAACTATCCGCTTCCTATCACAGAGCATCTCTTAGAAAGAGTAGCAGGCAAGGAAGTGTACAGCTTCCTCGATGGATTTTCGGGCTACAATCAAGTAGCCATAGCTCCAGAAGATCAGCATAAGACAGCTTTTGCCACAGAGTGGGGTATATTTGCCTTTCGTGTAATGCCATTTGGGCTTACCAATGCTCCTGCAACCTTCCAGAGACTAATGTGCCATGTATTTAAGGAGTTCCTGAGGAAGAATTTAGAAGTCTATGTTGATGATCTTTGTGCTCATTCCAACATTAGACAAACCCATATTCCTGAACTCAGACAAATCTTTGACAAATGTAGAGAATATCAAGTCTGCCTGAACCCAGAAAAGTGCGTTTTTATGGTCAGGCAAGGCAAGATTCTAGGACACATAGTGTCAAAGAATGGCATATCCACTGATCAAGAGAAAGTGAGAGCCATAGCCGAGTTACCTAGGCAAAAGAATGTCAAGGAAGTGCAGGCTTTCATGGGGCATTGTGGGTACTACCGCCGGTTCATTCACATGTATGTTGTCATTGCAAAGCCCATGTACGGACTTCTGACTAACTTTGAGTGGACTGATGAATGTGAGAATTCCTTCAATGAGCTTAAACGGCGATTATGTTCAGCACCGATCTTGACCACACCAGATTGGAATAAGCCTTTCCATGTTCATGTTGATGCGTCCAATTATGCTATTGGGTGTGTACTCGCGTAGCCTACCGGTGAAGGTAATATGGATCTTCCAATTGCCTATGCTAGTAGACAATTGAATGCTGCTGAACAAAATTATACCACTACGAAGAGAGAAGGACTAGGCATGGTGTATGCGGTTAAAAAGTTTAGACATTATTTGCTTGCAAATAAGTTTAAATTTTTTACTGATCATCAAGCTCTACTATACTTGGTAAACAAGCCATGCAACACAGGTAGATTGGTGAGATGGTTTCTCTTACTAATGGAATATGACTTTGAGGTAGTGGTGAGAAAAGGGAAGACTCATTTGAGAGCGGATCATCTCTCTAGGCTCACATCTGGAGAAGCCCCACAAGGAGTGTCAGATGACCTTCCTGATGCTTACTTGTTTAATTTGGAAGTGGTGCCGCAGTGGGCTAAGCCATTAGTGCCAGTATTGACGTACGGGCCTAACCACCCAGTAATAGCCACATAGGATAGGCAGGTAGTAAAAGCCCAAAAGTACCACATCATGGCTGGAAGTATGTACAAGCACACAGATCAAGGGATCTTGGCTTGTTGTGTGGAAGAGGACGAGTATGTGAAGTGGTTGCAATTAGCACATGTAGGTGCCTTAGAGCAACACTACTCAAAGCGACGAACCCTACAGACACTACGGAGACTCGGAGTGCATTGGCCGACTATGGAAGCTGATGTCCAAAAGTTGTGCAAGGAATGCCCAATCTGCTGCACTAAACCACCTGTGGAACATGTCACTCTTTATCAAGTGTCCATAGTGCCGGATTGGAGTGAACCACTAGTATCCTTTCTGAGGACAAAAACATTCCCTCCAGACATGACTCTGGCTAGGAAAAGAAGTCTAGAACAAGAAGCCCTAGATTACTCACTCATTGGTGATAATCTATACAAGCGTGGTAAAGATGATTACCTGAGACTTTGTGTTCATGAGAGTGAATATCTAAAGATCTTGGAAACTTCTCACCAAGGTGTAGGAGGAGGACACTTTGGACCAGATCGGGTGATCAAGTCAATACTATTTGCGAGCTTTTGGTGGCCAACCCTTCACATGGATGCACATACCTATGTGAAACCGTGTGATGTTTGTCAGAGAACTCAGTACCCTATACGCAAGGATGAGATGCCACTGAAGCCTATGATGGGCGGACGTGCATTCTCTAAATGGGGAATAGACTTTGTTGGTCCTATTAATCCCCCAGCTAAGGGTTCACATGCTGAATATATCATCGTGGCCACTGACTATCTAACCAAGTGGGTAGAAGCGAAAGCTACTACAAAAAATGATGCTCAAACAACAGCAAAGTTCTTATTTGAAAATGTATTCACGAGGTACGGATTGCCAATAGAGTTGGTGAGTGATAGAGGCACACACTTCTTGAATGAAGTTATTGAAAATCTGCTCCAAGAATTCTTGGTAGTGCATAAGAAGTCTGCCCCCTATCACCCTCAAGCAAATGGCGAGGCTGAGAGCACCAACAAGATCTTATGCAATGTACTGACGAAATTAGTGAACAATAAACGCTCTGATTGGGACAAACAACTACACCATGCTGTTTGGGCATACCGAGTCGCCTACAAAACGGTACTCCAAGCCACCCCCTTTCAGATGGTATTTGGCCAAAATGCAGTGCTACCGTTGGACTTCTTAATACCTACACTGAAAGTAGCACAAGAGCATGAATGGACGGGTCATGAACTCTCCTCTAGACTTTTTGACCTTGAACGATTAGGAGAAACAAGACTGAGGGTGGCTACAGGGATATATGCAGCTAAGAAACGACAGAAGGCATACTTTGATGCCCACGTTAAGGATAAAGGTTTGAAGGCAAGCGACTTAGTTTTAGTCTACACATTGAAGCAACATGCGAGAAAAATGGAGAAGAGAGGCTATGGACCCATGATTATAAACAGAATCTCAACAAGTGGAGCAGTACAACTAGCCACTTTAGAGGGTGATGTTCTCCCGAGCTACATAAGCGGGTGCAGGGTCAAGTTATATCAGGAACCTCTGACGAAAGAGATGCTAAGTCGACTCAATACTGCTAAGAAACGCAAAGAAGAAGAAAAGCGAATTCGAGAAGAAGCCCAAGCAGAAGCATTGGAACGCATCCGGAGAATGAAGTTGAGAAGACAAAATAGGGAGCAACCTAGGACGGATGCCTATGCAGATCAAGGATATCACGTGGCTATGTGTGAAGTTTCAGGTATCAGCGCTCAAAGGATAATTGATCGACGTCCTTTTATAACCTTAGAGATAGGACAAAGAAAGGGTGCAAAGACTGTAAGAGCCTTGATTGACTCAGGTGCAGCCACTAGTGCTGTTAAATTGTCTTACTGTCAAGAATTTAGATTAACTGTCAATCCTATAGAAGCATATCTCATAGGATTGGGAGGTGTGGAAACCCCTTGCATTGGCGAGGTGGATCTTCCCATCTCCATTCAAGACGAAGTAATGATAGTCAGAGTATTAGTGTGTCAAGATGAGGACCTCACTAAGCCTCTTGTCTTGGGTCAGGACTGGATCTATGATCATGCAGTCAACCTAAACCTAAGAAGCGGACTTCTTCAGGTATGGGTAAATCATAGCCAAATTACAGTTGAATTGGAAAAGGAGGCACTCAAGGAACTAGGTAAAGCACAGACTCCTGGTCCTTCCAGGAGTGCACATGAAGTTGACAATGCTATTCTTGTCCAAAAATGTATGATGCAGAAAGAGGATTGTCTCAACAACGGAGTCAAGGATAAGATGGTACTCCCTTCTTTTCCAAAGGCCAGAAGGATACAGCAGCCAACGACAGATCAAATACAGAAGAAGCAGAACACTACCTGTACTGGAGGCCAAAAAAAGGAGCAAAGCAGATTCTTTCAGCCGATGAAACAAGTATGGAGGCGAAAAGACGAACACCCTGTTCCGACCAGGCCAACACCACGGCCAAAACCTCTTATTAGTAATCAACAGCACGATACTAATAAGAAGCCTTTCATAAGTTCTTCTGCGAAAGTGAAGTCTATTTGGGTACCCAAGAAGTCAATGAAGGCCAGCCCACAATCACGACAAATCTGGGTGCCTAAGGCTTGCTTGCGGGCTCAAATAGCTACACCAAGGCCAAACCCTGTACAACATGTTTCACTCACGCGAACATCTGAGGCCCAGTCTTACACATCACGCACTAACACGTATTCTTCCATGAGCACAAGTAGAATCACTTGTAAATGGGTTCCTAAAAAGCCCCATTTTTCAAGTAAATACCCTATCACACTCCCTAGAGCCTCCACAAAGTCAAAATCAAAACCTATCCATTGCATTTGGCAACCTAAAACTTGTAATAAACCCCCAGACCCCAGTTGTAAATCCATGCCCACCTACTAACTACGTCACTCTCACACCACATCATTCCACTTAGCTCCTAGGTCTAACCAATCCCGAACTACACACACAAGCATCAAGCACTTACTAACCCACTAATCTCTCTCGAACCTCATGTTAATGTTGTAATGGGGACAAAAATGGTTCTCTCTTGTCCTTTACAATGTTAACACATGTTTCTATATTCTCACAGAATCAGGAGGCAAGAAGTAACATGGCAGATACGGCAGGAACTAGCT
This sequence comes from Ceratopteris richardii, assembly GCA_020310875.1. Classification (NCBI taxonomy): domain Eukaryota; kingdom Viridiplantae; phylum Streptophyta; class Polypodiopsida; order Polypodiales; family Pteridaceae; genus Ceratopteris; species Ceratopteris richardii. The sequence goes on along the minus strand of CM035442.1, from coordinate 32,653,511 downwards.
CCCAGGCAGGCACCAACACCCAAGTCGTGGATATTGAAAGTCTTCCCGTTGAGGAGGAATTGAAGGAACGTCATGTAGCATTGAGAGCATTACACGCCATACCGGTTCAGAACCCTCCACAAGGGCACACTATGCTAGTCAGTAAAAACTCTCATTGGTTCAGTGATGTGGCAGGACCCCTAGGTGAAGGCACTTATATGTGGGAGGCCGAGATAGAATTCAATGGGCGCTGGGGCAGGTATCACTTTTTCACTAGGGAATTTGAGAGAATGCAGAATAATGAAGGACTGAAATCTATATGGAAGAAGGCGGGACTCTACGAGTACTTCAAATTCCAGTTGCCAAAGCCGAATTTTCTAAGATGCTCTTATTTGATTAGCACCCTCACTCTGAGCAAAGACAAAAAGGGATACAGCTCCTTTGTCCTCCCATCTCTCACAAGGGGCAATGAGCTCAAGCGTTTCAGATTAACTATCAACTTGGTAAGGGAAGCTCTGAACATGAAAGGTATGCACATTCCTACGGAGAAAGAGACTATGGTCCCCGACAATATGAAGAACAGGAATTTGACAAAGTTAAAAGACATGGTGGCAATGACGCCTACAATCGCTATTCATTTGCGAATGGTCATGCAGCACTTTGCATTTCCCGCCCAGGAGAGGTTCACAATGCCACCTAAAAAGATATGGTTTAGTTTATACTTGGCTGATGCCTTTGATTTGACAATCAACATGCCCCACTGGATTATCGACCAAATCCACTTGGCTCATCAAAGGTGGTATAAAAAACAAAAGTCTGTACTGTACGGATGCTGTGCTCTGACCAGGATTGTGTACAGATGTCTTGCGTATGATGTACTAGTGCAAAGGGCACTCATTTGGACCAGGGTACAAGAGTTTCAGTGCCGATTATCCTCCGCAGGACCACCATCCAAGAAAATGAGAGGCGCCGTTCAGATGCCCAGCGCACAACCCCGCAGTGCGACATTGACACCAGAGACAACTCCACGATTTCCAAGGCGGGTACAACCCTTCACTATTAGATTACCAAGACACAACACTGATGGACCAAATCTAGTGTTTCCACCTGTACCAACCGACCTAGAGTTCCCTCACGGATTCACTTTAGAAGACCTAACTGATGAGGAGGTAGCCATAATCATAGAGGCTGTTAACGTGGAAGTCGAGGCAGAGCAAGCTAGTGGACAACAAACTGCTACAGACCAACCCCATCCCAGACAACCAGATGTCGTCGATGGGGAGGGTGAAGAAGAAGGAGGACAAGAGGAGGAACATGATGGACAATCCGAGGAAGAAGAGCAGGAATATGATCAGGAAGCTTTGGAGGTACTTGAAGGGGCCCCAGCTTATACGAAAGCATTGAAAAAGCTCTATGACACCATGAACAGAGTTCAAGAGCAACATAGACTGTCCCTAGCAGAAAGCAAGGCCCTTATGAATCAGTTCCTTGAGGAGGAAGGCGTTGACGAGCAATATCGTGCCACCCTTGACACTATCTGAAGCATTAGGCGTCCCTGAAACGGTGCATACCGCCCTTGCACAAGCACGAAGAACGGAACAAAGATATGGCAGACGCCCCCCTCGAGCAGGAAAGCAGATGAATGTATTAGTATCAGAACCACAAGGCACATCCACAACCACGGGCACCGCACACACTGTCCACGAGACTGAGGAAACCCATGTATCAAGTGCACCTCCGTCACCCCCGTTGCCACCCCTGCCTCCATCTCCACCACATTCATCTCCCACAACCAGTGTAACCACTACTCTCACCGCCTCCGAGTCCACTACCCATACCGAAGCACAGACCGTCACTCAACCCACACAACCCACACACCCTATCTCCACTTCGTTTGTCCATACGACCACTGAAACAGTAGTTCTAACTGCTGCCACAGAAGATCTCAACCCCCCGATCACACTTCCGGGCAGTTCGTATTCACAATTGCACACACCACTGTACACTTTCACCACTATCACCGCACCCACAATTCCACTATTCACAATCACTCCCACTACTGCATCCACCGTTGATCTTATGGACATCTCACCCACCTCCGCACCTCTCCCTCCCCCCATGCATCCACCATCTCCCATTCCCCCACCTCCCACTTCACCATTTTCCAGCACCACATCCACACTTCCATTCCCCTTCCCCTCTGCATTCAACACCCTACCAGCATCCACCCCTATCAATAATGTATTTAATAATATGTATCAGTGTATGTCGCAACTACAACAGCACTACCAACATCTTGATAACCAACACACGTGACTCTTTCAAAGCCATGAGGAACTTCAACTCTGATTCATTGATCTCGAAAGGGAAAAGCGGCTACTACAACAACAACATGCCACGTTACAGGAACAACATGAACAATTAGTAGCCAATCCACCCCAGTCAGATGCGGAGGAAAGACAACATATGGATGAATTGCTACACTCCCAGATAACGGAGAATCTCAAACTTAGACGCAACCTGGCCCTCCTACGAAAACACATGTCTACAGCTCTCAAAGAGAATAAACGGCTGCAGAAACAGAATGAAGAGAGCTTGGAAGCAGCCATGGAGGGATCCCCGCAGGAAATCGACCCAGAAAAATTCAAGGCCATTCCCTCAGAGAATATGAAAACTGTGTTAGAAACCCATGCCGACCTCCTAGAGGCCCATGCAGCGCTAGAACGAGAAAGGGATGATCTACTTAAGCAACTGGCAACTCAGCAGGAGTCACCAAGCAAAGCCACAGCCACAAACGACACATCCGAAGAAGTCACAAAACTCAGAGCAGAACTCGAAGAATTACGCAGCAAAGTCATGCAATACGAACGTCAGCCCTCTCCCCTTGTCGAGCCCGAGCCTGAAGATCTAGTGCCAATCGAGATAGAGGAAACTTTCGAAGACTCGTATGTTCCCATGCCTGCACCAGGGGGCAAGCAAACAGACGAGGGCATGGACACCATTGAAATAGAGGCTCCTGAATGGATGCAGAGGTTAGAGAAAGTGGCCACAACCCATGATGATAGAGTGGCAGTTCAGATAGCATCTATGTCACGCTTGGAAGAAGTAGTCATAAAATCGGATTACTTTAGGAATCTCTCCCATCATAGGTGGATCGGCACATCCGACGATTTGTATGTTCCTTTTTGTGTCCTAATGGCGGATTACAATGCGGAAATCAAGAGCCACACATCAAAAGAACCAACCTCGGCTACACAGTTTGCACCGGAAGACATCCCAGCGAGTGCCAAGCAGGGCAATATTCATCAACCGATGTGGAGGATTCGTCTACTGGAAACCTACCCAGAAATGGTCAGAACATGGAACAACATGCCTTTGTACATCAAATACAACCCATGCTACTGCCCTGTGTTTCGAAGAAGGTCATGGCCGGAATACACAAAAACGGTGCTGACAAACAAAGGATGTGAGAAATGGCTCAATTATGTTTACTTAGCACCACCCAAAGGCCAACCTACCATAGGATACATGATCTCGACGATTTGGCATTGGGGGGTCAGGTTTAAAAATGTGTCTGACGTCATGGCCCAAATGTGCTTGAAAATTTTTGAGCTCATGTTGGTCACATTCAGGACTTTCAAAAATGTCAAAGAACCTCATCTGTCAGCCCTTGGATTTAATGAAGGAAATCAGGACCTCGTCTACGACATGAGTGCAACACCATCTATTAATGTTGTATATGCATGGCACGCACGCATCAAGTATCTACCAGCCTGCTTCAAACAGACGTTTGAAGAAATGTTCGTCATGGGATTCTGGGAATATCACTCAGAGATATTCATTCCCAGACCATCACATTTATTGCAGTTGTTTGTAGTGGAACAAGCTCTCCATTCAGAAAAATTACGTATACCACATCCAGAGGTTCCCGGGCCGGTAGATTGGGATGCTCTACTCATGGACTTGGCCAAAGGGTTGCGCATTGCAGAACACCACTTAGCACAAGACGTCGTCGAGTACTACATCCAACAAACCACCCAACAAGGGTCTGTCAGGGACGACAGACGCGAGAGAGGGGGGGGGTGTTGGAACTGAAGGACTCACTAGGCAAGGAAGCTTAAGAAGGGAGTCAGAGAGAAGAGAAAGTACAAGCAGACAGAGCAGTCAACGACGACCTGGCAAGTAGGCCAATATTTTTTCAAGACACTAACGTATATAAGAGAGGTGGACACACAAGGAGAAGGAGCAAGTAGGGAGCTCCAGGAAATGTATGTCAAAATGTTAGAAGAAATCCCTACAACAATAGTGATTTTCATCACTAAAAACCATTGTAAATACCATTTCATATTTTTGTAGCTCCATTTTGTGCAAGCCAAGGAGTCCTTGAGCTTGAGGAGCTTTAGAAGTACCTACCTGTCAGTTTTCACATTTTTTAGACTTCGTTTGAACCTCCAAATAGGGTAGAGAACCTAATTTTTAACTAGGCCGGACACTAAGTCTGGACAAGGCCAAAACCTAGTCAAAAGCTATAAAAAGAGCTAGAGAGCTCATTTTTGGGATTAGCTTGTCATTGAAATGAACTTGTAAGAACTTTTTGAAAGGAATCTAAGAACTCCATTGCTTCTCACTCTTTGTCTTGCCGTGTGTGCGCATGTGTGTGTATGTGTGTGCATGTTTGTGTGCTTCTCACTCACGCATTTGTGCCTCCACTTGCTCGAGGTCTTCATACCATCCTCACATCTTCCCGGATTGACATTAAAGGAGGTGCTACTCATCACTGAGCTACAGGAGGGTTATGATATCTCAGTGTTCATGTGTCAGCCCTTGCTAGAAGAATGTGACCCTAGTGATGTCATAGAAGAAGAAGAGAATGACGATGATATAGAGTCCATTGTGATGGATAGTTGCTTTAACTCAGAGCAGCACTATCTAGAAGATATAGGAGTGTTCACCCAGAAAGAAGAAGAACCTCTCACAAGTATTAAAACAGTAAATTCAAAGGATGGAAATGAGAGCAGTCAAAAGAAAAAGAAAAGAAAAGCAGTGAAACAAAAAGAGGAGGAATCATTGTTTGAAGTACCAGAAAACTTCAAGAAATATGAAGTTGACGACTGCAAAATTTTGGTACGAATGCCTAAGAGAGAGGCCATCATAGGAGAATCATATGATAATAAAGAAAAGACCAAGAAGATTGTAGTGACCATCGAAGAGAACGAAGAGAGATGCACATATATAGGAGATGGCCTAAGTGCAAGAGAAGAAATGGAGCTTGTAGCTCTATTAAGGGAATATAGGGATGTGTTTGCGTGGCACTATAGAGACTTGAAAGGGGTAGATCCAAGAATTTGTGCTCATACTATCCCCATGACTGCTGATGCCAAGCCCACCAAACAGAAGCCCTACACATATAATGATACATATGCAGCCAAAATAAAAGAAGAAATTGATAGGCTGATTGAAGCTGGATTCATCTATGAGATTGAGCATACTGAATGGGTGTCCCCCATTGTAGTGGTACCCAAGAAGAACGGGAAGTTGCGAGTGTGTATCAACCTTAAAAAAGTTAATGCCGCTACGATCAGAGATAGTTATCCACTTCCAATCACATAACATCTATTGGAGCGTGTTGCAGGCAAGGAAGTTTATAGCTTCCTTGATGGGTTTTCAGGTTACAATCAAGTAGCCATTGCCCCAGAAGATCAACACAAAACAACTTTTGCTACAGAGTGGGGAATCTTTGCATTTCGTGTGATGCCATTTGGGCTCACCAATGCGCCTGCAACATTCCAAAGGCTCATGTGTCATGTCTTCAAAGAGTTCTTGCGAAAGAGCTTAGAAGTGTATGTGGATGATTTATGTGCTCATTCCCAAGAAAGAAGGTTTCACATCCCTGAGCTCAGACAAATCTTCAACAAGTGTAGAGAATATCGAGTGTGTCTGAACCCACAAAAGTGTGTGTTCATGGTGCGTCAAGGTAAAATCTTAGGTCATATTGTTTCTAAGAATGGAATCTCAACAGATGAAGATAAGGTACGAGCCATAGCGGAGCTTCCAAGGCCCAGGAATGTTAAAGAGGTTCAAGCTTTTATGGGCCATTGTGGATATTACCGTAGGTTTATCTACATGTACGCGATCATAGTTAGACCCCTTTATGCCTTGCTGTCTAATTTTGAGTGGAACGATGAATGCGAGAATTCTTTCAATGAACTGAAGAAACGTTTGTGCACAGCACCAATACTGACCACTCCTGATTGGAATAAACCATTCCATGACCATGTGGATGCATCCAATCATGCCATCGGATGTGTGCTTGCACAACCCACAAGTGAAGGAAACTTAGATTTGCCCATAGCATATGCTAGTAGACAACTCACTGCAGCTGAACGGAACTATACCACAACTGAGCGAGAGGGCTTAGGCCTGGTATATGCTGTGAAGAAGTTTAGACACTATTTATTGGCCAACAGGTTCAAGTTTTTCACTGATCATCAAGCTTTGTTATATTTGTTCAATAAACCTTGCAATACTGGACGCTTAGTAAGATGGTTCCTCTTACTAATGGAATATGACTTTGAAGTTGTTGTCAGGAAAGGTAGAACCCACCTTCGGGCAGATCACCTTTCTCGCATTACTTCAGGAGAGTCATCGCAAGGCGTGTCTGATGAACTACCTGATGCTTATCTATTCAATTTGGAAGTTGTTCCCAAATGGGCAAATAAGTTGGTACCAGTCCTAACCTTCGGCCCTGCAAATAAGAATGTGAAAACATCACAAGAAGAAATTGTAAGATCACAAAAATATCACATATTGGCAGGACGCATGTACAAACAAGATACGGAGGGCATATTAGCTTGTTGTGTCGAGGATGATGAACATAATAGTTGGTTGCAGCAAGCTCATGAAGGATTGCTAGGAAATCACTATTCTAAACAACGCACATTGCAGAATCTAAAACGTTTAGGAGTGTATTGGCCTAGCATGGACAAAGAAATACATGAGTGGATTAAGAATTGTCCAATGTGCAGAGAGAGACCCCCAGTGGAGCATGCGACCCTTTATCAAGTGTCATTAATTCCAGACTGGAGTGCTCCATTGGTAGAGTTTATGAGGTCGGGAAGATTACCCAAAGAGGCTAGTCTAGCAAGAAGACGAAGCATGGAGCAAGAGGCTCAAGGCTATGCCCTAGTAGGAGACAGCCTATACCGAAGAGGTAAAGATGGTTACTTAAGACTGTGCGTTCACGAATGAGATTATTTGAAAGTCTTAGAAACTGCACACAGCGGTGTTGCAGGTGGACATTTTGGTCTTGACTGAGTGATCAAGACCATTCTATTCTCAGGACTTTGGTGGCCCACTCTTCATATGGACGCACATACCTATGTGAAGAAATGTGACACATGCCAACGTGCACAATATCCAGTTAGAAAAGACGAGATGCCCTTGAGGCCAATGATGGGAGGGCGTGCATTTTCCAAGTGGGGCATAAACTTCATAGGTCCTATTAATCCCCCTGCTAGAAACTCCCATGCAGAGTATATTATTGTAGCCACAGATTACCTTACAAAGTGGGTAGAGGTGAAAGCCACAACAAAGAATGATGCTCAGACGACGGCTAAGTTCTTATTCGAGAATGTGTTCACGAGATATGGGCTACCAATAGAGTTAGTGAGCGATAGAGGCACACACTTCTTGAATGAGGTCATTGAAAATCTTCTCCAAGAATTCTTGGTGATACATAAAAAGTCTGCCCCTTATCACCCACAAGCTAACGGACAAGCCGAGAGTACCAATAAGATCCTTTGTAACGTATTGACAAAATTGGTAAATAATAAACGCTCTGATTGGGACAAACAACTTCATCATGTTGTTTGGGCTTACCGAGTTGCCTACAAAACGATACTCAATGCCACCCCAGTTCAGATGGTCTTTGGACAGAATGCGGTGTTACCACTGGATTTCTTAATCCCTGCTTTAAAAGTAGCACAAGAGCATGAGTGGAATGGACATGAATTGTCCTCTAGGATCTTTGATCTAGAACACTTAGGTGAGGCAAGGCTACGCGCGGCGGCAGGTATCTATGCTGCAAAGAAGAGGCAAAAGGCATACTTTGATGCACACATCAAAGATAAGGGATTGAAAGAGAGAGATCTAGTGTTGGTTTACACACTAAAACAACATGCCCGTAAGTTGGAAAAAAGAGGATATGGACCCATGATCATTAATAGAATTTCCACTAGCGGTGCAGTTCAGTTGGCCACTCTAGAAGGAGACATCTTGCCAAACTATATCAGTGGTTGTAGAGTCAAGTTATACCAAGAACCTCTTACAGAGGATATGCTTACGAGACTCAACACTGCTAAGAAGCAAAAAGAAGAGGAGTTAAGGGTGAGAGAAGAAGCCCAAGCCGAGGCTAGAGAGCGCATAAGGCGAAATAAGTTAAGGTGACTAGGCCTAGATGTCAACTCAAAAGCCCCAAAATATCATATGGATATGTGCAATAGTCTGGCATAGCGACTTCTCAAGTCATTGACCGAAGACCCTTTGTGACCATAGAGATAGGACAAGGAAAGGATGCAAGGACTGTGAAAGCATTGATTGACTCAGGTGCAGCAAGTAGTGCAGTTAGACTATCCTACTGCCAAAACTTGCAGTTGAACATCAATCCCATAGAAGCTTATCTCATAGGATTGGGAGGTGTGGAAACCCCTTGTTTGGGCGAGCCTGCAAGATGTTCCAATGAAAGTCAAAGTGCTAGTGTGTCAAGATGAGAACCTTACAGAACCACTTGTCTTAGGACAAGATTGGATTTATGACAATGCAGTCAACTTAAACCTAAGAAGTCAACTTCTTCAAGTTTGGGTCCAGGGACAATGCTTTACATTAGAACTAGAAAATGGCATGCTCACAAATCCAGATGTCACATCTTGTAGTTCTTCTAAGACTAATCATATGGAAGAAGATGTTGTATGTGTCAAAAGCTCTATGATGCAGAAGGAGTCAATCGTGGAAGAACAGGTTCGAAGGCGGGTGGATCTTTCTTCTTCTCCAAAGAATCAAGTAGCCATAGAAGTGAGTCCACCACACAAGCAAACACAACTGATCACGACAACTGCTACATCAAATAGAAAGACACCATTCGATAAGAAAGCAGTTCCGAACATGAAGCAGATCTGGGTACGCAAAGGAGAGCAACCACCAACCTTGCCTCCACAAATCCCATCTAGGCAAGCCAACCAGGCCAGAAGACGAAGGAAGCAGCTCGGACAAGCTCAATCACAAGGTATCCAACAAGTTTGGGTGCCTAAGAAGTTAGCTGCAGCTCAACAAGGGAAATTACATATGTGGGTACCTAAGAAGCTCTTACATCTACAACAACCTATGTTCTCCCACATGCGAAAGGTCTCAACAAAGAAGCCAAAAGGAGAAGAGGGTAAGAAGCACGTATAGAGACCGAAAGGAGATCAAATCAGCTCTTCAACAATAGTAGGAAGACGTGCAAAAAGGATATGGGTTTGGAAGCCAAAAGTACAAGTAGCCTCCGTCGAACCAAAGCGCCAACCACACTGGATACCATAGTTCAGAAAGCATCCAACGAGGAAGACGCCTGAAGTAATCTCTACAGTGCCAAATGCTGTTCTAAAATGGGTCCCTATCAAGAGGAAGGATCAATGGTCATCTCAAGATCCAATGGATACCTCCAACAAAGATGACATCAACATCTGCAAGTGACATCAGGCCTCGACGAGCGACAACCATGTGCTCCTTGCACAACCCTATCTTTTGCAGTCATGCATTTCCAAAGTATGCATTAATATAGGGCCACATTACACGGCCGTGCATAGACACACTTGAGAATCCCAGGCACAAGAGCACATTGACATATGTCAAAGATTTTTATTGATTGATACTAAATTCTGTCTTCTTGTTTTGTGATATTGTTCCTATTAAGTTTGAAAAAAAAAAAAAGAGGAAGCACTTGTTCCCAGGTTTGGCTCATGAAACGTGAATGAGTCATGCTTGGTTAAAGGTGGAACTGTGGATTACTGGGCATTTATCAATTTGGATAGAAGTGTGTCTTGGCTAGCAGATGATATAATTGCTACCTTATCTCATAGATGTCAAGAACTTGGCATGAGCATGGCATCTACAACTATGGTTTCCTCTTACTATGGTAGGAGTGAAGAGCTTGAAGATCTGCAACTTGAGTGATGCATAACTATTGCATGTACGAAAGCATCCAGGGAGATATCTGCACGGGGTAGCTGTGGTCCCCTGCAAATCTTTGTATGTATACTGGATGAGAAGACTCCTGCTTATGGTGAGCTAGAGAGAATATGTGAAACTAAGCTTGGTGTAGTTCTCGAATGTTGTTTGTCAAGGAATATAAAGAATTCAATTCTCTGTATTTGACAAATGATGCTTTGAAAAGAGGAGACAGGATCAACCACTCAAAAGATCTCATAAGTGGACCATCAACTGGACATTCATCAACAATGTTCCATCCCAAAGGCCGAGTGTACAACACGAAGAGATGAACATCGATCAACCTTCTCCATGGTAAGTATCTTTACCTTCGAAACATCATAACGATGATAGGTTAGGAAACCTCTTCGTCGGCATACCCTTGAGCACTTAGCTCAAGAACCCCAATTTTTGCACCATACTTCTTCCAATGCATTTCCCAAGTAAGCATTCATAGGGCTACATTACAAGGCCGTGCACAAGGCACATACTTTTTTCAACCCATGCACGAACACACTTACCCATCACTCAATATGGGTTATGAGTACTTGGCATGACTACTATGAACATCAACTATGGAAGATCTAGAAAACATCAACGGAGACTCACAACGACACAGTCATGCTGGAATCCAAGGAAGAAGCACATACCAAGAGACTACAACTTGCAAAGACTCGTAGTGATAGATGAAGAACCAGACACATCTGGAAGTCAGACGACTTTTGTTCATACAGAAGGGAGCTCCCTCTCAAGGCACTACTTGGAACAACCACTACAACAAGGGTCTGTCAAGGACGACAGACTCGAGAGGGGGGGGAGTGTTGAAGCTCAAAGTCAAGGACAAAGCATGGAAGCACATCAAAAGGTGGACACACAAGGAAAGGGAGCAAGTAGGGAGCTCCATGAAGTGTATGTCAAATTTTCAAATGAATCCCCTACAAAAATAGTGATTTTCATCACTAAAAACCATTGTAAATACCATTATCTATTTTTATAACTCCATTTTGTTCAAGTCGAGGAGTCCTCGAGCTTGAGGAGTATTAGAAGTACCATCGTACCAATTTTCATCATTTTTAGACTTCGTTTGAGCCCTCAAATAAGCCCTGGAACCTAATTTTTAACTAGGCCGGACACTAGGTCTGGACAGGGCCAAAACTAGTCAAAAAACTATAAAAAGAGATAGAGAGCTCATTTTGGGGGTTAGCTTGTTAGAGAATAGAACTTTTGTAAGAGAACTCTTTTGCAATCTAAGCTTTCCATTGTTCCTCTCTTTGATCTTACTTTGTGCGCGTGTGTGTGAATGTGTGTGCATGTTTGTGTGCTTTCACTCACGCACTTGTGCCTTCACTTGCTCGTGGTCTTCATACCGGTCCTCATGTCTCCGCGGATTGACAAGTAAAGGAGGTGGTGCTTACGCTTGAGCTACAAAGAGGATATCAGGCAACCTTCAAAAAACAAAGGAAAAAACACCTCATTGGCGACAGAGGATTGAACAAGAGAGAGAGAGAGATGGAGACAAAGCTCCAGAGGAGAGAGAGGTGAAAGTTTTTGCTAGATCATTCAGTTTTTGAACCTTTTCACACATGTGTCTGTTTCTATTGATGGAAAAGGAAGATGTGCTGAGGTGGTAGGAGTCAAACAATGTCAGGTTGTAGAGTCTTCATCCATGCATCCAGACTTCAACATCCTCAAATTCATGCCAAAAGGGATTACGAGTTGATATGTTGTCTTCGGTGAGGTGTCATCTGCTAGCCCATTTGAAGGTATCAAGGGAGAACAGCAGGAGATCGGTTCCTTCAGCGGAAGCTTCGTTTTTGGGGACAGATACTCAGTGAGAGCTTCTCAGGAGGTGTCGGGCTCTTGCTGTCGAAGAGGGCTTTGGCCACAAAAGGGGAGTCTATTTCCGTATGCAGAAGGGGGGCGAGAGAATTCTCCGGTACCAAAGGGGGCTGCTTCGATCTTTTTCTCCAGCGGACGAGTCCATAACAGTATTCTGCTGTGCGGCAAGCATGAGGGAGCACTCAAACAACGAATTGTGAGTCTTGTGTCTTAGAAGAGCATTCAACGGGGACTGTCAGAGATGCAGAACTCAGAGTGAAGATCGTGGAAGAAAGAGCAAGGTTCAATCAAGATCCAAAGTCTTTCCGTGAATCTTACAGAGAAGAACAGGAAAAAATCCAGAATCAAATCTCTTTAGCTCGCACCCTGCTTCCTAAGGTGAAGGTTCCACATGATATTCGAGTAAAGGTATCTCAAGTGTGTTCTGATTTGAATGTTGATGGGCTTCGAGGAGATATTGTGTCAAATCGAGCAGCAAAAGCATTAGCTGCTCTTCATGGTAGAGAAGAGGTAACTGCTGAAGATGTGTATACAGTGATTCCCAATTGCCTTCGCCATCGGCTGCGCAAGGACCCATTAGAATCTATTGATTCTGGCCTTTTGGTGGTAGAAATTAGAACCTGGTCTCCTTGCAAAGGCAAACCGTGGTATCCTCTATGTGGATGAAGTGAATTTGCTTGATGATCACCTCGTGGATGTGCTCTTGGATTCTGCAACATCTGGTTGGAATACAGTGGAAAGGGAGGGGATTTCGATTTCACATCCTGCTCGTTTTATTTTAATTGGTTCTGGCAATCCAGAGGAAGGGGGGCACTCTCTCTGTTTTTGGTGTGCAAGAACGAGGGAGGGGGAGGCGAGGGCCATTATCGGGAAGGGAGGGACTTTTGCTTGGTTTTCTTCTTCGCCATCGACGGGGGCAATTGGTTGCTGTTGTGTGCAGCTTCGAGTACAGACAGAGGGAAAAATGCAATGGAGTCGCTTGGAATTGGAATAAAAGGGAAGGAGAATATGAAGCCCGAGAGAGGAAACATTGAGAGAGGGCAAGGCAAGCTGCCATGGAAAAATACTGAAGCATGAGAGGCATCGCCCTCAGGTGCAGAAGTTTATATGGAAAAGAGATTATGTCATTCCTCAAAGGAGAAGGCTCCTATTCTCGCACAGTGAGTTCAAGAAGAAGGCAAAAAGATTGAAGTGCTTGACATTGCATACAAAAAGACATCTTGTGTTCATGTGGCTTCGCTTTACTGGTGTTAGTGCCCCCATTTTGGCTGCCGTAGGAAGAGAGGAGGAGATAGCTTCAAAACAGTCAGTGCTGTTGTTCTCCCTATCATTGCAATATGCAAAAAGATTGTGACAGATGATAGATGTTAACATCCATTGAGATGACTTTACAACCTAGACTTCTTGAAGGAGGGGGTCTTCAGGATCATGAGGTGACTGAGGGTTGAGGAAGTGGTTCGAAGAGAAGGAGGAGCAGGATTGCCTTACATTGGAGAGAATTCTTTGGATATGTGTCGATGAGTGAGGAGATGGTACAGAGAGAATGGTTAAGGGTCCTCTTCATGAATGTCTGCTACTGATCATTTGGGGAAGTTCAAGCAAGGAATGAAGAGATCTGGACACTGGGGCTGTCGTCGGAGGCTTTTCGGCAATAAACAGAGACATTCCACGGGATCTTTCATGTGGAGCTTCATAGATTGTATATGAATGGCATCCAATTGGTACCAAAAAATTTGCCTTGAAGCAATGTTGCTGTAAGTTCAAACTTTCACAAATTGGGAGTTCTTGCTCGTTCTGTTTTTGTTGTCTGACGCATGAAGATGAACCATATAGCTTCGCTTGAATGCTGTATATGTGCACTTGTTTACAATTTTGTTTATTGATTGAAATGTGGAAGGGAATGCCTACGTTTCTAGCCATCTGAGAGAGAGAAGGTGTAACAGTGAGAAAGGGGGAGATATATGCATTTGACAGATCAGTTTTTTTATTGAACAATGTGAAGAAGTTCAATGCTTGTGTTTCGAGCAGGGATTCAATCTCAAACAAAAGTGTTTTCAGTTCATTCCTTCAGCTCCTCAGTCTTCAAAATGCGAAGGGATTAAATAAAAAAAAAGAGGGGGAAAAATTTGTTGACTTGCATTGAGTTGTTCTAATTCGTACACTTAGTGCAAGAATCCATAGTCATGAAAACCAAGATGGTGATGCTCAGTAAAAGTTATGCAAATGAACAATTCCTGGTCCAAGAAGTCTAGTGCAACACCCCTATGACGACAACACCGTTAAGTTTGGGATGTATTGCCAAACCCGTCTGCTATTCGCTCGAGGTAGAGTCGTTCTTTTATTAAATGAGCCTAATATCTCCCACTTTGAATGAAATCATGTTTTCATGCTAAATTGAATATCGAATGTAAGAATTCATGAGATAAGTTTAGCGTAACAATTATTGTATTCATAGGGTAAAGGAGTGTGTGGAGAAGTGAGAATGTGCATGAGTGTAGGTGTAAATGTGTGTCTGAGAATGAAATGGGACTAGTGCAAGAATGTGTGCCTGAGCGTATGTGCATAAAAAGTGTGTGAGGAAGCGGAAGAGTGTGAGAGTGAGCGAGAAAGGGAAACAACGAGAAATTAAGTGTATGTGTGAAGAATGAGAGTAAGAGAGGAAGTGTAAGTGAAGGGGTGGGCGAGTGCAAGAGAGTGTGGAAGTAAGAGAGTGAATGAGTGTGTGTGAATAAGAGTGTGTGAAAGCATATGTATGTGTACGAGTGAGAGAGAGAGAAAGAGAGTGTAACGAACGACTGTGTGAGTAGCGTTGTGTGTGAGGGCTAAGTGTATGAGCGCATGTGAGTGAGGGAGAAAGTGTCGGTGAGTGAGATCTATAAATTTTGAGTATGCATGTGTGTGCGAGTGCATATGAGCAAGAAAGCGAGAAAGTCGGGAAGTGTGTGAAGGTGGGAACAAGTGAAAGAGAGAGAACGAGGAATTAAGTGGAATTGGAAAGTGTGAGTAAAGAGAGAGGGAGGTTGCGAGAAATCATCACAGGAGTTGGTCATCCAGTTGTGCATGTATTTTCCCCTCTACTCCACTGATACATTGAAGCGAAATTGTGGACTTAGGGAGACCAAAATTGACCTAGTATCAGAAGGTTTGGGCAAAATATCATTGTGTGTAGGCACTTTCCCTTGGACTAAGAGTGTTAACACTTCTGCCACCACTAGTTTCACTGACAGTCAGAGCGCATTGGCAGTTGCGAGGAATCCTCTGTTCCATGCTGGCACTAAGGACATTGAGGTGCATTATCACTATGTCAGGGAGAGGTTATGTGCTGGGGAGATCCGCTTGGCATATGTGCCCATGCAGGAGAACATTGCAGACCTTTTCACAAAGGCTCTGCCTAGGGGAAAGTTTGAAGCTTTCTGCAAAGCTTTGGGCTTACTTCCTTTTGTCGAGTGATTTCCACATAGCTTGGCACTTCTTGATACATGAGTGCCAGCTCCTTGTTCACTACATCACTCCTAGGGGCGGATTTGTTGATATATTTAGGTAGTGATGTGTGTGAACAGACTAGGTCTACCGGGGCACTTTTTTCCCTCTTTAGGAGGTTTTTTTCCCCTGGCTTGTATATATGCCTATTGCCCTAATGGGCTACTTATCTTTGTACATTCTCTATTAATACATTCAGTATTGTGTGTTGTGCTCCAAGCTTCTTCTTCTTCCTTGTGTTGTTCGCGTGCTTCCGCAGACGTCTAAATCCAACAAAGTATACATCAAGATGTGCAAACCTATTTACCTAAGTGTCGTAAATGTCAATTAAATAAATTTGAAACGCTTAAATTTGGAGGATTTTTGGATCATTTTGAGATTCCCAAAGGTGAATGGGAAAGTATTTCCATGGATTTCATTTCAAGATTACCCACACTCAGAAAGGCTTTGATCCAGTTTGGGTCATAGTCCATCGATTGAATAAACTAACTCAGCTTATTCTAATCAAGACTACTTAAAAGACTCTTGAACTCTCAAAAATATTAGTAAATAAAATTTGAAAACTGTATGGTCTTCTAGTAGACAGTTTCTTATAGAGATGTTAGATTTACAAGTCATTTTTTAAGAGCAGTCTTTTGTAGACTTGAAACTAGCTTAACTTAAGTATAGATGAACATCCCCAAACAAATGGACAAACGAAGAAAACCAATTAGATTTTGGAAGACATACTCAAAGTTTTTGTTACTTCCAAATAGATTGATTGGGAAGATTATGTTGCTTTGGATAAATTTTCCTATAACAGTCCCAAGAATTCATCAAGTCAATTTAGTACATTTATGTTCATATATGGGTTCCAATATGGTGGGCCTTCAAAATGAATGAGTTCAATTAGCTGAAGAATTCCTTCAAATCATGAACTTTAAGCTCAAGCTAGATATAGAAAAGGTAAAGAGAGCTTAAGTTCGAGCAAAAGCTTATGCCAATCCTAAATGGAGAGAAGTTTCTTTCAAGTCCGAGATCAAGTTTATTTTCAAGTTCTTGAAATTGGTTGGAAAAGTTTAAAATTGGCAAATGCACCAAGTTGTCACCTAGGTATTGTGGTCCTTTTCCAATCATAAAAAAAGTTGGAATGTGAGCATATGGATTAAAACATCGAAAAGAAAGTTGGATTCATTCGGTGTTCCATGTTAGTAGAAGATGTAGATAATCTAGTTGGACAATAGGTTATACAATAACTGAAACACTTCCTCATGAACCTTAAAGGATACTTCTGTTGATATATTTAGGTAGTGATGTGTGTGAACACTCTAGGACTGTCGGGGCAGTTTTTTCCCTCTTTAGGAGGTCCCCCCCCCGCTTGTATATATGCCTATTTCCCTAATGGGCTACATATCTTGTACATTCTCTAGTAATATATTTAGTATTGTGTGTTGTGCTCCAAGCTTCTTCTTCTTCCTTGTGTTGTTCAAGTGCTTCCGAAGATGTCTAACTCCAACAATTGGTATCAGAGCAGGTCGTCACTTCATCTAGGGCGTCGTCGACACCTCTCCGGTTGCAGTCTCAAAATGGTACAAATTTTGGTGAGCATACTCAAGGTGTTTTCGAGATCAAAATAGCTTTGCCGTGTGGTGCCGAAATTGCGATCTGAGCTCGTTTCGGCCTCCAAATGCACTATTGTAGTGCTTGTGTAGGCTATTTCATCTTTTTGTGCCAAAGGTATCTACTAGATTCGATTCACCAGTATAAGTGTCTCGAAGTCTGCTGCAGGTCTAGCAAAATTTGTATGGGTAGTTCTGTTCAACTTTTTGAGATACAGTCAATTTTTTGCATCAAGGTATTTTATTCACCGACCATGGCTGAAAGCAGTGATGTATTTTGTACATTGGCTGTTGAGGATAAGTTACATGGTACCAACTACCCGTTGTGGGCTTACAGGATGCGACATGTTTTGATTGCAAAAGGACTGTGGAACATTGTGCAGGGTGTTGAAAAACATCCTATCACACTTGCAACTATTACAACTGTAGGTACTGAAGCTGATACAGAAGGTGTCGAAGATTATGATATTCTGCATATTCATGTTCGTGTTGTAGTTTCTGCTGCACCTACTGTAGAGCAGATTTGTTGGGATGGCAGAGATGCTCAGGCACATGCATTGATAGCTTAACGTTCCATTATTCCTCACATTCACTCTTGCAGAACCGCTAAGGATGCTTGGGATACACTTACCACATTGTACCAAGCTAGGAATGAGGCTCGTGTTGCTTACCTCCGAAAATAGTTGGAGAGTGAGCACATGAATGAAGGTGATTCTATGGACAGTTTCCTAACAAAGATCAAAGACTTGAAGAAACAATTGATTTCTACTGATGAGGGTGTTGAAGTATGGGGAGTAACCAACCCAAACCGCCTCACATGGAAGTGAGGGGCTCTTCCAAGAGGGGTTGCAAGAAGTGCAAACAACGCCCACACACCCACGTCCATGAACAATGGCACCATGGCCAACGTCAAAAGGAACAAGGGAGGGCAATGCTCACACACAAGCCAACCCCAAATGCCAAACCCACACACATGGATCAACGCCTAGCACACAAGGAGAAATGTGGAAGCCAAACGATCCTTCATTCCATTAGCATGGAGGCCAAAAGGCCCCTTTACAAGAAATGAGCCTCTTATTTATAGGCTCAGTACAATTTCCCATGTGCTCTTTTTGACTAGTCAAAAAGGAGCACATGCCTAACTTCCATAGTTCAAAAAGATCTTTTCTAACAACCAAATCTCTCAAAGGAAGAGGATACGTGCGCGTGGAGATTTTGCTTGCTTTCTTGAAAAAGGTGAGCATTTACAACAAGGCTCCATAGCTTTAGTTTATGAGAAATATTAAAAAGTATCTAGGGGAGGGTTCTTATGTGAAATCCTAAATAGATACAAAAAGAGATGTTATTTTGGTCTAGGGAGGGTTTCTATGCACAATTGTGGGTATGTGCATACCCTACAACCCAACACTCTCCCCCCCCTAGACTTTGTCGTCCTCGACAAAGCTAAGAGGAAAGGATCATACATAACAGAACTAGTTCAATCTTGGGTTCTTCAATTCTGAGAAGCTCCAGGTCTGCAAATCTTCCATTCTGCAGTTTGCAGTCTTCAAGTCTTCATACTCTTCATTGATCTTCAACATCTCAATCTTCAATCTTCCAAATCTACAATACTTCAATATGCCAAGCTTCAAGCTGCAAGTCTTCAGTCTTTACTTCGAGCTGCAAATCTTCAATCTTTAGAGCTGAGCGACACAATCCCCTTGGGGGGCAGTCAGCCCAGCCTCCTTCCAATGTGCCTTCACTCAAAGCTCCAATACCTGAAATTTAAACATACACAACACAAGTAGACTGTCCCTGAAAAGAGGTAGAATGTAACATTTAGTTCAATTGGTAGTTTCCACTTCAGGGGACATCACGTCTTATGGGATTGGCGCTTCAGAGACAAGTCCTCTTGGAGAGCTAGCTATTACTGCAATCCACAAATTAAAGCACCAAAAGCCAACAACCCAAGCAACGGTCCATATGACTTATATTTTTGCATGGTTAGTGAATAAAGCCATGCACATTCTTTGCTAAGTAGACATGCTTGGTCTAGAGCAATTTCTGCAAATCAAAGTGTCACAACATCTAACAGGGGCACGCATGATTGATGTAGAAGTTTAATATGTGCAGGCCTGCAATGAAAGATTTATTTGATTGATTCAGCAATTACAAGGCATAGCTGGGCTGAAACGATGACTGTATCAAATCACACCGATGTTGTTAGTGCCTGGAACTTTAGTTGTATGCAAGCCTTTTTATGTATCAAGGGATGCAATGAGTAATCAAGTTTTAGTTTGTATGATCAAATGAGGGGCATCACAAAGTGATTCATTTCGGGATTGATAAAACATGTAGGCAATGTCAATCATATGCCCCTAACCATCCTAAGTTTCTTGGATAATTACACACCAATCCCACAGGGGTCTGTCACAAGGTCTTCAAAACTAGTATTAAAACTACATCCATCACAAGAGAGCAACATCATGCATGATCCAAGTTCCCTATCCCAGACAATAATTCATCATTCTTCTTTTGAACCTGCCAGAGTATTATCCAATGTCCTCATCTATAGGAGTCAAGAGGAATCAATGCTATATTCTGTATGTGTTGGCCTGCAATTCATTAAGTGAGCATTTGTAAAACCAGAGGGATACAGCCCTGGCAAAAAACAATCACTCAAACCTTTATGACTCTTACTTCAATAGTACCAAACATGTATGAATCCACAATGACTCCTAAATAACTTTGCTGGAACAATGACCCCTAAAAATTCTTCAGAATCCTGGTCGTGGATCATCAAGATACATCCTTCCTTTACATTCACTAAAACCTGCATTTCCAACATACACAAATGCATACATATGGCACCAAGAAAAACATTTTTTTCACTCAAAGTATTGGATGCTCTATGAGACATCAAAGAACGGGGAAAGTCTTCGTAAGTGCATTGAGGTTTAGACCTGACCATTTTCCCAACTTGTGAACAATGAGCATCAAACATATAGACATCCCAGAATACAACACCTGTTTTCAGACATGAGGCTATAAAAGTGGATAATCACATAAAATTCTACCGCGACTCAGAGCACTTGTACAAATCATTCATTCATGGAAAGCATGCCAAAAAAAAGTGTGCACGGGTCTACTCAAGGATTAATGGCCACAATACCCATAAAGGCAGTCACAAAAAGCCAAGAGAAAAGTTATTGCATTCCAAGGAAGCAAGGCCATCTTGAAATAGAAAGGATCACCTCATATTTAAGCAAATTACCATAGGGTTGTGAATTGGTCATGAAGACATCGGGTTTTGAATACATTCCCAAGTATATTGGTAGTCACCAAAAAATCCTAGCACCTGTCTTTCAAGTGTAGCACTTGACAGAACACCTTCAAGAGCATAAAATCAAGTCATGTTAAGCTTCAAATGGTCCAAGAACTAGCAAAACCTCCTTCATCTTGTTAATGATCAATGTTCAACCATGCAAATCTGCTCTAAGTCAAGAGATGTACTGCTGAGATTTTATGCGCATATGGGGCCAATCACACAAATATTAGATGTTGACCTTAATGCTTAAAACATGTGCAGTATATTTCCTCCTTCTTTAGTATGTGTACCTGTGCATTTGAGCATATGAGTGATAAGAGAAACATAGTTGATACACAATATTCATGTTATCATAGTATAACCAAGTGACAAAATATAAAGCATATGATAACATACATTCATTCCTCCAAATCAATGTCTACATAAGGTTCTTAAAGTGTAGCCTAAGTTTTCGAAAACTACCTCGAAGGAGGTAGTCACAAAAAATCTTTACCAACCACATCACTATCAAATACGTACATCAAGTCGTCAAGTGACTTCTATAACCCACCAACACCATACTTCCAAGTTGCATCTTCCAAACCTGCACAATGTAAAGGACCTTGGCGCATTCAAACAATCAAGAGATACAAGTCATAATCACACTTCCCATTCTCTGATGACATAAAGTCAGCATTTTTCTGCTTCAATCTTTGATTAAGCATAAATGAGAAACCAATGACCAAAATGGAGGCCACAATCCTGGAGTTTGAAGTCCCAAACAAGAAATCCTTGATTAAAGAGCTTTTTGAAAGTTTCAAGCTTGGTATCTGTAGAAAACAAAGTTTATAGGGCCCTCTAATTCTTCAAGAAAACCACAAATGCAAGGCCATGAACCAACCTTTCTACCTCAAACACTACTTCAAGTTCCATATTTTCCAAACCTAAGAACATGTAGAGCATTTTTTATTGGATGAAAGAGTGTCACCACACTATGTTTACTATTGGAATAGCAGGAACAGCACGTAAGATAAATCTCTAAACATCTCTTAAGAAATGCATAAATTTCCCTTTCAGCTCGATAAGAAGATGCTTATACGATAGACCCTAATTATCGCATAGGAAGACCTTGGATGCCCTTGTGCAAAGTTAAGTGCATGAACCTTTTATCCTTGTTGTACCGTTGTGGAGTCGTAGCATTTAGTAGCAGATGGAGACACTTCGTAAAGGCGCATGGAACCAACTGCATTCGCTCGTAATAACAGAAAAAATCTTTGGATGATCACAATAATCACAAGGATCCGAGATACAAAGTGCAGTAATGCTGTTTGCATGTTGTAATTACAATATTTTGAGAGATGTGAACATATGAACATTATCTTCGAAAGAAACATCATCAGGTAAAAAGTTACAACGAGAGGCTTACTGTGCACAAACACCATGTTCTTTATCATGCTAAAGAATAACCGACAGAGAAAGTGTGCACACTAATGTTTTTCACGTGACACATTTAACCTCCTTATATCGTACGAAAAAGTTCTCTATAAGCTGCCAATGTGAAAGTTACAGTGTTAACCATGCCTCGAAAATCCCAACATGACATCATCAGTACAGAGAGGTTTCTTCTGCACAAACACATTCAATATATCGTTTTCCTTCATGCCTTCTGTGAAAGATAACATAGGAAAACCTTCTGAGGGGAAAGCTCGTGAGCTAGGGAGTAGAGCCCCACCTGCCCCAGCGATGAGGCCAGAACGAAGGCATTCCAGAAGGCAGCGAGGTAGCCAATGCAAGGGGAAGCACCGAGTAGTCTCGACCCCTAGCAGTAGCGTCCAAGGAGAGTGACCCAGCTCACATGAAGAGATGTGAAATCCAAACATCCGCCACGAGGGTGAGCAAAGCTTGACCCACAGGCAACTATTACAGAAACGACGAGCGAAGGACATCACAAATCTGACAGGAAAGGGGAGCCAAGGTCATCCTCGAGAGCAGAATACACATGCGCAATTTATGAGCAAGAAGCTTCATATTGAGGTTGAGTAGCCTCGGAAGCAAGGATGAGAGGTGACCACAGAACCCTAAAAACCACACAGGTGAGAAGATGGGGGAGCACAGAGACTCCCCCAAACTTGGTAGCGCAGAGGCCTAGAGGTGGAGCCACAACAAAGTTCGCTCCACGCCACACCGAGAATGAAGGGCATGAATGCCTACGCATTGGCTTTCAAGTTTCAATAACTCCTTTGCAGGGTGGGTGGGCGTTAATTCCCAACTCTCCTCATAAATCATAACGGACATCTCACACGTATGGTATCTTGCACGATATACGTCAATGGTTTAAAGAGAGAGAGAGGAGGTAGTTAATGCCCTCCACAACTTGAGATTTGAATTTGTGCTTTCAAAATTGTAATGAGAACAACACGATGATTCTTCTTCACTATGGATATGAGGTCATTTGCGTGAGAGAACAAGAATCATTTAACAAAGGATAGCGCTTTATTTTTTGATTTTTTCTTCTTTCTTGAAAGATGAAGAGAGGGAAGGACAAAGGAGTACCATCCATCCCCCTACTCCAGGCTACCACAAAAATCAAGAAATGAAAGAGATGGAGAGTGATGCCACTGAGTGAGTGTGTGAGAGTGTGTGTATGTGAGAGAGGAAGAGAGAAGGGGGGTAAGGGGGTGTTTTTTATGCAACAAACAAAGAAATGAACTAACACTACTCAAAAATTAAAGAAAAGTGGTACCCAAGGCCAACCGAAGGCCACACGGATCCACAACTCAATCCAAGCATGAGGTGCATCCACCAAGTGTAGGCACGACAAGCTTGAAAAAACGCAACGGTTGAAGGTCGATCATCCCCGGCAACGGTGCCAAAATTGTTGTTGAAGTATGGGGAGTAACCAACCCAAACCGCCTCACATGGAAGTGAGGGGCTCTTCCAAGAGGGGTTGCAAGAAGTGCAAACAACGCCCACACACCCACGTCCATGAACAATGGCACCATGGCCAACGTCAAAAGGAACAAGGGAGGGCAATGCTCACACACAAGCCAACCCCAAATGCCAAACCCACACACATGGATCAACGCCTAGCACACAAGGAGAAATGTGGAAGCCAAACGATCCTTCATTCCATTAGCATGGAGGCCAAAAGGCCCCTTTACAAGAAATGAGCCTCTTATTTATAGGCTCAGTACAATTTCCCATGTGCTCCTTTTGACTAGTCAAAAAGGAGCACATGCCTAACTTCCATAGTTAAAAAAGATCTTTTCTAACAACCAAATCTCTCAAAGGAGGAGGATACGTGCGCGTGGAGATTTTGCTTGCTTTCTTGAAAAAGGTGAGCATTTACAACAAGGCTCCATAGCTTTAGTTTATGAGAAATATTAAAAAGTATCTAGGGGAGGGTTCTTATGTGAAATCCTAAATAGATACAAAAAGAGATGTTATTTTGGTCTAGGGAGGGTTTCTATGCACAATTGTGGGTATGTGCATACCCTACAACCCAACAGAGGGTATACCAGATAGCTCACTTGTGAAGACCGTTCTGAATGGTCTTCCTGATTCATATCAGAGTTTTGCTTCTACTCTTCAGTTGATGATGAAAGGCAATCCAAATTCCTTGTCATTTGAGGAGTTAGTCTCCGTTCTCTTGCAGGAAGATCAGTCCAAGCAGAATAGGTCCATTACGCGAGTTGTAGATCAAGCTTTCCTGGCTAGTCGGAAGGGCAAAGGAAAATGGAGCTCTTCAAGTAGTAAGCAGAAATCTGCTAATTCTTCACAATCGAAGAGGGAAGACAAAGATGAAAAGAAATCAGAAAATAAGAAATTGTTTTGCAAGTACTCTAAAGGAAATGATCATATCATAAAGATCTGTCCAAAATTGGTTGCAAAAGAGGCAAAGAAAAAAGAGGTAGGAATGGTTGTTGTAGAGGCCTCTACTCCAAAAACAGATTCTACTAATCTTGTGCAGGAAGAAGAATGGGCAATTTAATACTGTCTATGGGTGTGTGTAGAAGTGGGAGAGACACATGAGAAGCTCACACAAGGACCACAAATGCAGCAAGACACACACCAATAGTGGTATCAGAGCAGGTTCAACTCCTTCTCAAGTTCCAATTTTTTGCATCGCAACGTGCGTGCACTTTAATAGTGCAAATTGACTTTGGAGCATAGAATAGTGAATTTTAGCAGCCAAGAGACATTTCCACCAGGTACGTAGGGGTTTTACCTCCATTTCGAAGTCATTTGTGCAGTCAGAATCGCCATGAGAGTGACGGTTTGTGAGCTGAAATTTCAACATTCATTTCAGCTTTCGTCGAAGTGAAGATTTTGTCACATTCTTGTTCCTTTGTGAAATGGTGGGCAGCAATGACTTTTTTGGCATGCTTCAAGCTAAAGATAAGCTTGATGGGACCAACTATCCGATGCGGTCTTACATGATGAAGCATGTTCTTGTTGCTAAATAGCTCTGGAACATAGTGGCAGATGTAGATCGAAGATCCGTAGGTTCTTCTACTTCACAGTCTACTATCACAGATGGAGCTTCTTCTTTGAGTATAGTGGTTTCTCCTTCTCCACCTACACAAGAGCAGCTTAGATGGGATGGAAAAGATGCTCAAGCTCATGCATTGATTGCGCTTTCTGTGAAGCATCATATAGTTCCACACATTCGATCATGTTCTACATCACGACAGGCATGGGACACTCTTGCTTCTTTGTATGTCGTGCGTAATGAAGCACGTGTTGCATACTTGAGGAAGAAACTTGAGGATGTATGTATGGCTGAAAATGAGTCGATGGATGTGTATGTGACACGCATCAAGGACTTGAAAGAGCAATTGGCAAACATAGATGAGATCATTCCGGATGCATCACTCATTTCTACATTGTTGAAAGGATTAGCAGAATCTTTTCAAAGCTTTGCTACTACACTCCGTTTGGTTGCAAAAGGAAATCCTAATATGTATGCATTTGATGAGGTTGTGTCTCTTCTTTTGCAAGAAGAGAAATCTAGAGTGAATAGGAGTGGTTTGATTGAGGGAACGCAAGCACTTGCTATCTCACAAAAGCGAAAAAGCAACTATGGTTCAGCTTTGGGTTCATCAAAACCAAAGCCTCAACCTTCCTCTTCCACTCATTCCTCTAATGCTGGTGATTTGCAAAAGAAGACGAGATGCAAATATTGCCGAAAGGCTGGTCATACTATTGATGAGTGTAGAAAGCTTGCTAAACGCAATGAAAAGAAGAAGGAATCTGGCATGTCTATTGCTGAAAATTCAGCAAATGTAAAGAATGATGAAGCTAACATGGCTCAAGATTTTTGGGCATGTGTTGTTACATGTCATTATGATGCTTCTTTGCATTCTAAATGTATGGTTGTGAGCGAGGCTGATTCGGATTGGTTCTTTGATAGTGGTCTTTAAAAGCACATAACATCATGCAAAAGATTTTTTGCCTCTTTGAAAGATGCACTGTTGGTAGTGGTCAGGGTAGTCAAGGACTTACGAGACAAGAAAGCCAACGAGAAGGGCCAAGTAGGCAAAGCAGTCAACGGAGATCTGGCAAATAGGCCTATCATTTTTCATGAAGCTGAAGGTCAAGGACAAAGCACAGGAGCACATCAAAGAGGTGGACACACAAGAAGAAGGAGCAAGTAGGGAGCTCCAGGAGTTGTATGGCAAATTTTCAAAAGAAATCCCTACAAAAATAGTGGTTTTCATCACTAAAAGCCATTGTAAATACCATTTCATATTTTTGTAGCTCCATTTTGTGCAAGCCAAGGAGTCCTTGATCTTGAGGAGCATTAGAAGTACCTACCTATCAATTTTCATATTTTTTAGACTCCATTTGAGCTCTCAAATACGCCCTAGAACCTAATTTTTAACTAGGCCGGACACTAGGTCTGGACAAGGCCAAAGCTAGTCAAAAACTATAAAAAGAGCTAGAGAGCTCATTTTTTAGGTTAGGTTGTTGTAGATTTGAAATTGTATGAGAACTCTTTTTCAGTAGAAGTTACTCCATTGTCTCTCTCTCTTTGTTCTTGCCTTGTGTGCACGTGTGTGTTTGTTAGTGTGCTTCTCACTCACACACTTGTGCCATCACTTGTTCGAGGTCTCTATACCATCCTCACATCTTCCCGGATTGACATTAAAGGAGGTGCTACTCATCACTGAGCTACACCAAATTTTGGTGTTGTTGCCGGGGAACAAACTTTGAGGACAAGCGTGTGATGGTAAGACGTAGAGTTGTGACGTTGGCATTGTAGGTAATTTCTTTCTTTTCCTTATTTTTCCCTTTCTTACTTCACCATCATCATCACCATCATCATCCTCACCATCTCCCACCTCCATCTCCATCATCGCGAAAAAATTCATTTTTTGGTCATATCACCTTCTCCCTTCGATTTCCCTCATTTCACTTGTGAGAGAGAGTGAGAGAGAGAACTGTGTGCGTAGTTTTTGCATATTTTTTGAGTGTTCTTGTAGGTTTTGGCTGTATCATCATCCCCAGCAGGCCGTGTAGGTACAGAAAAGCTCTACACAGTCTCCGGGGCATCGAAAATCGCTCCTTTGGTAAAACAAGGTGTACCACTATGACACACATCTTGAGCACATTCCAAATCACTTTTCAAAACTAAAAAATTCCATGTTTTTCTGTCAATAGCGACCAACATTGTTGATCACGATCGACAACCACGATCAACAAAAGACGACTGATAGACCCTGTCAATTGCGATTGACACCATCTATCGCGATCGACAGCCACGACCGACTCCTCTGTCAGTCGCGATTGACGCCGTTGGTCGTGACTGACTGAAATTTGACAATTGACACTAGAATTTGCATGTACACATGTCCCTCGTGACGTATAGACCCCTGATTGACTAAAACTACAGCGAAAATTGCGAAAAAAGTGTCGATTGCGATTGACACCATCAATCGCGACTGACAGACCCTATGACCGACTCTGTTGATCACGATTGACACTGTCAATCGCGACTGATAGCCCCGATGGACACCTCTATCAATCGCGATTGATAGACATTTTTGGCCAAACTTTTTAGGGTTTTTTATTCCAAATTTTGGGGTGATTGTGAGCAAATTTATCAAGTAATTAGCACTTTGTGAGGCCCCTACACTAGTATTTTGAGGAAAATCTTGTGAACCTGTTAAACTGTTTGAACCTTGTTTTAACCCCAAAACCCTAAACTGTCATAACTTCCTCATACAAAATCCATTCGGAGTGATAGGGTATTTTTAAGTTGACCATACCTTAGGGTAAGAAAACTGAGGGATCTCTAGGATTGTTTTCCATAAAGGCAAAGGGTGGGTAATTTGGTCTGTGAATTGCATGAATGAACATGGTCTGTTGTGTCAATCGAATTCAAATCTTGAACTAACTTTGGGACATTTAAAAGTCCATTGGGAGCCTCGACGGGCATTCTAAGCAAGAGTAAGTGCAAGCTTGGGAACACGCTTCCTAGGCACACAGGGGCAACCAAGAAAAGAGACTTAAGGTTGGAGATTCTCAACTTCCTCTTTCAATTCCTAGCTTAGGCTAAGTACGGATAGAGGTTTTGATTCATTAGGGCTACATTAAACACGATCAAGTCCAAGAAATCTAATCACTCAAGTGCAAGTTCAAAGAGATTACATTTGCGAAGCAACCTAAGGGAAAATAATTTAAATTAAGCGACTAAACTCAAGTACGATAAAACCTAAGTGTTCCTTGCGACGAAGATTTATTGGAAAAGAAGTGACATCCTAAGGAAAATTAAAAAGAACAAGTGAGTAATACAAAAGAACTCAACAACGAGGTTGTACTTGGGAAAATTGGGGCTATTCAATTAGGCATATGAACCTTAGATCAGGATGACACCTAGGGAGAGATAGACAGAGCCTTAGGTCTTCAGAGGCTAGTGTCAATCATACTGCTAGGTCTTGAGCCCAGCAGTTGAGCCATTATTCGCACTACCCTAGCTCTGAAACTAGCGAGTCTGAGATGTATCATGGTATGGAGAGACCCACAGGAAGTTCAGGTGTGCCATATCTACAAAGGGTAGAAGGCCCTTACAAGACGTAACTCGAATACCTTAGGACCAACTAATTAGGTGCATGCATCTATGAGGACGGCCTAGGAAGACCTGTGGTCTAGATTAAAAACCCTGACCAACCAATTGGACTCGAACATCTAGCAGTCAAGTTTGAAAATGGTGCATACCTGGACAAAGAAGGAACCATATACGTAGTCACCAGTCACCCAGATAGGACACATGAATTTGGGAATGTGATCCCAGAGACGGACATAAGTGACCTAGAGCAAGGGAACTTAGGTGAGAGCCTAAAACCCCTCGAGGCAAATCAGTTCTCACTAGAATTATCACACCAGAGTGGGTTCCCCAGGACAATAAGAGCATAGATCTACTCTTAAACCGAGAGACCGATGAAGCCTTTTGGAGGTATAAGCGTGACCAGTCAAATGAGGTAGGAACGATCACAATCTATGAGTTTAAAGATCCTGATAGACGAGGCAAAGTCACCTATCTGGACAATACTTCAGAGAGGATCTTTGTGGTCACAGAGCATGGCAGGCATGCCTACACTTGGAAGGGTGAATTTATTTTTCCCCAACCAAGATCTAACGTCTCTTATGGACACCAAGGAGCTGGAACATCCCAAGCTCATGGAGCTCAAAGGGACAGAAGTAGAGACGGGCCAGAGGTTAGTTTTGCCAACCCCTTGGGAAGAGAAAGGATGAGAACCGAGACATATAGAGTGGAAACTAAGAGACCTAGAGCCCCAAGAAACCAAAGAAATGCTGATGATTTTCCTTTGTCAAGGCCTAGGGAACACACTAGAACCTTGAGGCCAACCCAACTGGTTAAGTCCATGAAGAACTACTTCGATGGCACTGGAGACCCATATGATCATGTGGCCGAATTTAGGCAAGTCTTGAGAGTTGAACAAGTTGAGGACCTATTCACGCAATACAATGCCTTTGATCTAACCCTTAGGAACACTGCCCTTACATGGTTTCAACCACTAAATGAGAGACAGTTCAGGAACATAGATCAACTCGTAGAGGCATTCATTACCAAATTCTCTAAGAGTGGTATACGGCATAATACTTCCTCACTGATTCATAGTTTCAAGCAGACCCCCCAAGAGACCCTTAGACTTGCAAGAAGAAGGTTTGGGCAATACTTAGAGAGGTGTCCTATTCTTGAGCTACCCACTCTAGCCAAACAAGTGGCATTATTCTTAGATGGATTACTGAGTACCAAATTGAGATCACATGTGTACTTGAAGGACCTTAGGACCATAGAAGAGTGTGTACGCATGTGCATTGACATTGAAGATAACCTAGGGGAGGAATTAGAACTTTCGAAAATCTACAAAGATTCAGATAGTTCTACTAGCCTCACTTCCACACAATCCACATCTATTGAGCAACTCGCCGAGAAAGTAGCTTAGAAGTTAGGAGTCTCAAGCAAACAAATACCAAGGTATGTCCCAGTGAAAAGATGCTACACTTGTGGAGGTGACCATATCGTCAATGTGTGTCCCATTATGGATCAACCCCAAGTGAATCCTAGTAGCCAATACTGCACCATAGAATGGAGATACACTAATCACACCGCGCAAGATTGCCACTACAATAAGCAAGCAATTAGGCAAACATACCCACAACCATACCCTCAGCAGGGAAGATACCAAAATCAGTACCCACCCCAACAATATGGCAGACCATAGCAACCTTATTAGCAACCCTAGCAAACCCAGCAAAGGCCTCAGCCTGTGTTAGCTTAGCAACCTCCAACCCCAACCAACGTGATTCCAATTAAATACGCAGTTGCAGAAGAGAACTTGAATAGAGACATAGTCCCAGTAACACCATTGCTTTCAGAAAGTGACCCGAGTGATCATAGTTTTGACTCTACTCACATGGATAGTCCACAGGCTTACTACATGCAGTCACCTGAGCACGAGTCATATTACTCTGAAGATCCAAGTGAACCTAGTTGGGAGCTAGAGTATGCAAATGTCATGTACACAAACCCCAACTCTAGACCTCAACCTAGGCAAGTAAGACCCCCATTTCCTAGAGGGCCATGTTATCGATGTCAGGGAGATCACCTCATTCGTGATTGCCCTATGCCTGCACCTACACAACCCCAATCTGTGATGATTCAAGGTTTTTGTCCTGACTATGGCAAAGAACATCTCTTGCGAGATTGTCCTAAGAACCCCAACAATGGGCCAAAAATCACTCCTATCAATGTTATTGGGTTAGTCGTAGACCCTACAAGAAGTGTAACTTCCACTGCCCCTGTGCAAGTGGTCACTAGAGCTCAAGCTTTGCAACAACACCAAGGTTTAAGCTAGCAAAAGAGTTTCGAGGTTAGTGAAATTGAGAGCACAACTAAGAAAAGGACTAGAGCTTGGAGGGATAGTCGTGAGAGAATGAAAAGACAATGGGCAAAGAAGATGAGCGAACTCGAGGAAAGTCTAAGAGAAACGAGAGCCAAGATAATTGAACTCACATCTCAACCTCACTCTCACACTACTCCACAACCACCATTTCCATCTCCATCCAATCCACCACCTTCCAACCCACCTCACTCAATCCCACCACCTCCTAGAGTAGGATTAGTCTTAGCAGATCCCAGTCCCGAAGATCTAAACATGATGCTTAAGGCATATCAGGCTAAGATCCAAGAAGGTCCAAACATAACGGATCATGAAAAGTGTTACCCTAGAGCAGAACTAGAGCTTGAACGAACTAAAATTTGTGCTAAGATGGTGGAATTGGCTCAAACCATGTTTGAAGCCAATCGCCTCTTTAACTTCTCTAGTTCAACTAAGACGCAGTTGCACTTTGATGGAAGGCTAGAAAGATTGGAGAGGCTAATCGCACAATCAAAGAAGGACCCCACCCCCCAAGGAGGAGGCAAGACAAGTGAAAGAGTAAGCATTCCCCCTCAGGAAGCTTATGTGCCTAACTCCACTAAACCAAACATATCTTCTTCTATGAATCGGTACTCACCAGAATTCCTATGAGAGATTCAAGAAGAGAAGTGGGCTAAAGAGAGTGAAGTTCCTCCTCCCATTGAACTTGTGGATGACGCGCATGATCAATTCCCACAAGACATTCCTTCCATTTATGAGGAGCAGGAGAGTACCCAGTCTCATGAGAGATTAGACTTCGAGTCTAACTCCTTACAGGAATTGCCCCATTTCACAGGCCCATGGGAAGCTAAGTCTACTTGTATGAGAGCACCCACGGTCATGGTAAGGAACCAAGACTCAATCATACCTAGCAACACAGAGGTAGTGAAAAACACTAAAGTGCAGTGCAATCTCACTTTAGAAGAGCTACTCAAGGTGAGGCCGGAACTATGGAAACATGTAGCCAATCAAGTGCCAGAAGTAGCAAAGCCTCGTTTCCAGATAGGATCTCATAGAATAGTGCCAGAAATACCTCTAGAAAAGATAGGGAACATGAGTGAAGGAGAAGAAGGAAACACCTATCTCCCTATCACTCATCAAGGATACACAACCAAGGCAATTTTGGACTCAGGTGCAGGAGTTGCAATTGCTACCACTTCCCTATGGAAGTGTTGGGGCAAGCCAACACTCAGGCCAACGAGAATGAAATTGCAGATGGCAGATGGTCACATTGAGAGACCCTTAGGGCTACTAGAAGGAATAACTTTCACCACGTGTGGTGTGGAGTTTGAGCATACTTTTGCTATATGTGACTTTGGCAAAAATCATGCATATGAGATGATTTTGGGAAGACCATTTATGCGGCAGTTTGCAAGTGGTACAGGATTGGGGAACCAATTCTTTATATTTGCAACACTTAGGTGTCACAACCAAAGTCAATCTCAAGGACTACTCTCATAGAGACGTACCCCCTATCCAATGGAATCCCATCCATAGAGCTAAAGATGATACTGAGTCAGTGCACTCCATAGGATCAGGATCCTCATGGATGCATGAAGACACCCACTTATGGATGTGTAAAGTAGCGGTAGAAGAAGAGAAGAGGGAAAAAGCAAGAGAGGTAGGTGCGAAGGAAACCCATAGATCAATTCAAGACCCATCCTATGCACCTAAAGTATTTCTTGATGAAGAGTTTGAACCTCATGGTTGGGTAGAAATTTTAGCAACAATGGATGTGGCCATCAATGACACCCCACTGTGACGAGGATGGCTATGACATTTCAGTATTCTCAATAGAGCCAATCATGTGTGAGTTGGTTATTGAAGAATGTGAGCGTAGCACTGATGCATTCGAGGATGCAAGTGACTCTGATCTAGAGTGAATCATCATGGAGTCACCTTTTGCATCAGATCAAGAATACTTCTATGAGGTAGAAGCTCACCCTCAGAGACATGAAGAACTTATAAATGAGGTGAGGTTAGCCACACAAGTAACCCCTAAGAGTGAAGGCAAGAAGAGAAAGAAGAAAGAACCCATGTTAGGGGAAGAAGAATCTTTGTTTGAGGTTCCTGAAAAACTTTAAGAAGTACGAAATAGATGATAGGAGAGTCATGATAAGAATGCCTAGGGGAGGCCTATGATAACAAAGAAACCACCAAGAAAGTAGTTGTAGCCACAGAAGAAGGAGAAGAAAGATGCACGTACATAGGCCATGACCTGACGGAGGAAGAATAACATGAGCTAATAGCCTTGCTAAGAGAATACAGAGATGTATTCGCTTGGAGCTATAAGGATTTAAAAGGTGTAGACCCTGACATATGCTCACACACTATCCCCATGACCTCAGATGCCAAACCCTCTAAGCAAAAGCCATACACATATAATGATAATTATGCTGCCAAGATCAAAGAAGAGATAGATTGCTTCGTTGAAGCTGGATTCATCTATGAAATTGAGCACATTGAGTGGATATCCCCCATTGTAGTGGTGCCCAAGAAGAATGGAAAGTTATGTGTGTGCATTAACTTGAAGAAGCTTAATGTAGCCACTATTCGAGACAACTATCCGCTTCCTATCACTGAGCATCTATTAGAACCGGTAGCAGGCAAGGAAGTGCACAGCTTCCTTGATGGATTTTCTGGCTACAATCAGGTATCCATTGCTCTAGAAGATCAGCATAAGACATCTTTTGCCACAGAGTGGGGCATATTTTCCTTTAGGGTAATGCTATTTACCGAGTTGCCTATAAAACGGTACTCCAAGCCACACCCTTTCAGATGGTATTTGGCCAGAATGCGGTGCTACCATTAGACTTCTTGATACCTACATTGCAAGTAGCACAAGAGCATGACTGGACAGGCCATGAACTCTCTTCTAGGATCTTTGATCTTGAACTATTAGGAGAAACAAGATTGAGGGCTGCCGCAGGGATATATGCAGCTAAGAAAAGATAGAAGGCGTACTTTGATGCCCACGTTAAGGATAAAGACTTGAAGGCCGGAGACTTAGTCTTGTTGTATACCTTGAAACAACATGCAAGAAAGCTAGAGAAGCGTGGCTATGGACCTATGATCATTAATAGGATCTCAACGAGTGGAGCAGTTCAATTGGCTACACTAGAGGGTGATGTTCTTCCTAGTTACATTAGTGGATGCAGAGTCAAGTTATATTAGGAACCCCTCACGAAGGAGATGTTAAATCGACTCAATACTGCAAAGAAACGTAAAGAAGAGGAAAAGCGAATTCGAGAAGAGGCAGAGGCAGAAGCATTGGAACGCATCCGAAGAATGAAATTGAGAAGACGGTGCGGAGATCAGCCTAAGACAGAGGCCTATGTAGCTCAAGGATATCATATGGTTGTGTGTGAAGTCTCACGTGTAAGTCCCATAGAATAATTGATCGACGTCCTTTCGTGATCTTAGAGATATAACAAGGAAAGAGTGCAAGGACTGTACGGGCCTTGATTGACTCAGGTGCAGCCACTAGTGCTGTTAAACTTTCTTATTGTCATGAATTGAACCTAAGCATCAATCCTGTACAAGCATACCTTATAGGGTTGGGGGGTGTGGAAACTCCTTGCATGGGCGAGGTGGAACTTCCCCTCTACATTCAAGATGTTTTAATGACAGTTAAAGCACTAGTGTGTCAAGATGAGGATCTCACTGAGCCTCTTGTTTTGGGTCAAGACTAGATCTATGATCATGCAGTCAACCTAAACCTAAGAAGTGGACTTCTTCAGGTCTGGGTAAATAAAAAACGTATTACACTTGAGTTAGAAAATGACACACTCAAGGAACTAGGAAAGGCACACATTCCTGGTCCTTCCAGGAGTACACATGAAGATGACGATGCTATTCTTATCCAAAACTATGTGATGCAGAGGAATGATTGTCTCAACAAGGAAGTCAAGGACACGATGGAACTCCCTTCTTTTCCAAAAGTCATAGGGATGCGGCAAATAAAGGCGGACAAAAGGAAAAAAAAGCAGACTACCTATGCTCGAAGTGAAAAGAAAGAAAAAAGTAAGGTGTCACAAGCACTGAAACAAGTATGGATACGGAAAGGCGAGCATCCTGTTGCGGTCAAGCCACAACCACTGGCTCAACTTCATATTAGTGATCAACGACATGACACTAATAAGAAGTCTTTCAACAATTCTTCTACAAAAGTAAAGACTATCTGGGTCCCCAAGAAGTCAATGAAGGCTGACTCACAATCAAAACAAATTTGGGTGCCTAGGGCTTGCTTGTAGGCTCAAATAACTGCACATAAAACACACCATGTACAACATAATTCACTCACACGAACAGCTGATTCCCACTCTCATTTGACACACACAAACACCTATTTGTCCATGAGCACGGGTAGAATCACTTGTAATTGGGTCCCTAAAAAGACTCATTTACAAGTAGACATTCTTAGAAAGCCCTCCAGAGTCTACACAAAATCAAGAAATAAAACAATCCACTGTGTTTGGCAGCCCAAATCTTGTAATAAACCACCTGATCCCATTGTAAAGCCACCTCCACTGACTAACTATGTCCACTCTACTCTTAACCACCTCAATTAGCACCTAGGCACCATTATATGCTAACCACACTTCACACTCAAAACCACGCGAGCACTAACTAACGCGAGCAGTCCTCAGGTAGTAGACATTGAAAGTCTCCCTATTCAGGAGGAGTTGAAGGAAAGGCCACAGGCATTGAGAGCATTACATGTCATACCAATTCAGAATCCTCCCCAAGGGCACACATCGCCAGTAAGCAAAAACTCGCATTGGTTCAGTGAAGTGGCAGGAACCCTTGGAGAAGGCACCTATCTATGGGAGGCTGAGATAGAGTTCAATGGACGCTGGGGCCGATATCACTTCTTTACATGAGAGTTTGAGAGGCTTCAAAATAGTGAAGTATTGTAACCAATATGGAAGAAGATTGGATTATATGATTACTTCAAAGCTCAGTTACCCAAGCCGGACTTCCTAAGGTGTTCATACTTGATTAGCATGACCACTCCTTGTAAAGAGAAAAAGGGGTACAACACCTTTGTGCTACCTTCCCTTACAAGAGGAAATGAACTGAAGCGCTTCCAATTGACGAAAAAATTGGTAAGAGAAGCTCTAGAAATGAGAGGTATGCACATCCCCACAGAGAAAGAGACAATGATTCCAGACAACATGAAGAATAGGAACTTGACTAAACTGAAGGATATGGTGGCAATGACACCAACCATTGCCATTCACCTCCAAATGTGCATGCAACACTTCACGTTCCCTACTCAAGAAAGGTTTACGATGCCACCCAATAAGATTTGGTTCAGTTTATACTTAGCAGATACCTTCAATCTGACAATTAACATGCCGCATTGGATTATTGACCAAATCCATCTTGCACATCAATGTTGGCACAAGAAGCAGAAGTCACTCCTCTATGGATGTTGTGCACTTACAAGAATCGTTTATCGATGCTTGGCATACGATGTGCCAATTCAAAGGGCACTTGTTTGGACTAGGGTGCAAGAATTTCAACGAAGACTATCAACTACAGGGCCTCCATCCAAGAAAATGAGGGGAGCTGTTCAGATGTCCCGTGCACAAGCCTGAGGTGCTACACTGACACCAGACACAACTCCACGACTCCCAAGGCGAGTGCAACCCTTCACCATCAGATTACCACAGCACAGTGCGGAAGTGTTGGATGTGATGGCTGGGTACAATCAGAAGATCAAGGTGGTGCTGCTAGACCTGCTTCACACCTGCCCTTTCTTTTCTTCAGATATGGTTAGGAGACTCCTTGAGCTTCCAAATGACACCAAGAGACTATATATGTGCTTTACAAAGTGATTGAGTAATGATCAAATCAAAACAGATAAGTTTGAACCTTCATAAGTCCAAAAACTTGCTATTTCTGTAATGACACCTGCTCAGTCCTAAGCTCAGTGTGTCCAGCACACTTGCAATTGGTCTAATTCCTTCTGGGAGTATTAAATTAGCTTAACAAGCTATCATTAGCAAGTTAAATCACTCCAAATGACAAACTATACACTGAGCATGTTGTTTAGCAAAATTAGGGACACCCCCGACTTTTTAGGAATCACACAGAAATATACCAGTGATCACTTCGACAGTGATTTCTCCCAATTGGCTGAATAGATTGACTTGAAACTTTGTAGTGTTGTAGAATGCTTTGAGCTGGTTCCAATGAGCCCTTGATCATCAAATTTGGTTCAGTGGATCTTGAGATATGCCCTGTTGAAGTTGCCAGACTTGGAGGTAGTCACTCAAAGAAACACAGAGTAAAGAACTTTGAGTATATGTATTGATACTATCAAATGTACATTCCCATTGGCAATAGATGTAATGCACAATGGTACTCTGAGGTGTAGGCTAGGTAGTAGCTCTCACACACTCACAAATTAGATTGGATTAGCCTCGGGAAGAGTGTAACATGACCCGCGACTTTTACATTAGTTTTTATAGAAGTTTTTGAATGAATTTGAATTTTGAATTCAAATTAAAGCTCCCTTGATTCTCTCCACTAGACTTAGGGAGATATTCCCTCAACTGGATCATCTAACTTTTCCACGACTCTAGTCTAGTAGGTATGATTACAATGTTGATAAAGTCACATGGACTTTTACATGAGATAAAAGTAAGAATCAATAAGACTAGGTTCATATGATTATTGACTCTTGTGAATGTATCATCAAGGGTCCAATCTTTTATGCTTTCCAAGGGTTCAATAGTCCAAGCTTTATGTTGGGTCTTCAAAGGCACACAACAAAGCCAAGTGTTAAGGCTTGCTTGCACCAAGAGCTCCCCCTCAAGCCAAACACTTGCTTGAGTCTTCATCTTTAGTCTTCAATGATATCCTGTAATCCAATCATGGATTTAAACCTGCATAGCTTTCTCCCATCCAAAGCTTTTGTCAGCAAATCTGCACATTGAATATTAGTGGACACATATGATAATTGGATTTCCTTGCTAAGTAGTTTCTCCCTCACATAGTGGTAATGCACCTCTATGTGTTTTGTCCTAGCATGATACACAGGATTAGCAGCTAGATGGAGTGAACTTGTGTTATCACCAAATATGATAGGTGGCCTTGTGTATAGGCCCAATTCTGAATAGAGTAACTTCAACCATATTGATTCTTGAGTGGCATTGGCTAGCCCTCTGTACTCTACCTCAGTAGATGATAGAGCCACTGTGGGTTGTTTCTTGGATGACCAAGAAATAGGTTTATCACCTGCAAAGCATATGTAACCAGATGTACTCCTCCTGTCATCCTTGCAACCTGCCCAATCTGCATCTGAGTATACCTTGATATCAATGTCTGATGAATATGGATAATACAAACCATGATTTTGTGTTCCCTTTAGATACTTTACTATCTTCTTGGCTGCCTCCAAATGTGGTACTCTTGGCTTATGCATAAATTGACTAAGTACACTAACACCATATGAGATATCAATCCTAGTTAAGGTAGCATAGTTGAGACTACCTACCAAACTTTGGTAATCTATAATATCCTTGAGTTCTTCTCCTTCATGTGCACTGAGTTTGTGGTTGACCTCCATAGGAATGTTTGAGACTTTAGCTTCCTGCAAATTAAACTTCTTGACCATGTCCTGAATGTACTTCTTCTGAGTAATGAATATACCTGAATTTGTGTAGACCAATTCAAGCCCTAGGAAGTACTTCAATAATCCAAGATCATTGATCTTGAATTCCTTCATCATTTGACCTTTGATGTGTCTAATTCCTTGAACATCATTTCCTGTAATAATGATGTCATCAACATAGACACAAAAGTATATTACCTCTGAATTGTTCTTCTTTATAAACAATGAAGTATCTGCTTTACTCATCACAAATCCTTGATCCAAGAGATAGGTTGTCAACCTATAGTTCCATGCTCTAGGTGCCTGCTTCAATCCATACAGAGCTTTCTTCAATTTGCAAACATGATTTACCTTATTGGGATCCTCATAGCCAGGTGGTTGTGACATGTAGACCTCTTCAGATATCCATCCATTCAAGAATGCATTCTTCACATCCAATTGGTACATGTTCCAATTCTTGGATGCAGCTACACTCACCATAATTCTGATAGTTGGCATCTTTGCCACAGGAGAAAATGTCTCCTCATAATCAATGCCTTGGGTTTGTGCAAAACCCTTGGCCACCAACCTAGCTTTGTACCTGCTTATTGAACCATCTGAGTTCCTTTTGAGTTTGTAGATCCATCTGGATCCTATGACCTTCATGGAGTCCTTCTTGGGTACCAAGTCCCAAGTATCACTCTCCTTGAGAGCCTCCATTTCTTCATCCATTGCTTCCTTCCATTCTGGTTTAGTAATAGCTTCCTCAAATGTACCTGGTTCTTCACTTAAGATGTCCTTTGCAAGATATACAGAGTGCTTGGTTACAAGTGAAGTATCATATCCATACCTAATAGGTTTCTTCTTTTCCATTGAAGATCTCCTCATAGCTTGAGTTGAGGATTCTGGATTGTCTTCAAGTTGCTTCATCTTCATCTTCCCTTTGGATTTCCAAGCTTTGAATTCTTCAATGTTGATGGTGTCTTCATCATCTGAACTTGTATCCTCATTCTGAGTTGGTTCTTGTCTGACAAGCTTTGGAAAGTCTTCTTCCATATCATAAGGTAAACTCACTTTCCTGCACTCATTATCATACCATGAATCATTTTCATCAAAGATGACATCTCTGCTTACCTTGAAGCCTTTGTTTGAGGGGTTATAGAACCTGTATCCTTTCTGATTCAAATCATAACCAATAAAGATACACTTTTCAGCCTTAGGGTCTAGCTTTCCCCTTACCTGTGAGGGAATATGCACATATGCAACACACCCAAAAATCTTGCAATGATCCAGAGATGGTCTCTTACCATGCCAAGCCTCATAGGGTGTCATTCCATCAAGTGTCTTTGATGGC
This sequence comes from Ceratopteris richardii, assembly GCA_020310875.1. Classification (NCBI taxonomy): domain Eukaryota; kingdom Viridiplantae; phylum Streptophyta; class Polypodiopsida; order Polypodiales; family Pteridaceae; genus Ceratopteris; species Ceratopteris richardii. Next base: position 32,613,682 of record CM035442.1, on the reverse strand, counting down.
AACCTGTTGATTAAGTATGTGGCAGTAGATACACTCTCTGCCCAAAGATAATTTGGTAGTTTCTTCTCATTAAGCATAGACCTAGCTGTCTCCACAATGAGTCTATTTCTTCTTTCAGCTACCCCATTTTGTTCAGGTGAGTACCTTGTGGTAATCTCCCTCTTGATGCCTCTTTCCTGCAAGAAGTCTTCAAAGTCATTGGAGAAGTATTCTCCACCACCATCAGACCTTAACCTCTTCAAATGTCTACCTGTTTGATTCTCTACTAATGCAAGATACCTTTTGAAGCAATTAAATACTTCATCTTTATGTTTCATGAAGTACAAGACAGTCCATCTGCTATAGTCATCTATAAAAGATACATAGTACCTTGATCCAGATATGGATGGCTCCTTGCTTGGTCCCCAAACATCTGTATGCACCAATTCCAAGTAATCTTCATGCATAAATCCTTTATTGGTATATGGCAACCTGTGTGACTTACCAAATTGACAAGCCCCACACTTGTATATCATGTGTTGCTTGGATACATTAGGTATTCCAAGCACACATTGATCTCTGCTCATTTGCTTTATGGTTCTCTCTCCAATGTGACCCAATCTCTTGTGCCACATCTCCAATTCTGATAGGGTTTGGTCCCTATAGTTGTACAAGGCAATATTTTTAGTATCCTCAAGTTCAAAGGTAAACAATCTACCTGACTTCTCTCCCTTGGCTATCCTTCTGAATTCATGTCTTGGATCCTCCACATATGCACCATGTTGAGTGAACCTGACCTGTAGACCTTTTTCAACAATCTGACCTACACTCATCAGATTCTTGGTGATTGTTGGGACATTCAATACTCTGCTTAGTAAATTCTGATTACCATCACTTGTTTTGACATTACCTACTTTAACCACTGAATGTTTAGTGTCATCACCTGTCTGCACTTGGTGCTTGCCTTTAGGTTCTTCCAAATCAGAGAGTAAGGCAACATTCCCAGCTACATGGTTAGAGCAACCTGAGTCAATATAGAACAAATGATCATCATTGATACCTGATTTAGATGTCATGTTCATAATCAACAAGGAATCATCTTGATCCTCTGCATAATTGTTGTAATCCTTTCTGTTCCTGTATCCTCCTTGATAATTGCCATTGTGGTTGTAGCTATTGTTGTAGTTATTGTTGTAATTATTGTTGTAGCCATGGTAGCCTTGAAATTGATTGAATCTGCCTCTGCCTTGGGAGTATCCTCCTCTTTGGTGACCTCTTCCTCTTTGATTCTTGTAATTCTTGTAGCATTCATCTGTAGTATGATTAGACAAGCCACAAATATTGCATGGAGATTGATTATAGGGTCTCCCCCTACCTGACTTACCTCCTCTGCCCCTACCTCTAGATGATCTACCTCTCCCTGCATAGTTTGCTTGGGAGGTGGATCCTTCATCATCAACCTTCTTGCTTTTACCCTTATCTTTAGACTTCTTATCTGTATATAGGGCAGAGGGATTGTTACCTTTTGATTGCTCTCCATTCTTTGTGATCTTGGCTTCATGTGTAAAGAGTTGTCCAATCAGAGTTGTTAGATCAGGTGCTTGAATGTCCATGTACAAGTCCATTGCAGTGGTAAAGCTCTCCCACTTGTCATCTGCTTTGAGTCCATTGATCACTTGTCTAACAATTTGCTCTTCTTCAATTTCTTCTCCAACACTTGCAAGTTGATCTGCTATATCTTTGACTTTGGTGACAAAATCTGAAACACATTGTTTTGATTGCTTCCTAAGAGTTGTAAACTCAATCCATAGCTGATTCTTTCTGGCCCTTGTGCTTGATGAGAAGTATGTTGACAAGGTCTCCCAAGTTTCTTGGGAAGTTTTACAGTTCCTAACATGAGGTAGAAGAAAGTCAGAGATAGAGTTTAGAAGATATGACCTTGCCAAAGCATCTTTAGCACACCATTGATTAAGTCTCTCATGCTCATCCTTTGTAGGTAGGCCTCTGGTTTTGAATGAGGGCAACTCCTCATCTCCTGATATGTATCCATACAAGCTTCTCCCTTGTAGATAAGTCTTCATTCTTAATGACCATGCCTGGTAGTTATTCCTATCCAATTTGTCAATAAAGGAAGGGAAACCATCACCCATGATTACCTTGTTTTGCTCTGATACCACTGTTGGATGTGATGGCTGGGTACAATCAGAAGATCAAGGTGGTGCTGCTAGACCTGCTTCACACCTGCCCTTTCTTTTCTTCAGATATGGTTAGGAGACTCCTTGAGCTTCCAAATGACACCAAGAGACTATATATGTGCTTTACAAAGTGATTGAGTAATGATCAAATCAAAACAGATAAGTTTGAACCTTCATAAGTCCAAAAACTTGCTATTTCTGTAATGACACCTGCTCAGTCCTAAGCTCAGTGTGTCCAGCACACTTGCAATTGGTCTAATTCCTTCTGGGAGTATTAAATTAGCTTAACAAGCTATCATTAGCAAGTTAAATCACTCCAAATGACAAACTATACACTGAGCATGTTGTTTAGCAAAATTAGGGACACCCCCGACTTTTTAGGAATCACACAGAAATATACCAGTGATCACTTCGACAGTGATTTCTCCCAATTGGCTGAATAGATTGACTTGAAACTTTGTAGTGTTGTAGAATGCTTTGAGCTGGTTCCAATGAGCCCTTGATCATCAAATTTGGTTCAGTGGATCTTGAGTTATGCCCTGTTGAAGTTGCCAGACTTGGAGGTAGTCACTCAAAGAAACACAGAGTAAAGAACTTTGAGTATATGTATTGATACTATCAAATGTACATTCCCATTGGCAATAGATGTAATGCACAATGGTACTCTGAGGTGTAGGCTAGGTAGTAGCTCTCACACACTCACAAATTAGATTGGATTAGCCTCGGGAAGAGTGTAACATGACCCGCGACTTTTACATTAGTTTTTATAGAAGTTTTTGAATGAATTTGAATTTTGAATTCAAATTAAAGCTCCCTTGATTCTCTCCACTAGACTTAGGGAGATATTCCCTCAACTGGATCATCTAACTTTTCCACGACTCTAGTCTAGTAGGTATGATTACAATGTTGATAAAGTCACATGGACTTTTACATGAGATAAAAGTAAGAATCAATAAGACTAGGTTCATATGATTATTGACTCTTGTGAATGTATCATCAAGGGTCCAATCTTTTATGCTTTCCAAGGGTTCAATAGTCCAAGCTTTATGTTGGGTCTTCAAAGGCACACAACAAAGCCAAGTGTTAAGGCTTGCTTGCACCAACAGGAAGGACCTAATCTAGTGTTCCCACTGGTACCCACTGATTTAGAGTTCCCTCATGGCTTCACGCTAGAGGATTTAATTGATGAAGAGGTAGAAAGGATAATTAATGCTACTAATTTGGAAGTTGAATCAGAGCAAGTAAGTGGGCAACAAACTGTCACGGATCAACCCCATCCAACTCAACCAGAAGTCGTGGAAGTAGATGAGGATGAAGAGGAGACTGCAGAAGAAGAGCAAGAGGATGAGCAAGAAGGACCATTCGATGAAGGGGAGCATGAAGAGAAGCAACACATCATCCCAGAACTTGTGGGAGCCACATCTTATATGAAGCAACTAAAAAGATTGTATGATACTATCAACCTGGTTCAAGAACAACATAGATTATCTTTGGCAACAGGAAAGGCCTTGATGAACCAGATACTTGAAGACGAAGGTGTAGATGACCAATATAGGGCTACCCTCGACATGCTAGCTAACGCACTAGGAGTACCAGAGACCGTGCACACCGCCCTTGCACACTCACGAAGATCTGAGCAACGACATGGGTGACATCCCTCCAGACCAAGGAAACAAATAAATATTTTGGTAACTAAACCACATGGCACCACCTCCACAACCACAGGCACAGCTCACTCCTTTCAACAAACTGATGAAGGCCACACCTCAAGTGCACCCCCATCACCACTTTTACCACCCTCCCCTCCAACCCCACCATCATCGCCCCCTATCACCATGGTCACCACTACTATCACAGCCTCAATCTCCACTCCCCTTAGTGAAGCACAAACTATGAGTCAACCGTCACAATCCGCACAACCTGACACCACCCCTATTGTAAATGTCACCATTGACACTGTAATTCTAACTGCCGTCACTGAAAATCTCATTCCCCCTGTCACACTCCTTGGTGGCTCATATGCACAATTGCACACACCATTATACACCTTTACGACCATCACCACACCTACCATTAACATACAAGAGGGCTGCCTCGAATGCCTTAGTTGCTTATACTTCTTCCATGGCTGAAATGGAGCTTTGGCATGCTCATTTTGGTCACTTGAACTTCAATAGTTTGCTTTACTTGCAAAAGAAGGACATGGTTATTGGCTTGCCTACACTTGAGTCCATTGAAAAGCATGCATGTGAAGGTTGCATTCTTGGAAAAATGCATCGTGCTTCTTTTCCAAAAGATAGTCATACACATACTACAAGAAAATTGCAGCTTGTTCATAGTGATGTATGTGGTCCCGTCAAGACTTCATCTTTTGGGAAGCATGTATATTTTGTTACCTTCATTGATGATGCTACTCGCCATACATGGGTGTATCCTATGAAAGTAAAGAATGAGGTATTTTCTTGCTTCAAAGCATTTTTAGCTATGGCTAAAAGTTTTTCTTCACAAAAGCTTTTGATTCACACTCCCAACATCTGTTGGGTGTGTGTGTCTTGCTGCATTTGTGCTCCTTGTGTGTGCTTCTCGTGTGTCTCTCGCACTTCTACATACACCCAACAAAATGGAAGGATGGAACTGAGGAAAAGTCTACTTGGGAAAAGGTTTCCACAATCCAAGAAAGGTTTCATGCTTTCTAGTTTTAAGTTGGTAACCAATTGAATGAATATCTAAAGCATGTAGACCATGAGGCTCAGGGGATGCCTCTAGAGTTATATAGCTATATTTTCAAGGCTGAAAACCTTTCCAAGGGGAGGAAGAAATGTTATAAGGTAATGCTATGATCTAGCTATCTGGTCAACTCAGAGAGATTTGAATTTGGACATCGGTTGGTCACTTAATAGTTTGGTCTCAAGACTAGAATTATGCTCTCTAAGACAAGGAATCCACCTAGTTTACTCAATAACTATTAAGGGGAACAACGAGGAGGTCTTGAGTTCAAGACTTGCAAGTAGCAAGGTTCTTCCCAAGAGCTCTATGAGCCCGAATGATGTGGACTATTCTTTGTAACTGACACCTTTCCACATAAAGGTTGGTGGAGAATCAATCCACAAAAGAGTGGTGTGGATAGATTCTAAAAAGAATGGTTCTCAACTTATGCTACTTTTCCAAAGGAGTGGTTTCCAAGTAAAACTATTTTTGAAAAGGGTGGTTTAGAACCAAAGTGGTAGAGTCCTCAATAGATATACATAGATGACTCGGTTGTGTGGAGAGAAAACATTCACTCAAGATCTGGCTAGGTGGAAACTCTATTTCAGTATACATACACACACACACACACACATATATATGTATATATATATGTGTGTGTGTGTGTATGTATGTATGTATGTATGTATGTGTGTGTGTTTGTGTGTGTGTGTGAACACACATATACATATATACATATTGATATACACATCCATACATGCATGCATACACACATACAATCATACATACATACACACATATACACATGTATACACGTACACACAAACACACATGCACACATACACACATACATGCATACATACATACAAACATACATACATAGTAAATACATACACACACGCACAAACACACATATAGTTATAGTATATACATATATATGTAAACACACACATACATGCATTCATACATACACACATACATAGATACCTACATTGTTTTTTTGCAATGATTTTTGCATGTGGTGCATTAACACTTTTTTGGATTAATACAATCACTAATTGATGATTACAAAGAGGATTGAAGAATGAAGAATGAAGAAAAAGATAAAGGATGAAGCATAATGTGAAGTGAAGATTTGTACCTCGATCTTTTTTCATTTTCTCCTTCTATGCTTAATGAGTCGAGAAATCCTTTTGCATGAGTCTAGTCCATAGTTAATGCATCCATGATCAAGATTTGAAAGCTTAATTGTAATTAGGCTGAGAGAATTGTGAGTAGGAACATTTATATGTGTGAAAGGTAATGAGAGATTCCTGGAACATATGCAATCTCGATGGTAAAAGATTTGATCACATCTTAGTGTAGAGTGTAAAGTTTTGCATAACTAAGCATTCAAAATCTAAGTTGGAAGAAAAGCCATTTATATCTAAAAGTATTTGATCAAACAGGTTGTAGATTGAGAGAACCAAGTGTTTAAAGTTGTACATGTAAGAGCTTCCTGCAGAGAAAGCTTGTTTCAAAAATAGCTTTACTTGTTGAGGTAAATCTAAAGTTTTATAAGTTATTTTGGAGAAATTTCTCTTGGGGTAGTTGCAAAAACACTAAAAAGTGTTGTGTCAAAGTTTCATAGAAAACTTTAATCATTATGTCAGTAAATGTGTACGTTTTGTGAAGTAGACTGTTTTGTGTGAAGCTATTTCTCACAAAAGAAATAAGTTTTCATGTTTTGGTAAAGACTTCCAAAATTGGTGAAAGTCTTGAGCTATGCTTGACATAAAGGTATTCTAAACTCAAGTATACCTCATATTCTAGAGATTAATCATCTCCATCTGTGGTATCAGAGCAGGTTCTATCAAAATTGAAGGAGAGGAGGACCCCGACTATTATAGACATACAAAATTCAACATCTAAAGATTCAAAAGGATAAAGTTTAAAGGAAATGCTAAAGGAAGACACATGATAGAAATCAAAAGGATCAGAAGGAGTAAATTTCGAAGAAAAGTTACATTCATTACTCATAAGGTTGAAGATTTGATAGTACAAGTGAAGGAAGAATGGGAGATAGCCTCCAAATTGAGAACTTGGTTAGAGCGAACTATCCAGCTTGGTCCATGAGGATGGAAGCTCATATTATGAGCAAAGATATGATGGGATATATCACAGGAGAAGAAGAAAAGCCAGATTTCAAAGATCGTGGTGTTCCAACTAGGGAGGAACTTGTAGATTTGAAGGCTTGGATGAAGAAGGATGCTCAAGCAAGGAGCCTTATCTATATGGTAGTGAATGATACTTGCTCCCTCATATCAGAGGACTTGAAAGTGCAAGTGATATGTGGAATGCTTTGGAGGAGCATTTCCAAAATACAACCAAGTCAAGGAAGACATCACTATGGGCAAAATTTACCACATTCAAGAAGAAGGCCTCATAATAAGTAATTGATTATGTGACAAAGATGAAAGACATTATTAATTCTTAAGGTGCAGTTGATGAAGACATTGAAGAGGATAAATTGGTAAGACAAATTCTTACAGGTTTAAGAGGAGATGAGAATTGGACGCCTTTCATATTATCAATAGAACTTTGATTGGAACATCTCACTCTTGATTTGAATCAATTAGTAGGTCATATGCTAACTTTTGAGCACGATATCAAAGGCGATATTGATAAGAGTGCATGTTAAGCAATGTATTCTAAAGATAAGAAGAAGGCTAGCAAAGGAAAGCAACAATCAGTTCAAGATGAAGGCATTCTAAGTCAAACAAACTTCCAAAGAGGTAGAGGAAGTGGCAAAAGTAGAGGAAGAGGCAAAAATAACAAGGATAATGTCAAAGCTTGTTGGATATGTGGTAAGACCAATCATCTGGCTCATACAGAGAGGAAGTTTTAGAGGTAGAGGTGGTAGAAGTTTCTTTGGAAGGAATAGTGGAAGACGCTTCCAAAACCAATCCTACAATAACACCTACTACAACAATGCATCACGTCAGGAAGAAGACTCAACTCTAATGATGAATGCAACATGTGAAGCTCCAAATGAAGACCAGAGGGTATTCTACATTGACTCAGGGTGTAGTAATCACCTGAGTTGGAACATTGCTTTGATGATTGATTTAGAGAATAAGGTAATCAAGCATACAATTCAAATAGGTGACAATATAAAGCACAAAGTGAGGTCTATTGGATCAGTAAAGGCTAAAGATTGAAGCACTCTTTTGAGTAAGTTTCTATATGTTCCTACAATTCCAAAGAATTTGATTATTATAGGACAAATTGTAGAAAAAGGATATGAAGTAAGGTTCATTAATGATGGAGTTTATGTTGAAGACCCTAGCCAAGGGTACAAGCAAATTGTTACAGGGAAGAAAGAAGGAAGGCTCTTCACATTGATTGGACATGCCTTGTTCACATATGGAGAGCAAAAGTTATCTAAGTTGGATCATTCACACAAGAGGCTTGGAAACTTCAATGAAAGAGGTATTAAAGAGATTATTAAAAATGGTTCACTGCTTGTATTACCTAATGTGGCAGGTCAACACATGACATACAGATGTGAAGCATGTCAATTAGGTAAGGCTAACAAGAAATCATACAATAAGCAAGGTTTCAGGTATTTAGAAAGACTTGAATCGGTGCATACAGATGTGTGGGATCGTTCAAAGGACTTTAGTATAAATGGTTCCAGATATTATGTGATTTATGTTGATGATGCTACCAGGTGGATCACTATTTATGTGATTGAAGACAAATCAGAAGTGTTTAGTGTTGCATTGCAAAGCAAAGAGAGCACAAGGCAGAAAAAAAGAAGGGCCCCAAAATTTTTCCGATTTGGACACCCTGTTGCTCTAGCAAAATGGTGAGAACCACGTTAAGAAGCTCCACTCCTTAATGTCAATCCGCGGAAGAGATAGGAGTGATATAAAGATCGTGAACGTGAGATGAAGTGAGAGTGAAGGTGAGAAGTTTAGAGATGCACACACACATACACACACACTATGAAGAGACAAGCAAGACACAATGGAAGGTGAGAAATCAACTCTATTACTCAAGAACACTCTTACAAGCTCAAAATAGCTCTAAGCTCTTCTCTACTCAAACAAGCTAACCTCCAAAATGAGCTCTCTCGCTCTTTTTATAGTTTCTAGACTAGTTTTGACCGGTTTCACATCTAGTGACCGGCATAGTTAAAAAATAGGTCCTAGATGCTATTTGAAAGGGTAAACGGTGTCTAAAAATAACGAAAATTGCTACGCACATTCTACCTAAGCTCCTCAAGCTCGAGGACTCCTCAGCTTGCACAAAATGGATCTAGAACTTAAGAAAAGGGTTTTTCTATGTTACATATGTTACAATAGTGATAAAAATCACTATTGGAGGTTTTTGAAAAGTATTTGAAAACATAATTCTTTGAAAAAAAGATTCGACTGGCTCCCTGCTCTGTCGTTACATGCTTCTGCATCTTCTATGCCTCTGGCTACTTCCAACACCCCCCTCCCTCTCGCTTCTGTCGTCCCTGACAGAACCTTGTTGTGAGGTCTGTCGGATATAGTTCTGTAGGAGGTCTTGAGCGAGGGTGTGCTCGGAGATACGAATGCTTCGGGCCAGGTCGGCCTCGAGTTTTTCCCAGTCTATTGGTTGCGGTTCTTCCGGTGGCGGGAGTTGATAGTGTGTGGAATAGACCATTCGTTCACAGGCAAATAAGTGTAATAAATGTGTAGGCCTGCTTATGAATACCTCTGAATGGTATTCCCAGAAGCCGGTTGTGAACATCTCTTCGAACGTCTGCTTGTAGGACGCCGGTAGGTACTTTATTCTCCAATGCCAGGCATAACACACCCGTAGCGATGGCGTTGTACGCATATCATATACCAGATCAAAATTGCCATGCTCAAAGCTCGAGGTGTTTACATGAGGTGCCTTGACGCGTCGGAAGACTTTAAAAACCATTTGCATCATGTCAAAGATTTTGACGGTCATGTGCGCCGCTATATCGTCCATATGCTTTAATCTAGGGAGCCAGTGGCAAATTGTAGCCATCATGTAGCCTACAGTTGGTAACTCGATGGGTGGCTTAAAATAGGGGTAATTCAACCAGTCTTGGCACTGCTTATTGTTTTGTACCTTAATAGCAAAGGCTGTCCAGGAGCGGCGTCGTGGTACTGGTCCCCAACACGGGTTGTACTTAAAATGCAAAGGTGCTTTTACCCATGTACTCATCATTTCTGGATACTTTTGTAGTAAATCTTTGTGCCACTCTGGTTGATAGATCTCTCCTTGCTGTGCATCAAGTGGCAAATCGTCCTCTTCGAATTGAGTCGCATGCGATGGTTTCTTACCGGTTTCTTTCTCAATGGCTAACTAGTATTCAGCCATTAACATAAAATACGGTTTATACTGTAGCTCATGCCCAGATATGTATCGTCGAGGGGCCAAATGAGCAAAGAATGGAGACTGTAAAATTCTTTCTTCTATCATCGCCATGGCATGTAATTGTGCCTCTACTCTAGCTGAGTGTGTTGTCCCAAGTTCTTCAATTGTCTTCATCCACGTGGGGGTCGGGAGTTCGTAAGTCATCTGGCCTTCGGCCGTGACGCATCCGCCTGGGATGGGTTGTGGCTCGTACGCCTCTTCAAACGTTTCCTCCACCGGGATGGTGACAGTTTCTTCCTCAGCTGGTAGCTCAGGTGGGGAATCTGGCCTTGGTGGTGCTTCATATACTGCAATCCTTCATTCAAGGTTTGATACCTGGGCCCGTAATGCGTTGAGTTCCTCTAAGATGTCAGGAGAGGGGTCCACAGGTGCTGGTATGTCTTGGTGTGCCACTGCTCGTAACTGGAGTAATTTATGATCGTCTTTGAGTTTCTGTAACTCCTCGTTCATGCGATCGTATTCATCTAGCAACCTTACATGATCCTCTAGCAGCATCTTCATTGAGTCTGAGGGAATGGCTTTGAACCGACTAGGACTCAAAGGTTGGTCTGGGTGGTCAAGAGCTGCTTCTAAGTTTTCTCGGTTCTGATCCTGTAAGCGCTGGTTTTCTTCCTTTGCTGCTGCTAGATGTCTTCTGAGTAAGCCCATGTTTCTTGTTAGCGTTGCATTGCGGACAGTTTGGGATCTTAATAAGTTATCCAGGTCGGCAGTGGCTTCTTTAGCTTTTTCTTTGCTTTCTACTTCCAATTTATGATAGACCTCTCGTAATTCTTGGTATCGGCTATTCAGTGAGGCATTCTCAATAGACAATAAATTAAGCTGTGACTATAAGTCACTGGTTGTCCTCTACAGCTGCTGATAATTATTGCCAAGAGATGTGAACTCATCTCTTACTTGCGTCATACACATGAACATCTGTCAAAATGCATTATCTACAGTGGGTGATAGTATTAATGGGGTGCTAAATGAAGATGCAGTGGATGTAGATGCCAAGGGAATGGGGAATGGGGGTGGGAAGGTGGATGCTGTGGTGATTGTGGAAAATTGTGAGGTTCCTAAATATGTTTGTGCCGTGAGTGAAGTGAGTGATGGTGCAGTGGGTGGTGAGATGTCCATGTCATTGGACGTGTCCAGTGCGGTGACTGTGAATATGGGTGTGACTATGGGTGCTTGTGCTGGTGTAAATATGGGATTTACAAAGGTTGAGGAGTAGTCTACAGGGGGACTAGCTGGTGTAGTTGGGTGAAAAGGGGAAAGAGGGGTTACAGTGGGTCGGGGAGGTGAGACAAGGGAGAAGGTTAATGGCGGTGGGAATGGGAAAAGGGGTCTTGGAGTTTTGGGGAAGGATGGAAAAGCTGGATGGAGGAATGGGTTGAATGGAAAGGTGGATGTGTGAGGGGGTAGACTAGGTCTAGTGGGTGCGGGAAGTGTGGGGTTAGTGGTCCTAAAGACGATTCCTGCTACGTCACAAGCGATAGAAGATGTTAGTCAGGGGGAAGGAGGGTGAAGAGGGGAGGCTAGATGGGCGGGCGGTGAAGGAGGAGCGGTTGGGGTGGTCGGTACTTCAGTGACTACTGAGGTATGTACAGTTGTAGCGCGGGGTGGGGAATCTACAAGGATGGTTTCTGCTACCAACAAACTTTCGGGGACGAGGCGTGCCTCCTTGGCTTGTTATGAAGACTGTGCTCCTGTTGGTACACGAATGTATTCGCCGGGCTTTGAAAGTAGTCGTACTCTGCAGGGGTCAAACTGTGGTAGTGGCTTTCTTTGCAAGTATCTGAGTGCTTCGTTGGAGCCTACTGATTTAACTAACTCTCGGAATCCTTTGATGTATGCATCTTCGAATCCGCCTGTGACAAGTTCCTGTTCTATTATTGCTTGACTCTCTTCCTCAGTCAGCTTTTGCGTGCCCAAACTTTTTTCATAGTTCTATACAGCTTCTTAATAGCCAGTGTGTAAGCTGCTGCTTCACAAGTTTCATCTTCATGGGTACTTGTATCACCATGTGCGTCTGTTTGTTGGCCTTGGCCATCTGTCTGTTCATGCTCTTGGGATTCATGAGTGCCCTGGCTGGCTTCGTCATCGCCTTCGTCGTCATCGGTTGCTGTTCTTTCGTCATCAGAGCTAGACACAATCTGTCCTTATGGCTGATCCCGGGGTGTGGTGGGATAGCTGGGCCTTTCATGTTCTTGAGAAAACAGTTGTCCTTCTAAAAATTGGAACTCATTAGAGAATGCATCGGGCATTTCAAAATCGAACGTTGTGTTCAGTGGCACTGCTTGTTCTACTTCTAAATGGGGTATTGGAAAAGAGAACGCTTCCGCACCAATAGTGGTGGGAAGTTCCACTGCCGTGGTGATATGTTCTGGGGTTGTGTCTGTTTGAGGTGCAACAGTACTGGTGGTGCCCTCCGTTACCACTGGTCTTGATAATCTGATACGAATAGGTTGTACTGTGGGAGTGGCTGCTGTCGGTGACGGCTCTGGAGATGGTTGTGGTGAGGGTGATTCTGGGACTTGTAGGCACGGGATAGTGCCTCTCATCCGCTTTCCGGCTCTGCCTTTGCTAGCCTTTCTAGCTTTCTTTGTGGTTCCTTTAAATGCCTTCAGCACCTCACTGGTCATGGCGCGCTCTATGGGTAAATCATATGCCAAACACATATATATAATCCTTGTAAGTGCACAACACCCATTGATGACTTTCTTTCGTTCCCATCTATGTTGTGCCAAATAGAGCTGATCAATTATCCAGCTAGCCAGATCAACCGTTTGGGGTCCAGTACATGCTAAGTATTAGTGACTACTCAATTGGCCTTATGTTGGAACTGAAGGACTCACTAGGCAAGGAAGCTTAAGAAGGGAGTCAGAGAGAAGAGAAAGTACAAGCAAACAGAGCAGTCAACGACGACCTGGCAAGTAGGCCAATATTTTTTCAAGACACTAACGCATATAAGAGAGGTGGACACACAAGGAGAAGGAGCAAGTAGGGAGCTCCAGGAAATGTATGTCAAAATGTTAGAAGAAATCCCTACAACAATAGTGATTTTCATCACTAAAAACCATTGTAAGTACCATTTCATATTTTTATAGCTCCATTTTGTGCAAGCCAAGGAGTCCTTGAGCTTGAGGAGCTTTAGAAGTACCTACCTGTCAGTTTTCACATTTTTTAGACTTCGTTTGAACCTCCAAATAGGGTAGAGAACCTAATTTTTAACTAGGCCGGACACTAGGTCTGGACAAGGCCAAAACCTAGTCAAAAACTATAAAAAGAGCTAGAGAGCTCATTTTTGGGGTAGCTTGTAATTGAAATGAACTTGTAAGAACTTTTTGAAAGGAATCTAAGAACTCCATTGCTTCTCACTCTTTGTCTTGCCGTGTGTGCGCGTGTGTGTGTATGTGTGTGCATGTTTGTGTGCTTCTCACTCACGCACTTGTGCCTCCACTTGCTCGAGGTCTTCATACCATCCTCACGTCTTCCCGGATTGACATTAAAGGAGGTGCTACTCATCACTGAGCTACACCAAATTTTGGCGCCGTTGCCGGGGATCGAGCTTTGAGGACGAGCGTGTGATGGTAAGACGTAGATTTGAGATGTTGGTGTTGTAGGTAATCTCTTTACTTTTAAAATTTTTCTCTTTCTTACCTCACCATCATCATCGCCATCATCATCATCACCACCTCCCACCTCCATCTCCATCATCGCAGAAATTTTCAATTTGGATTATATCACCTTCTCCACCTCATTTCCCTCATTCCACTTGTGAGAGAGAGCGAGAGAGCAATATTGTGTGCGTTGTTTTTGCTTGTTTCTAGAGATTTCTTGCAGGTACTGGCAGCAGCATCATCTCCAGCACTCCACGCAGGTACGAAACGTCACGAAATTGTCTCTGTGTCACCGACCTTTGTCGATCGTGATCGACAAAAAAATCGCCCATTTGGTAAAACAAAGTGCACCACCATAATCCACATGATGAGCACATTCTAAATCACTAAAAACAGTTAAAAAATTCCGTGTTTCTCTGTCAATCGCGACCGACACCATCGATCACGATCGACAGCCACGATTGACAGACCCTGTCAATCGCGACCGACTGACGTGTCGATCGCGACTAGGTCCTCCACTTGTTCTGCTCTCAAGACTTGCCTAAACTCTGCCACATGATCGTATGGGTCTCCTGTGCCATCGAAGAAATTTTTCATGGACTTGACTAACTGAGTTGGTCTCAAAATTCTAGTGTGTTCTCTAGGTCGTGGTAGAGGGAAGTCTTCCATATTCCTTAGATTTCTTGGGGCTCTATGTACCTCAGGCTCTACTCTATTTGTTTCCATCCTCATTCTTTCTATGTACCTCAGGCTCTACTCTATTTGTTTCCATCCTCATTCTTTCTCTGCCCCCTGGGTTAGCAAAGCTTACTTCTGGCCTATCTCTACTTCAGTCTCTTTGAGTTCCATGAGCTTGGGATGTTCCCGCTCCAGGGTGACCATATGACAAATTCATCAGTCCTATCTGGATGACTGGTGACTACATATATCGTCCCTTCCTTGTCTAAGTAGGCTCCGTTTTTGAACTTGACAGTTGGGCGCTCTAGTCCAATAGATTGGTCAGGATTCTTAATCTGTACTACAAATCTTCCTAGGCCGTCCTCATAGATGCTAGCACCTAATCGGTTGGTCCTAAGGTATTCCAACAGCGTTTTGTAAGGGCCTTCTACCCTGTGCAAGTATGGCACTCCTGAACTTCCCGTAGGTCTGTCCATGCCTTGAGACATCTCTGATTCACTAGTCTCAGAGCTAGGGTAGTATGAGTGGTGGCTCAACTGCTGGGCCCAAGACCTAGCAGTGTGGTTGACACTAGCCTCTAAAGACCTAAGGCTTTGTCTATCTCTCCCTAGATGTCGCCCTGATCTAAGGTTCATAAGCCTAAATGAATAGCCCAAATTTGCCCAAGTACAACCTCGTTGCTGAGTTCTTTTGTATCAATTACTTGATTCTTTTTTAGTGGATTACAACATTTATAATCTTGTCTGATATCACGTCGTCAAGTATACTTGAGTGTATTTCCGCACTGTAAGTTGATCGTTCCTCGTTAGATTCTTTCCTTTAAGGTTATCGCATCACGAAGAGATTATGTTTAATCTTGAACTTGAGTGCATAGTTAGTCTTCAACTTGATTGATGCCTATCGCCGTCCTGGCCTACTCCTATCACTAGTCGTTCTTAGCCTAAGCTAGGAATTGATAGAGGGAGTTGAGGATTTTCCAACCTTGAGGTTCTTTCCTTGCGTTGTTGCCCTGGTGTGCCCAAGACGCGTATTCTCGAGCTTGCACTTACTCTTACTGGACCTGTAAAAAGTCCCACGGTTAGCTCAAGACTTAGATTCAAATGACACAATAGACCACTTCATGCATGTAACTCACAGACCAAATTATCCTTTGCCTTTATGGAAAATAATCCTAGGGATCCCTCAGTTTTCCTACCTCGGGATATGGTCCACTTCAAATTACCCTATCTAATAATCTTGATATTAATTTTCACATAACCAGTGGGAGTTTTAGTTGTACCCCTCACAAGCTTTCCAACAAGACAAGAATCACAGTAATTGGATTTTGTATGAGAAAGTTATGCCCGTTCAGGGTTCTGGTGCTAAAACAGGATTCAAACAGGCTAACAGATCATAGGATTTTTTCCTCAAAAACACGTGTGTAGGGACCTCACAAATCACTAATGACTCTCTAATTATGCCCAAAATTCCCCCAAAGACTTGGAAATATTAACCCTAATTTTTTGCCGAAAAGCCTGTCAATCGCGATCGACAGGTCTGTCAATCGCGATTGATAGAGGTGTTCGTCGGGGCCTGTCGGTCGCGATCGACACGTCAGTCGCGATTGACAGTGTCAATTGCGATTGACAGAGTCGGTCGTGAGTCCTGTTAATCGCGATCGATGGTGTCAATCGCGATCGACACTTTTTCTGGGTTTTTCGCCGTGAATTCAGTCGATCGGGGCTGTGTCCGTCGCGATGGACACGTGGCTACACGAAAAAGTCAATCAATCGTTGAAATTCAGTCGGTCGCAATCGACGGTGTCAATCGCGACTGACAGAGGTGTCGGTCTCTAGGGGAGGAACTAGAGCTTTCCAAAATCTACAAGGACTCAGATAGTGCCTCTAGCCTCTCTTCCTCGCAATCCACATCAATTGAGGAATTAGCAGAGAAAGTAGCTCAGAAACTAGGTGTCTCTAGCAAACAAATCCCAAGGTTTGCCCCTGTGAAAAGATGCTATACTTGTGGAGGCGACCATATGGCGAATATCTATCCCATTATGGCTCAACCCCAAGTTAATCCTAGTAGCCAGTACTGCACCATAGAATGAAGGTACACCAATCACACCGCGCAAGATTGACCCTACAATAAGCAAACCGTTAGACAGACGTACCCACAACCATACCCTCAACAAGGAAGATACCAGAACCAGTACCCACCTCAGCAGTATGTGAGACCTCAACAAACCTACCAACCCTACCAAAACCAACTGAGACCCCAGCCAGTGCTAGCACAGCAACCACCTGCTCCTACTAATGTGATCCCAGTAAAATATGTAGCTGCAGAAGAGAACCTGAATAGAGCTATAGTCCCTGTAACACCATTGCTTTCTGAAAGTGACCCGAGTGACCATAGCTTTGATTCTACACATGTCGATAGTCCCCAGGCTTACTACATGCAGTCTCCAGAACATGGTGAGTCCTACTATAGTGAAGAGCCAAATGAACCTAGTTGGGAGTCAGATTACACAAACGTCATGTATGCCAACCCCAACCCTAGACCTCAACCTAGGCAAGTAAGACCCCCATTCCCTAGAGGACCATGCTACAGATGTCAGGAAGATCACCTCATTCGTGACTACCCCATGCCCGCACCTACCCAAACCCAATCAGTAACGATCTAGGGCTTTTGCCAAGAGTGTGGAAAGGATCATCTCTTACGAGACTGCCCTAAGAATCCTAATAATATGCCAAAAATCACTCCTATTAACGTTATTGGGTTAGTGGTAGATTCCACAGGAAGTGTCACTTCCACTGCACCCGTACAGGTAGTCACTAGAGCTCAAGCAGTGCAGCAAAACCAAGGGGTAGGCCAGGAAAAGAGCCCAGATGTTAGTGAAACAGAGAGCATGACAAAGAAAAGGACTAGAGCTTGGAGAGATAGTCGTGAAAGAATGAAAAGACAATGGGCAAAAAAGATGAGTGAACTCGAGGAAAGCCTCAGAGAAACAAAGGCCAGGATAACTGAACTCACAGCTCAAACTCCCTCTCACACTGCCCCACCTCCATCACCTCCACCATTCCCAACTCCATCCGAACCGCCACCTTCCAACCCGCCTCACCTAAACCCACCACCCCCAAGAGTAGGATCAGTCCTAGTAGATCCCACTCCCGAGAACCTAAACATGATGCTTAAAGCATATCAGGCCAGAATCCAAGAAGGGACAAACATAACTGATCATGAAAAGTGTTACCCTAGAGCAGAACTAGAGCTGGAACAAACCAAAATTTGTGCTAAGATGGTGGAATTGGCTCAGACCATGTTTGAAGCCAGTCGCCTATTTAACATCTCTAGTTCAGCGAAGACACAGTTGCACTTTGATGGACTGTTAGAAAGAATAGAGAAGCTAATTGCACAATCACAAAAGGAACCAGCTTCTCAACATAAGGACAAGGCAAGTTGTTGGCATACAAGTCAGATGAAGAGCATACTAGCGCAACGGAGGAGTCATGCACAATACGGCAACAAGGCCCAATCATTTTTTCCATGGACCATTTACAACTCAAGTGATTTTAATCACTACACAAACATTGTAAATTCCGTTTTTGGTAGAATAGACTCCATTTTGTGCAAGCCGAGGAGTCCTTGAGCTTGAGGAGTATTAGAACTAGCTACATATCAATTTTCATAATTTTTAGACTCTGTTTGAGCCCTCAAATAGGTTCTAGAACCTAATTTTTAACTAGGCCGGACACTAGGTCTGGACAAGACCAAAGCTAGTTAGGAAACTATAAAAAGAGCTAGAGAGCTCATTTTTGAGGTTAGATTGTTTGTGAATTGAGCTTATGTAAGAGACTTTTTGACTAATGCAAAGAACTCCATTGTTCCTCTCCTTGTTCTTGCCTTGTGTGCGCGTGTGTGTGTATGTGTGTGCATGCTTGTGTGCTTCTCACTCACACACTTGTGCCTTCACTTGCTCATAGTCTTCATACTAGTCCTCACGTCTCCACGGATTGACAATTATGAGGTGAATCTTCTCACGTTGGTACTCACCATTGTGCTAGAGTGACACCAAATTTGGCGCCGTTGCCGGGGAGAGACCTTCGAGGACGAGCATGTGATGGTAAGACGTCGAGTTGAGACATTGGAGTTATAGGTAATATCCTTCCTTCTCTTTATTTTTCTTCATTTTTCCCTTACTTTCGCATCACCATCATCACCATCATCATCCCCACCATCTCCCATCTCCATCTCCATCTCCACGAAAAATTTCAGTTTTTGGTCATATTACACTCCCCACCTCATTTCCCTCATTTCATTGTGAGAGAGAGCGAGAGAGATCTTGCATGCTATCTGTTTTTGGTGTGTTTTTGAGCTTTTGTTGCAGGAACTAGCTGTACCACCTTCTCCAGCAGTGTGCGCAGGTACGACAGACTCTGCACAGGTCCCGGGACGACGACCTCTGTCTGTCGCGACAGACAGAAAAACTTAATATTTTGTGAATGCGTGTTTGGCACGGTAACCTACACCATTAGAGCACTCCAAATCACTAGAAGTTTCTCAAAAATTTGCGTTTTTTCAGTCTATCGCGACAGACACCGTCTATCGCGACAGACACCGTCTATCGTGACAGACAGAGACCCACGATAGACCCCGTCTATCGCGACAGACACCGTCTATCATGACAGACCAAATCACAACAATACAACAGACCACAGTAAACTTATCAGCCACCTTATCAAGGGCAACTGAGATCCCAGCCAGTGCTAGCACAGCAACCACCTGCTCCTACTAATGTGATTCCGGTCAAGTATGCTGCTGCAGAAGAAAACCTGAATAGAGCGATAGTCCCAGTAACACCATTAATCTCAGAAAGTGATCCCAGTGACCATAGCTTTGATTCTACACATGTTGATAGCCCCCAGGCTTACTACATGCAGTCTCCTGAACATGGTGAGTCTTACTATAGTGAAGAGCCAAATGAACCTATTTGGGAGCCTGAATATGCTAATGTCATGTACACAAACCCCAACTCTAGACCTCAACCTAGGCAGATACAACCCCCTTTTCCTAGAGGACCTTGCTTCAGATGCCAGGGTGATCACCTCATACGTGATTGCCCCATGCCTGCACCTACACAACCCCAATCAGTGACGATCCAAGGCTTTTGCCAAGAGTGTGGAAAGGAGCATCTCTTACGAGACTGCCCTAAGAATCCTAATAATATGCCAAAAATCACTCCGATTAATGTTATTGGGTTAGTGGTCAATTCCACAAGAAGTGTCACTTCCACTGCACTAGTGCAGGTAATCACTAGAGCTCAAGCATTGCAGCAAAACCAAGGGGTAAGCCAGGAAAAGAGCCCAGACGCTAGCGATACTGAGAGCCAAAATAAGAAGAGAACAAGAGCTTGGAGAGATAGCCGTGAAAGAATGAAAAGGCAATGGGCAAAGAAGATGAGTGAACTTGAGGAAAGTCTACGAGAAACCAAGGCCAAAATCATAGAGATCACATCTCAACCGCACTCTCACACATTCCCACCGCTACCATCCCCATCACCCTCCATCTCTCCACCCTCTAATACACCCCACGTAACCCACCCACCACCCCGAGCAGGATCAGTATTAGCTGATCCCACTCCTGAAGACATAGACATGATGCTTAAAGCATATCAGGCCAGAATCCAAGAAGTCCCAAATGTAACGGATCATGACAAGTGCTACCCCAGAGCTGACCTAGAGATAGAAAGAACCAAGCTTTGCGCGAAAATGGTCGCATTGGCTCAGACTATGTTTGAAGCCAGTCGCCTTTTCAATTACTCGGGCTCAGCCAAGATGCAATTACACTTGGATGGACTTCTAGAGAAGTTAGAGGGCATAATTGCAAGATCTGCCAAGGAAGAAAAAAATCAAGAAAGAGATAAAGCAAGCAGAAACATGACCCATCCCCCACCGAAAGCTTATGTGCCCAACTCCACTGAACCAGACACCTCTTCTTCTATGAATCAATACACACCAGAATTCTTGCGAGAGATTCAAGAAGAGAAATGGGCTAAAGAGAGTGAAGTTCCTCCTCCCATTGAACTTGTGGATGACACACACGATCAATTCCCACAAGACCTTCCTTCCCTTTATGGAGAGCAGGAGGGTGCCCAATCTCAAGAAAGATTAGACTTCGAGTCTAATTCTTTACAAGAACTACCCCATTTCACAGGCCCATGGGAAGCAAAGTCCACCTGTATGAGAGCACCTACAGTCATGGTAAGAAACGAAGATTCAGTCATACCTAGGAACACAGAGGTAGTGAAGAACACCAAAGTGCAGTGCAATCTCACTTTGGAAGAGCTGCTTAAGGTTAGACCAGAAGTGTGGAAACATGTAGCCAATCAAGTGCCCGAGATAGCAAAACCTCGTTCCCAGGTAGGATCCCAGAGAATAGTTCCAGAAATACCCTTAGACAAGATAGGAGACATGAGTGAGGGCGAAGAGGGAAACACATATCTCCCCATCACTCATCAGGGATACACAACCAAGGCCATCTTGGACTCAGGTGCAGGAGTTGCAATTGTTACCACTTCCTTATGGAAACGATGGGGCAAGCCAGCTCTCAAGCCAACGAGAATGAAATTGCAGATGGTTGACGGGCACATAGAAAGACCCTTAGGACTACTGGAGGGGATAACTCTCACTACTTGTGGTGTAGAGTTTGAGCACACATTTGCTATCTCTGACTTTAGCAAAAATCAAGCCTATGAGATGATTTTGGGAACACCATTTATGCGGCAGTTGCAAGTGGTACAGGACTGGGGAACCAATTCCTTGTATTTGCAGCACTTAGGTGTTACAACCAAAGTCAATCTCAAGGATTACTCTCATAGAGATGTCCCTCCTATCCAATGGAACCCCATCCATAGAGCCAAAGATGATACGGAATCGGTGCATTCCCTAGGATCAGGATCCTCATGGATGCATGAAGACACTCACTTATGGATGTGTAAGGTAGCAGTAGAAGAAGAGAAGAGAGAAAAAGCCAGGGAGATAGGTGCAAAAGAAACCCATAGATCAATCCAAGACCCAGCCTATGCACCTATAGTTTTTCCAGATGAAGAATTCGAACCTCACGGCTGGGCAGAAATTCTAGCAACCATGGATGTAGCCATCAATGAAGAACAATGGACACCTCACTGTGATGAGGATGGCTATGACATTTCAGTCTTCTCCATAGAGCCGATCATGGGAGAGGCAGTTTTAGAAGAGTGTGAACCTAGCCCTGATGCATTTGAGGATGCGAGCGACTTCGATCTAGAGTCAATCATTATGGACCCACCTTTTGCATCAGATGAGGAATACTTCTATGAAGTAGAATTTCAACCCCAGAAGCACGGAGAGCTTACAAAGGATGTAAGGCTAGCCACACATGTAACCTCTAAGGAAGAAGGAAAGGAAAGAAAGAAGAGAGAAGTCACACCAGAAGAGGAAGAATCTTTGTTTGAGGTCCCGGAAAATTTTAAGAAGTATGAGATAGATGACAAGAGAGTCATGATTAGAATGCCTAAACGAGAGGCACAATCGGGAGAGGCCTATGATAACAAAGAAACCACCAAGAAAATAGTGGTAGCCATAGAAGAAGGAGAAGAGAGGTGCACTTACATATGACATGACCTCACTGAGGAAGAAGAGCATGAGCTGATAGCCTTGCTAAGAGAATACAGAGATGTATTTGCTTGGAGTTACAAGGATCTGAAAGGAGTGGACCCGGACATATGCTCACATACGATTCCCATGACTACAGAGGCCAGACCCTCAAAACAAAAGCCATACACATACAATGACAACTATGCTGCCAAGATCAAAGAAGAGATAGACCGCTTGATTGAAGCTGGATTTATCTATGAAATTGATCACACTGAATGGGTATCCCCCATTGTGGTGGTGCCCAAGAAGAACGGCAAATTACGAGTATGCATTAACTTGAAGAAGGTTAACGCAGCAACGATCAGGGATAATTACCCGCTTCCTATCACTGAGCATCTATTAGAAAGGGTGGCAGGCAAGGAAGTGTACAGCTTCCTAGATGGGTTCTCTGGCTACAATCAAGTGGCCATTGCACCAGAAGATCAGCATAAAACGGCTTTTGCCACAGAGTGGGGTATATTCGCTTTTAGGGTAATGCCATTCGGGTTGAGGAAGAACTTAGAAGTCTATGTTGATGATCTTTGTGCTCATTCCAACATTAGACAAACCCATATTCTTGAACTCAGACAAATCTTTGACAAATGTAGAGAATATCAAGTCTGCCTAAACCCAGAAAAATGTGTTTTTATGGTGAGGCAAGGCAAGATTCTAGGACACATAGTGTCAAAGAATGGCATATCCACTGATGAAGAGAAAGTGAGAGCCATAGACGAGTTACTTAGGCCAAAGAATGTCAAGGAAGTACAAGCTTTCATGGGGCATTGTGGTTATTACCGACGATTTATACACATGTATGCCATCATTGCAAAGCCTCTGTACGGACTCCTGACAAACTTTGAGTGGACTGAGGAATGTGAGAATTCCTTCCAAGAGCTTAAACGAAGATTATGTTCAGCACCAATCTTAACCACACCAGATTGGAATAAGCCATTCCAGGTTCACGTGGATGCATCCAATTATGCTATTGGGTGTGTGCTTGCTCAACCTACTGGTGAAGGTAATATGGATCTTCCTATTGCCTATGCTAGTAGACAATTGAATGCAGCTGAACGAAATTATACCACTACTGAGAGAGAAGGCTTAGGCATGGTATATGCAGTTAAGAAATTCAGACACTATTTGCTTGCAAATAAGTTTAAATTTTTTACTGATCATCAAGCATTGCTATACCTCGTAAACAAGCCATGCAATACAAGAAGATTAGTAAGATGGTTTCTCTTGCTAATGGAATATGATTTTGAGGTTGTGGTAAGGAAAGGGAAGACTCATTTGAGAGCAGATCACCTTTCTAGGCTCACATCGGGAGAAGCCCCACAAGGAGTGTCAGATGACCTTCCTGATGCTTACTTGTTTAATTTGGAAGTGGTGCCGCAGTGGGCTAAGCCATTGGTATCAGTGTTGACATACGGACCTAACCACCCAGTAATAAACACACAGGATAGAGAGGTAGTAAAAGCCCAAAAGTATCACATCATGGCAGGAAGTATGTACAAGCACACAGATCAAGGGATCTTGGCTTGTTGTGTGGAAGAGGATGAGTACGCTAAATGGTTGCAATTAGCACATGTAGGTGCGTTAGAGCAACACTACTCAAAGCAACGAACCTTACAGACACTAAGGAGACTCGGAGTGCATTGGCCGACTATGGAAGCTGATGTCCAAAAGTTGTGCAAGGATTGCCCAATCTGTTGCACTAAACCACCTGTGGAACATGCCACTCTTTATCAAGTGTCCATAGTGCCAGATTGGAGTGAACCACTAGTATCCTTTCTGAGGACGAAAACATTCCCTCCAGACATGACTCTGGCTAGGAAAAGGAGTTTAGAACAAGAAGCCCAGGATTACTCACTCATTGGTGATAATCTATACAAGCGTGGTAAAGATGGTTACCTGAGAATATGTGTCCATGAGAGTGAATATCTCAAAATCTTGGATACTGCTCACCAAGGTGTAGCAGGGGGACACTTTGGACCAGATCGGGTAATCAAGGCAATACTATTTGCAGGCTTTTGGTGGCCAACCCTTCACATGGATGCACATACCTATGTGAAACGGTGTGATGTTTGTCAGAGAACTCAGTACCCTATACGCAAGGATGAGATGCCACTGAAGCCTATGATGGGCGGACGTGCGTTCTCTAAATGGGGAATAGACTTTGTTGGTCCTATTAATCCCCCAGCTAAGGGTTCACATGCTAAATATATCATCGTGGCCACAGACTATCTAACCAAGTGGGTAGAAGCGAAAGCTACTACAAAAAATGATGCTCAAACAACAACAAAGTTCTTATTTGAAAATGTATTCACGAGGTACGGATTGCCAATAGAGTTGGTGAGTGATAGAGGTACACACTTCTTGAATGAAGTCATAGAAAACCTTCTCCAAGAATTCTTGGTGATACATAAGAAATCGGCCCCCTATCATCCACAAGCTAATGGCTAGGCTGAGAGCACTAATAAGATCTTATGCAATGTGCTGACTAAACTAGTGAACAATAAACGCTCTGATTGGGACAAACAACTACACCATGCTATTTGGGCATACCGGGTTGCCTATAAAACGGTACTCCAAGCCACCCCCTTTCAGATGGTATTTGGCCAAAATGTTGTGCTACCCCTGGACTTTTTGATACCTACATTGAAGGTAGCACAAGAGCATGACTGGACATGCCATGAACTCTCCTCTCGAATCTTTGATCTTGAACGTCTAGGCGAAACACGATTGAGAGCTGCAGCAAGAATCTATGCAGCAAAGAAGAGGCAAAAGGCATATTTTGATACACATGTGAAGGATAAAGGCTTGAAAGCAGGCGACCTAGTCCTAGTCTACACATTGAAGCAGCATGCACGGAAATTAGAGAAAAGAGGTTACGGGCCAATGATTATCAATAGAATCTCCACAAGTGGCGCAGTTCAACTAGCAACTTTAGAAGGCGATATTCTACCAAGTTACATAAGTGGATGCAGAGTCAAGTTATATCAGGAACCCCTCACTGAAGAGATGCTAAATCGACTCAACACTGCCAAGAAACGTAAAGAAGAAGAGAAACGAATTAGAGAAGAAGCACAGGCAGAAGCTTTAGAATGCATCCGACGAATGAAATTGAGGAGACAAGGTAGAGACCCGCCTATGCTTGACACTCAAGAATCTATAGGCTATCCTATGGCCATATGCGAGACTTCAGGTGGGCATTCCCATAGAATAATCGACCGACGGCCTTTTGTAACCCTAGGAGTAGGACAAGGAAAGGGTGCAAAGATTGTAAGAGCTTTGATTGACTCAGGTGCATCCACTAGTGCTGTCAAGTTGTCTTACTGTCAAGAATTGAAATTAACTGTCGAACCTATAGAAGCATATCTCATAGGATTGGGAGGTGTGGAAACTCCTTGCATGGGCGAGGTGGATCTTACCATCTCCATTCAAGACGAAGTGATGACAGTCAAAGTACTAGTGTGTCAAGATGAGGACCTCACTGAGCCTCTTGTCTTGGGTCAGGACTGGATCTATGATCATGCAGTCAACCTCAACCTAAGAAGTGGACTTCTTCAGGTATGGGTAGATCATAGCCGAATTACAGTTGAATTGGAAAATGAGGCACTGAAGGAACTAGGCAAGGCACAAACTCTTGGTCCTTCCAGGGGTGCACATGAAGTTGACAATGCTATTTTTGTCCAAAACTGTATGATGCAGAAAGAGGCTAATCTCAACAACGGAGCCAGGGAGAGGACGGAGCTCCTTTCTTTTCCAAAGACCAGAAGGTTGCAACAACCCACGGCAGATCAAATACAAAAGAAGCAGAACACTACCGATACTAAATGCCAAAAAAAGGAGCAAAGCAGAATGTTTCAGCCATGGAAGTGTTGGCGAAAACTTCGGCTTTAATGCCTACTGTTGCGGAATTACTTTCGCCCTGAAGGTGAGTTTCGCGACAAGGCTTGAACTCTATCAGGCCTGCGGAAATTGCCACGCCACCGTAATAGAATGCTAAACTAGAGTGATTCAGAACACCTCTGTAATCAACAGTAGCTCAGCCTAATTAACGTTGCTTTAACTGTGTTATCCTGCGACACAAGTTCCACAGGAACTTCACCAGACTGTTACTGGACTGACACCGTAGTCGTACCGGATCTTCACCGAAATAAACTTAGTTCTGTTCGTAATTGCTTCAGATGAACTTATGTGACGTAAGGAAGTAGTGTGTGAGCTTCCTTCACCGAATGAACTTCCTTCTGGAAACTTCACAGTTCTGAACTGCTACTTTCCGGTTAGATTTTGTACTGCATGTACATCTTCATTCCACCGGAAACTGTGATCAGCTTAAAGTAGAGAAGTCTAGCTACAAGATGAGCTATCTCTCATACAAGCTTCGAACTCTTGCTATGAGTTATACTTCGTTGTTCTACCGGAAAATCCTGATTTCTGAGAAACTGTAACTGACCGAGAATTACTGAAATATGTTTTCTGAGTAAACTGTTATTCACCGAAACAAGCGTTTATAGAGAAGGTACTGAAGCACGTTTAGTAACGAGTCGTGACAATAAACGATAAACGGAACTTCCTACCGTAACACGAAATAACTTCAGATTCTTCACAAGTAAAGATTGCACGCAAACATCCACATGAACATGTGTTTTCGATTAGAGAAGATGTGTACAAGTAAGCTTGGCCTCTTCTTGCTCAAGTTACAGAAACTCTCCTACAGTGAGTAGTTTCTTATTACCATCTCTCTTCAGATGAAAAGACCCGACACTTCAGGCTTGTGTTATTCATCTGTACATACGCGATCTATGGCGTCTTCTGAGAACTTCTAAATCTCTCTTCACTCATACGCGATCTATGGCGTCTTCTCTCAGTCTCTCGTTCTCCTCTGTGTATCATCTACGATTCTCTCTCCGTGTATATCTGCGTAGCGTTCTTCAAATCTTGCTGTATATATATACAATTTCTTTGGCGCTCCTCTGCCCTGTCATTCTTCAATTCGCGTTATGCGCGCCTTACGCACCCGCCGCGGTTAATTGCTCTATTATGCGCACACCGCACACTAACTTCGCATACTGTACACCTGTGCATAGATTTTCCGGAAGATTCTCTTTCTCTCTTGTTTGTTGCGTCAAATTCGTGAGTGTTTCCTTAACAGCTCCCCCTCAATCACTAATTTGACCTCTTCCGGTCTTTCATATATCTTTCTTTCTTTTATTCCTGCCATCTCTTTGAATCTGTTTGTTTTTGTTCCATCCAAGCTCTTTGTCAGAATATCTGCAATCTGATCTTTCGTAGGAGTGTAGACTATTTCTATCTCTTTCTCCATTACTTTTTCTCTTAGGAAATGGTACTGAATCTCTATGTGTTTTGTTCTTGCATGAAACACAGGATTCGCTGCAAGATACAGCGAGCTCATATTATCTCCATGTATGATCGGTATACTTTGATCTATACCTATGCTTTTAAGTAAAGTCTGCATCCATATTACTTCTTTTGATGCTTCTACCAGTCCTTTGTATTCTGCTTCTGTTGATGATAAAGCTACTGTGTTTTGTTTCTTCGAACACCAGCTTACCAGCTTGTCTCCTAGGTATATCATATACCCGTGTGTTGATCTTCGGTCATCTTGACTTCCTGCCCAATCTGAGTCACTATATGCTCTGAGCTTTATATCTGACGTAAAAGGATAATATAATCCTTCCTTTATAGTTCTTTTGATATATCTGAGAACTCTTTGTCCTGCAACCCAATGTTGCTCTGTCGGACAATGCATAAACTGTGAGAGAACTCCCACCGGAAAACTGAGATCCGGTCTTGTTAGCGTAGCATATATTAAGCTTCCTACTAACGATTGATACTTCTTCATATCTTTAAACTCTGTACCACTATATTTACTGAGTTTATGGTTTACTTCAAGCGGTGTTGAAGCTTCTCTGCAATTTTCCATGTTGAACTTCTTCAGTAAGTTCAGGAGATACCTCTCTTGTGTGACATATACACCATGATCTGTATATGTGATTTCCATTCCTGGAAAGTATGATAATTTTCCTAGGTCACTGATCTTGAATTCCTTTTCTAGCAGTTTCTTTACCTCTGTGATTCCTACATCTGAGGTTCCTGTAATTATTATGTCATCTACATAGATACAAATGTAGATCATTCCTTCTTCTGTTCTTTTGATGAGTAGACTTGCATCTGCCTTCGAACTTTGGTATCCAAGTTCGTTCAGATACTTCACTAGTCTGTAGTTCCAAGCTCTTGGAGCTTGCTTCAGTCCATAAAGTGCTTTTCTTAACCTGCAAACAAAGTTTGGGTATCTGGAACTTATAAACCCTTCCGGTTGTACCATATAGACTTCATCTGATATATATCCATTTAGGAATGCATTCTTTATATCTAGCTGACTTAGCTTCCATCCTTTTGATGCTGCTATAGCAATCACTGTTCTTATGGTTGACATCTTTGCCACTGGACTGAACGTCTCGTCATAGTCTATGCCATGCGTCTGAGCATAGCCCTTGATAACCAGTCTCGCTTTATGTCTGGCTATCCTTCCATCTGCAAGTTTCTTAACTTTGAACACCCATTTATTTCCAATTACTTTCTTACCATTCGGTTTAGGAACAAGCTCCCATGTCTTGTTCTCTTCCAGTGCGGTGAATTCTTCTTCCATTGCTTCTTGCCATTGCTTCTTGCCTTTGGCTTCGTCATAGCTCTGAGGCTCTTCCTCTTCTTTAACCATATATGCATAATCTTGTTGAGTTATATATGATGTATCATACGAGTATCTTTCCGGTTGTCTTCTTACTCTGTTTGACCTTCTTAGTTCATATTCTTCGTGTGTGTCTGAGTACCCGTCTTCGTCTTCGTTCCTTATACCTGTTCCGGTCCTGGACGTACTTGCCTCTTCATCTTTGTTTACCTGAACAATTGATTTTCCTTTCTCTCTTCTTTTTATCTCTTCTTCAAATTCTTCAGCTGTATGACTCTGATCTGCATACCAGCTTTTCTGTTCATCAAATGTTACATCCCTGGAAACAGTAAAATGTTTGGTTAGAGGACTCCATAACCTGTAACCCATCTGTTTCTCGTCATATCTGACGAATACATATTTCTCTGCTTTCGGTTCAAGCTTATGTCTGAGTTGAGACGGTACATAAGCATACGCTACTGATCCAAACACTTTGCAGTGATCAAGTGTTGGCTTCTTTCCCCACCAGGCTTCATAAGGGATCATTCCTTCTAACGCTGTACATGGTAACCTGTTTACCAAGTATGTAGCTGTATTTACAGCTTCAGCCCAAAGATAATCCGGGCAGTTCTTTTCTTTTAGCATAGCCCGTGCAAACTCGACTAGAGTTCGGTTTCTCCTTTCTGCTACACCGTTTTGTTGTGGTGTATACCTGCAGGTTATTTCTCTCTTAATATCTGCATTCCAAAGATAGTCATTGAATTCTCGGGAGAAGTATTCTCCCCCTCCATCAGACCTCAGTCTTTTAAGTTTTCGTCCGGTGAGTCTTTCAGCATATGCATGAAAATGCCTGAAAGCTCCAAATACTTCTGATTTCTCTTTCAGAACATAAAGAGTTATCCACCTTGTGGCATCATCAATGAATAAAACATAGTACCTTGATCCGCTGATTGATCCTTCTTTCGTTGGTCCCCATACATCTGTATGTATGAGTTCTAGCACGCCATCATGTTTGAATCCTTTCTTCTGGAAAGGTAACCTGTGGGCTTTTCCCATTTGACAGGCTTCGCATTTGTGAATCATATGTTGGTTCTGTACGTTCGGTAATCCCAGTACAGACTGGTTCGCTATCATAGCTTTAATTCCTTTTTCGTGAAAGTGACCTAATCTCTTGTGCCAGAGATCAAGTTCTGTAATTACCTTTTCATCATGTGTGAGCAGCGCTTGGCCAATGTTCCCTTGTACTCTTAAGGTAAAGAGTCTGCCTTCTTTCTTACCAGAAACGATCTGATAATATCCGTTCTTGGGATCTTCTACAAATACTCCTTTGTTTGTAAATCTGACCTGAAAACCTTTTTCGACTATCTGTCCCACACTGATCAGATTTTTCGGTATTGTTGGAACATACAAAACATTGGTTAGCAAATCTGCTCCACTCTTGCATTTCACTTTTCCGATTGATTGTACTTTGTGTCTTGTATTGTCACCTGTTTGAACAGTGTGACTAGAACTACCTTTCTCTAGTTCTGACATTAGTTCTATATTTCCTGACAAATGATTAGAGCATCCAGAATCAATGTAAAATACCTTTAGGTCTTCATTTTCTGATGTGCTGATTGAGTTCATCATCAATGATGTATGACTTTCATTCTGTGTGTCATTTGCGTAGTTGTTGTAGGTGGTGTTGTAGGATTGGCTCTGTCCCCAACTTCTTACTCCACCTCTACCGTAGCCTCCTCTTTGGCTTTGTCTTCCTCTTTGGAAGTTACTTTGATTTCTTCCGCTACTGCCTCTGCTATTGTTGTTTTGATTTTGATTTGATCCTTGTTGATTGTGCCAACAATCATGTGCCAGATGGTTACTTAGTCCACAAATCCAGCAAGCTTTCTTGGTGGTATTCTGGCGGCTTCTTCCTCTTGCTCTTCCTCTGCCAGTGCCTTTACCTCTTGCGTAATAGGCCTGAGAACTCGACTCTTCTTCGTCTTTTGACTTACCCTTTTCTTTCTTCTTGTTCTTCATATACATTGCTGAGCTATGTCCTTTGTCTGCGTCTCCTTTCAAGTCTTGCTCATATGTGAGCATCAAACCAAGCAACTGATTTAACTCTGGTACAAAATGATTTAGGGAGAGTTCAGTTGATAGTACGAAAGGTTTCCACCTTTCATCTCCTCTCAACCCTGTGAGCACTTGCGCTATCAATCTATGATCTTCGACTTCTTCATTTATGGATCCAAGACTATCTGCTAGATCCTTCATTTTAGTGACGTAGTCACTGATGCTTTGACTCGGCTTCTTTTTGAACGTTGTGAACTCGGACCATAGGCTGGCTTTCCTAGCTTTCGTAGTATTCTGGAAGTGATCTTCCAATGCGCTCCATATGTCCTCTGCTTTCTCTAGACCTCTAATGTGCGGTAGTAGATGATATGACACAGTGTTGTAGATGTAGGCTCTTCCCGTTGCATCTTTCTTCTGCCATAGCTTTAGGGCGTCTAGTTCTTCTTTTTCCGGTTGACTATCATCTTCGAAAGTGGGTTTCTTTTCTTCTCCGGTCACGTACGTCATTAAGTCCTTACTCATAAGTAAGGCTTCCATGCGCATTACCCATGCAGGATAATTATCTCTGTCCAATTTATCAATTTGGACATGATCTGCCATGATCTTCTTCCTCTCTGGAATGATCCGGCTCTTATACCGATTCTTGGGAAAACTAACCTGCTCTGATACCAATTGTTGGCGAAAACTTCGGCTTTAACGCCTACTGTTGCGGAATTACTTTCGCCCTGAAGGTGAGTTTCGCGACAAGGCTTGAACTCTGTCAGGCCTGCGGCAATTGCCGCGCCACCGTAATAGAATGCTAAACTAGAGTGATTCAGAACACCTCTATAATCAACAGTAGCTCAGCCTAATTAACGTTGCTTTAACTGTGTTATCTTGCGACACAAGTTCCACCGGAACTTCACCAGACTGTTACTGGACTGACACCGTAGTCGTACCGGATCTTCACCGAAATAAACTTAGTTATGTTCGTAATTGCTTCAGATGAACTTATGTGACGTAAGGAAGTAGTGTGTGAGCTTCCTTCACCGAATGAACTTCCTTCTGGAAACTTCACAGTTCTGAACTGCTACTTTCCGGTTAGATTTTGTACTGCATGTACATCTTCATTCCACCGGAAACTGTGATCAGCTTAAAGTAGAGAAGTCTAGCTACAAGATGAGCTATCTCTCATACAAGCTTCGAACTCTTGCTATGAGTTATACTTCGTTGTTCTACCGGAAAATCCTGATTTCTGAGAAACTGTAACTGACCGAGAATTACTGAAATATGTTTTCTGAGTAAACTGTTATTCACCGAAACAAGCGTTTACAGAGAAGGTACTGAAGCACGTTTAGTAACGAGTCGTGACAATAAACGATAAACAGAAATTCCTACCGTA
The DNA here is from genome assembly GCA_020310875.1 of Ceratopteris richardii. Taxonomy (NCBI): domain Eukaryota; kingdom Viridiplantae; phylum Streptophyta; class Polypodiopsida; order Polypodiales; family Pteridaceae; genus Ceratopteris; species Ceratopteris richardii. Next base: position 32,581,316 of record CM035442.1, on the reverse strand, counting down.
ACACGAAATAACTTCAGATTCTTCACAAGTAAAGATTGCACGCAGACATCCACATGAACATGTGTTTTCGATTAGAGAAGATGTGTACAAGTAAGCTTGGCCTCTTCTTGCTCAAGTTACAAAAACTCTCCTACAGTGAGTAGTTTCTTATTACCATCTCTCTTCAGATGAAAAGACCCGACACTTCAGGCTTGTGTTATTCATCTGTACATACTCGATCTATGGCGTCTTCTGAGAACTTCTAAATCTCTCTTCACTCATACGCGATCTATGGCGTCTTCTCTCAGTCTCTCGTTCTCCTCTGTGTATCATCTACGATTCTCTCTCCGTGTATATCTGCGTCGCGTTCTTCAAATCTTGTTGTATATATATACAATTTCTTTGGCGCTCCTCTGCCCTGTCATTCTTCAATTCGCGTTATGCGCGCCTTACGCACCCGCCGCGGTTAATTGCTCTGTTATGCGCACACCGCGCACTAACTTCGCATATTGTACACCTGTGCATAGATTTTCCGGAAGATTCTGTTTCTCTCTTGTTTGTTGTGTCAAATTCGTGAGTGTTTCCTTAACAGGAAGCAAGTATGGAGGCGAAAAGGTGAATACCCTGTTCAGACCAGGCCGACCCCACGGCCAAAACCTCTTATTAGTAGTCAACAACATGACACTAATGAGAAGTCCTTCATTAATTCTTCTGCGAAGGTGAAGTCTATTTGGGTACCCAAGAAGTCAATGAAGGCGAGCCCACAATCACGACAAATCTGGGTGCCTAAGGCTTGCTTGCGGGCTCAAATAGCTACACCAAGGCCGCAACCGGTACAACATGTTTCACTCACTCGAACATCTGAGGCCCAGTCTTACGCATCACGCACGAACACATATTCTTCCATGAGCACTAGTAGAATCACTTGTAAATGGGTCCCTAAAAAGCCTCATCTTCAAGCAGATACCCCTATCAAACTCTTCAGAGTCCCCACAAAATCAAGATCAAAGCCCATCCACTGCATTTGGCAACCTAAAACTTGTAATAAACCCCCGGACCCCAGTTTTAAATCCATGCCCACCTACTAACTACGTCACTCTCACACTACATCATTCCACTTATTTCTTAGGTCCAACCAATTCCTAACTACACACACAAGCACCGAGCACTTATTAACCTACTAATCCCTCCCGAACCTCATGATAATGTTGTAATGGGGACAAAAACGGTTCTAACTTGTCCTTTACAATGTTAACACATGTTTCTATATTCTCACAGAATCAAAAGGCAAGAAGTAACATGGCAGAAGCGACAGGTCCGAGCTCACAAGTAGGAATACTTACTGAAGGAATCGATGTGGATAGTCTCCCGATGGATGTGCCACCAACCGAACGACCTGTGGAGCTGCAACACCTTCAGCAGATCCCAGTACCGGATCCACCCACAGGGATCATAGAAAGAGTCCATGCCAATTCTCATTGGTTCAATGGCATGCCAGGTCCATTAGGAGAGGCCAAGTATATATGGGAGTCTAAGTGCGAGTATGACAGATCATGGGTTCGATTCCAATTTTTCTCCAAGGAGTTTGAGACTCTACAGAACACCGAGGATCTCTAGACCATATGGCAACGTGCAGGGCTAGCAGAATACTTTGAAGCACCACTACCTAAACCGGATCTCCTCCGATGCTATTATTTGGTCTCCACATTACAAGCTAATCAAGAAAAGGAAAAACCAGGATCATTTGTTCTTCCATCCTTGCTGGGCAACAACGAGTTAAAGAGGTTTGAACTTACTGTGGAGTTGGTGAGCGCTGCTTTGAATATGCATGGCACACATGTACCTTCTGAGAAGGATGCTCTTGTTCCTACTAACATGAAGGATAGGAAATTATTGAAGCTTAAAGACATGGCAGCACTCACACCAAACGTGTCCATCCCTCTCCGTATGTGCATGCAACATTTTGCTTTCAGCGGCCAAGACCGCTTCACACAACCACACAAAAGAATCTGGTTCGCTCTCTACTTAGCGGAGGCAGGTGCGTTACCAATTAAGCTGCCGGTATGGATTATAGATCAATTGTATGAAGCAAATAAAAGGTCTTCTAGGAAATTAGTGGTGAACAGTTGCTGTGCAATCACACGCATTATTTACCGGTGCCTAGCATATGATGTTCCCATTGAACGTGCCTTAACTTGGGCACAATTACAAATGTTTAAGAAGCTCAAGACATCCACACATCAATCCAAGCGCATGAGGGGTGCAATCCCTTGTGTCCAGACAAGGGAAGTTCTGACTACTCCTGAAGTATCGCCACAAAGGGAGACCACTGTACCTCCCTTTACCATTAGGATACCCAGGTCTGGATCTAAAACTACGACACAAGCTACCCCTTCAGCTCCTCCTCCATCTGAATTTGAATTTGCTACAACTGGAGATGCTGAAGGAATGGATCCTCAGGACTTCGAAGCATTCTTACAAAGTACACAACTCTCTGATGTAGAGTATTATTCAGATGCAGAAGAACAAGGCACATCTTCACAAAGAAGAAGAAAATCTACAGACGACCGCCATGTACATTGGAGTGACACCCAGCAAGGTCAACAACAAGGACACCTAGAAGAAGAAGGAGCATATGAAGAGGAGACCACTGAAGCCCCAGCCTATACAGCGGAACTCCGAAGGCTGTATCAAATTATGGAACGAGTGCGATCGCAACAACTGCTCACCGAACAGAGCAGTAGAGTACTCATGACTCAGCTGTTGGAAGAAGCAGGAGTTGACTCAGAATATAATGAAGGTCTCTTATTGATGGCAGAAACATATGGGGTAGTAGAAGCAGTGCGGACCGCCATTAGGAGGTCTCCAGTTCAATATGATCCACGAAGATTCCAGACACGACCACGCTCAGGTAAGAATATCCAGATCCCCATTACAACGGCAGAAGGGCCAATTATTACATCCGAACCCATCAGGACAACCTCCCAAGCAACAGAAACTGCTAGCCAAGAACACCCAGTCACCCATGAGGAATCCACCGAGCCACTACCACCCACACCCCCACCATCGCCTCCGAGAGCAGAAACTGTGGAAATCACCTCGACCACTCAACCCACTGAACCAACCTTCATCTTCCGTACTCCCATCTCTAGTTCAACCCTATTCTCCACCTCTGATAACCTAATCTATGAAGCAACCCCCATCACTACACAATCCACCGAATCGCTCATAGAGCCTGCCCTAGGACAACCATCCCCCATGCTCTCAGCCATAGGTCATCCTGACCCTAGATCCATATTCATGGGTTTCCCTGCTACCACGCAACCCTTCATGCCCTCCTCAACTCTACAACCTCAACCCCCGACCTCCATCTCTCCACTTCTCCAATCCCTCCATAACTTCCTTGCTAGAACTTTTCAACCCAGGTCTCAACCATTCCCTTTATTTTCAGCTCCCCACCCCACTTCTCATCTATTCACCACTTTCACACACACACCACCTACCATTCCAATGTATATGGTAGACCCCACACTCGCACCCACTCCTAAAAGTATGGACATTTCACCACCCACGGCACCTCCCCCTCCCCCCACGCTTCCACCTTCTCCCATTCCCCCTCCATCAATTTCACCCACACACACGTCTTCAATAGACACATCATTCACTCTTCCCCTTCCCCAATTCCCTTCCCATGCATCTTCCATTGTAAACACCACCCCCTCATCTATAGGAAATGCATTGGACACCATGCTAGCTTGTATATCAAACTTAAGGATAGATTACAATCAGCTCCAGCAACAGAATGAATGCCTGCAAGAGCACTCGGAGACACTACAACACTGCCTTGCTGCACTAGAGGAGGAAAATGCTCGCCTCCACACACAATTCCAAACTCTCCAAGAGGCTCATAGCATATTGGAGGTACAGTTACAGAACATAGATCAGGAAGCAATACAAGTGGTAGAAGGTCACCTACGGACACAGCTGGAACGCAATTCAAAGCTTCAGCGAAATATGGCCCTACTCAAGCGACATCTTGCTGCCGCTCATGAAGAGAATCGACGCCTGCAATTACAAAATCAAGAGAACCTAGACGCAGCTATCGAAAGCACATCGGGGGCACCCATCAGCCCATCAAAGTTTCAAGCAGTGACCCCCGACAATATCAAGATCATATTGGAAGACTATGCCATGCTGCTTGAAGCACATAACCTGCTATCAGAGGAACTGGGTCAACTGAAGCAGAAACACCAAAAAGAAACAACAACAGCCTCTCAAACCACCTCCTCCGCGGCTTCACTTCTCACAGACTCAGAGGCCTTAAAGGATCTCTAGAAAGAGGTCACCGAATTGCAAGCACGTCTACTACAATATGAGAGACCACCTTCCCCTCCAGAGGCTCCCACCGACGAAGAAGTAGTACAAATTCCTGTGGAGCAGACATTTGAAGAAGAATACGACCCACAACCCTTCCCAGGAGGCCAACAAACGGAAGAAGCTCGGGACACATTCGAGGCACCACGGCCTCCATGGCTACGTCAAGTGGAGGAAATCGGGAGTTCTCACGAAGAGCACACAGTAGTGCAAAATCAGGCCATGAGGGTCATAGAGGAAACTGTGCTACAATCTGCTTACTTCAAGAACCTGTCATCAAGACGCCTTATCCTCTCATCTGAACTCCAATACAGGCCTTATTATATTATCCTGGCTGATTATAATGCAAAAATACAGAGAGTCACGGGTCAGATTCCTACCTTTGCTACCCAATTTCAACCCGAAGACCTTCCTCCAGAGGCGCAAAAAGGCAAAATTCGTCAACCCACCTGGCGGCAGAAACTTCTAGAGACATATCCAGAAATGCTACGCACATGGAACAACGCGCCTTTACATCTCCTATACAATCCATGCTACGGTCCAGTTCCACACCGCAGGTCTTGGAAGGCATTCAATATCAAAGTGCAAAACAACGCGCAATGCAAGGAATGGCTAAACTACTCGTACGTTGCGCCACCACAGGGACCACCGTCGGTAGCATACATGATGGGAACAATTCGCCATTGGATGCCGTGATTGAAGCCCATGCCAGATGTAGCAGCTCAGATGAGGCTTAAAATTTTAGATATGATGCAGGTAGTCCTGAAAACTTTTAGAAATGCAGCCGCACCATAGGTACGTCTCCCGGGGTTTACCAATGGAAATTATGATTTAGTATATGACATGAGCACCACCCCCAGTATTCGTGTGGCTTATGCCTGGCATGCACGCATCAAATACCTCCCTGCATGTTACAAACAGACCTTCGAAGAAATGTTCAGATCAGGTTTCTGGGAGTATCACTCCGAGATTTTCGCACCGAAGCCAACACACCTGCTCCATCTCTTTGCTTGTGAACAAGCAATGTACTCTGAGTACTACACCACACCCCAACCAGAGGTCCCTGGCGCAATAAATTGGGATGCATTGGAAGCTGATCTAGCAAGATGCTTAAGGATCGGAGAACACGAACTTGCCACCAATGTCATCCAATACTATATCGACCACCCGATAGAACAGAGGTCTGTCAGGGGCGACAGACGCTAGGAAGGGGGGTGTGTTGGCATACAAGTCAGATGAAGAGCATACTAGCGCAACGGAGGAGTCATGCACAATACGGCAACAAGGCCCAATCATTTTTTCCATGGACCATTTACAACTCAAGTGATTTTAATCACTACACAAACATTGTAAATTCCGTTTTTGGTAGAATAGACTCCATTTTGTGCAAGCCGAGGAGTCCTTGAGCTTGAGAAGTATTAGAACTAGCTACATATCAATTTTCATATTTTTTAGACTCTGTTTGAGCCCTCAAATAGGTTCTAGAACCTAATTTTTAACTAGGCCGGACACTAGGTTTGGACAAGACCAAAGCTAGTTAGGAAACTATAAAAAGAGCTAGAGAGCTCATTTTTGAGGTTAGATTGTTTGTGAATTGAGCTTATGTAAGAGACTTTTTGACTAATGCAAAGAACTCCATTGTTCCTCTCCTTGTTCTTGCCTTGTGTGCGCATGTGTGTGTATGTGTGTGCATGCTTGTGTGCTTCTCACTCACACACTTGTGCCTTCACTTGCTCATAGTCTTCATACTAGTCCTCACGTCTCCACGGATTGACAATTATGAGGTGAATCTTCTCACGTTGGTACTCACCATTGTGCTAGAGTGACACAAGTGAAGGAGCAGGTCTTCCTGCCCAGGAAGCCTACGTGCTTGAAGCCTATGTGGCTAACTCTACGGAGCTAGATACATCATCTTCTCTGAATCGATTCACACCAGAATTCTTACGAGAGATTCAAGAAGACAAATGGGCTAAAGAAAGTGAAGTCCCTCCTCCTATTGAACTTGTGGATGATGCACATGACCAATTCCCACAAGACATCCCCTCCATTTATGAGGAGCAGGAGAGCACCCACTCTCAGGAAAGACTAGACTTTGAGTCTACTTCTTTACAAGAATTGCCCCACTTCACAGGTGTTGGAGCAAGTCTATGACAAGCCTAAGTATTGGCTTGAGTCCCACAAAGTCATTAAAGAAGCTTCAAAATGAAGACTATGTAAAGTTCACTTGTGAACTACCTCTTGTAACTTTTGAAGAGTTTACTTAATGTAAAAGTAAGAGAATCTTAAGTGGTTGAGCCCATATGATCAAGAATGGAAAGAGGAGCCACGAATTCGTGATTTGTGGTAGGTAGAGAATCAAATCAATCATTGATTGATTGGAGAGTGATTGAGGGAAGTTAGCCTCCCAAACTCAACTATAAATAGATGGCAGTTTTAGTCGTGGTTAGAGAGACCTATGTGAAGACCTCCAAGAGCTGAGCTTTATGCCATATCAAGGTGTGATTACAAGGCACACATATGTATCAGTAAGTCATTGTATTGTACAAGCAATATACTTTCATTTTCATGATTATTTGAGTTCATCTTTCCATGTTCTTGTGATGTGTACTACTCACTGCCATTACTTCAGTTTTTCTCAGTCAGCTTGCAGAGATTGTTTCTCTGCACTTGGTTCATCATTTTCAGTGATTTAACTTGGTAAAGTTAGCTCTATAAGGCTACTATATGCTCACAAATTTTCATGTCATTTGGATGTTGGAATCTTCAGTTATATTCATTTGAAGTCAACAGGGTATGTTCATCTTCACTTCTCTGTCAGGTACCCGACTTTTTCAGTCATCTTGTCAGAGTCATTTCTCAGTGTTTACTCATCCAAATTCAGTGATTCCAACCTTGTTGGATTCAGCTTACTGTCTAGTATAAGCATACACATTTTCATGATCATTGGATTCTTACATCTTGAGTTATGTTAATTTTTCTACTCACTGGTCTATTTCTGTAGCAGCCCGTGAAAATCGGGATGATGTCATCACTTGTTAAAAGTCATTCTCAGTGTGTGGTTTGTTATTTTTTATGAGATTACTCTCTAAAGTTAGCTCTTTAAGCTACCTAGCCTTCCCCAAGAGGAATTAATCTAATTGCTGCTGTGCTCAGAGAATTATGTAAAACACTGGACAGGTGTATCAACCAAGAATAGCAAGTTTTCACCTCTGAGCTAACTCCAACTTATCTGTTTTGATCTATCTTTTTGAGAGTGATCTTCCAAGGTACATAGGGTGTCTAATACATCCATTGGCAAGCTAAAAGGGCCCACCATCTACTCTTGGAGTTCATTTGGCTGGTGTAGAGCAAAGATTTTGCAACACCTCTTCATCTTCAACACATACCTATCCATCTCTTCACAGTGGTATCAGAGCAAGGTTGGACAACATGGCAGATGGATTTCCTTCATCAATTGACAAATTGGACAGAGGTAACTACTCAGCTTGGTCATTAAGAATGGAAGCTTATCTCCAAGGTAGAAGTTTATATGGTTATGTGGCTGGAGATGAAGTTATGCCAAGTTTCAGGAACAAAAGTCAACCAACACAAGAAGAGCAAGAAAGATTGAGCACATGGTGCTCCAAGGATGCACTTGCAAGGTCTTATCTCCTCAACTCTATCTCAGATTTTTTGTTGCCTCACATTAGAAGTTGTAAGACATCTCAGGAAGTGTGGGATGCACTTGAAGCTTTCTTTGCTTCAAGTACTAAAGCTAGGAAGCATCAACTATGGCTGGATTTCACAACTCTCAAGAAGGCTCCCAAACAAAATGTGACTGATTTTGTCACAAAGCTCAAGGACATAGCAGATCAGTTGGGAAGCATTGGAGAGGTAATAGATGAAGAGCAAATTGTAAGGCAGGTCATCAATGGCTTGAAGGCAGATGACAAGTGGGAAGCATTCACCACAGCTATGGATTTGTACATGGACATGCATGTACCTGATTTCAACACACTCATTGGACAATTACTTACTCAAGAGGCAAAGCTTATCAAAAATGGAGAAATCTCTAAAGGTAATCAATCTTCAGCTTTATACACGGATAAAAGCAAGTCTAAAGATAACAAAGGAAAGGCAAAGAAAGTGGATGATGAAGCAGGTACATATCAAGCTAACTATGCAGGTAGAGGAAGACATGGCAGAGGTAGAGGAAGAGGAGGTAGACAAGGCAGGGGGAGATCCCAAGACTCCAACTCATGTTCTATTTGTGGATTAACTAATCATACAACTGAAAATTGCTTTAGGAATTCCAGGAATCAAAGAGGCAGAGGATACAATAGAGGAAGTTATGGCTACTCAAGAGGAAGGTTCAACAATTACCATGGCAACTACAACAACTACAATCATTCAAACTATCAAGGAGGCTACAAAGGAAGGAGAGACTACAATAACTACATAGAAGACTCAAACAAAGAGGATTCATTATTGATCATGAACATGGCTATGCCACAAGGTAAATCTGATGAGCATATTTTCTACATAGATTCAGGTTGTTCAAATCATGTGGCAGGAAATGTGGCACTCCTATCAGATTTAGAAGATCCAAGGAATAAGCATGAGGTACAAACAGGAGATGATACAAAACATCATGTGGAGAAAATAGGCAATGTCAAAGCACCTGATGGAAACATCAACCTACTCAGTAAGGTACTCTATGTCCCTACCATTACAAAGAATTTGATAAGTGTTGGGCAGATAGTAGAGAAAGGGTTGCAAGTCAGGTTCACAAAGGCAGGAGCATTTGTTGAAGATCCAAGTCAAGGATTCAGAAGAATTGCAAAAGGTGAAAAGACAGGTAGATTGTTCACATTTGAATTACAGGACACTAGAAACATTGCTCTCTTTAATTATGGCAGTCAGACACTCACAGAATTGGAAGTATGGCACAAAAGGTTAGCACATATTGGTGAAAGGTCATTAAAGCAAATTTGCAGGGACCAAAGTGTACTTGGACTCCCTAACTTGTCAAAACAACATATGATTTATAAGTGTAGTGCATGTCAGTTTGGAAAGTCTCACAGGTTACCATTCATGAAGAAAGGTTATATGCATGGAGATCTCTTGGAGTTGGTTCATACAGATGTATGGGGACCAAGCAAGGAAGCTTCAATATCAGGATCAAGGTATTATGTTTCCTTTATTGATGATTGCAGCAGATGGACTATCCTATTCTTTATGAAACACAAAGATGAAGTTTTTTCATGTTTCAAAAGATATTTGGCTCTTGTGGAGAATCAAACAGGTAAATCACTAAAAAGGCTAAGGTCAGATGGAGGGGGAGAATACTTCTCCCATGAGTTTGATTCTTTTCTTCAAGAAAGAGGAATCAAAAGAGAGGTAACTACAAGGTACACTCCTGAGCAAAATGGAGTGGCAGAAAGGAGGAATAGGACAATTGTTGAAGCTGCAAGGTCTATGTTATATGAAAAGCATTTACCTAATTACTTATGGGCTGAGGCTGTATCTACAGCCACTTACTTGATTAACAGGTTGCCTTCAAAATCCCTTGATGGGATGACTCCATATGAGGCTTGGAATGGAAGAAGACCAAGTTTAGATCATTGTAAAATTTTTGGATGTATTGCTTTTGCTCATGTTCCTTCACAGGTTAGAGGCAAGATGGATCCAAAAGCAGAAAGGTGTGTATTTATTGGATATGACAACAATCAAAAGGGCTACAGGTTATACAACCCTACCAACAAAGGATTCTTGGTAAGCAGAGATGTAGTTTTTTATGAGAACAATTCATGGTATGAAGATTCATGCAGGAAGATCAATTTACCATATGATCTTGAAGAAGATTTTCCAAAGCTTGGTAGAGAACAATCAAAGATTGAAGAACAAGACACCTCAGAGGATGATGAAGAATGTCAGATGGAAAAGATCAAAGCATGGAAGTCTAAAGGTAAAGCAAAATTGCAGGAACTTGGACATGAGGCAGAATCATCACATCATGGCCTAAGAAGATCTATGAGGGAAAAGAAAAAACCAGAAAGGTATGGGTTTGACACCTCATTAGTAACTAAACATTCTATCTACATAGCACATGACATAAACCAAGAGGAGCCATCATCATTTGAAGAGGCCAAAGCAAAAACAGAATGGAAGCATGCAATGAAGGAAGAGATTGAAGCACTCGAGGAAAACAACACTTGGGATTTGGTGCCCAAGACTTCATCCATGAAGGTAATAGGCTCAAGATGGGTCTATAAACTCAAGAAGAATTCTGATGGTTCAATTAACAGGTATAAGGCAAGGCTTGTGGCAAAAGGCTTTGCACAAACTCAGGGAATTGATTATGAGGAGACCTTCTCTCCTGTGGCAAAGATGCCTACTATTAGGGTTTTGCTTAGTATTGCCTCTTCCAAGAATTGGAAGATACTTCAACTAGATGTGAAGAATGCATTCTTGAATGGTTGGATAACAGAAGAGGTATATATGGCACAACCACCTGGTTTTGAGAGTCAAGTTTATCCTGATTATGTGTGTAAACTTAACAAAGCATTGTATGGTCTCAAGCAAGCTCCAAGAGCTTGGAATTTCAGGCTTGTTTCATTCTTGCAGGACAAAGGCTTTCAACCAAGCAAAGCAGATCCTTCACTCTTTATTAAAAAGAGTAATTCCGAGGTCATCTACCTATGTGTATATGTAGATGATATTATATTGACAGGAAATGATGCAGATGGTATGAAGAAGATCAAAGATCAGATGAGAGAAGAGTTCAAGATAAGTGATTTGGGTTCACTTACCTACTTCCTAGGTTTGGAAGTTGTCTACAAAGATCATGGTTTGTTTCTCACTCAAAGAAAGTACATTAAGGACATGTTGGCAAAATTCAAGATGCAAGATTGTAAGATTGCAGGTACTCCAATGGAGGTTAATCACAAATTGAGCTCACATGAAGGTGAACTCATAGAGGACATCACATCATATCAAAGTCTAGTGGGTAGTCTCAACTATGCCACATTGACAAGAGTAGATATATGTTACAGTGTGAGTGTGCTAAGCCAATTTATGCACACACCAAGGAAACCACATATGGATGCTGCCAAAAGGATACTCAAATATCTCAAAGGAACCATAAATGAAGGACTTTACTATCCTTATGTATCTGATTTAGGTTTGAAGCTATTTTCTGATGCAGATTGGGCTGGCTCCAAGGAAGATAGAAGGAGCACTTCAGGTTATCTTACCTTTGCAGGTTCAAAGCTTATTTCATGGTCATCCAAGAAGCAACCCACAGTTGCTCTCTCTTCTACTGAAGCTGAATATAGAGGTCTTGCCATAGCTACACAGGAAGCTATGTGGATGAAGACATTGTTCAAAGATCTTGGATTGGAGTTTGGAACTCCAACTATTTTTTGTGACAATATGAGTTCTATTCACTTGGCTGCTAATCCTATTTTTCATGCAAGGACTAAACATATTGAAGTTCATTATCATTATGTACGAGAGAAGATCCTAAGCAAGGAGATTCAAATATCATATGTGTCCACTCATCAACAATGTGCAGATATTCTAACTAAAGCATTGGATGGTACAAAGCTTTGCAAATTCAAGGCTATGATTGGTTTGCAGGTAATCTTGGAATATTGAAGACCTCAAGCATACTTGGCTTGAGGGGGAGCTGTTGGAGCAAGTCTATGACAAGCCTAAGTATTGGCTTGAGTCCCACAAAGTCATTAAAGAAGCTTCAAAATGAAGACTATGTAAAGTTCACTTGTGAACTACCTCTTGTAACTTTTGAAGAGTTTACTTAATGTAAAAGTAAGAGAATCTTAAGTGGTTGAGCCCATATGATCAAGAATGGAAAGAGGAGCCACGAATTCGTGATTTGTGGTAGTTAGAGAATCAAATCAATCATTGATTGATTGGAGAGTGATTGAGGGAAGTTAGCCTCCCAAACTCAACTATAAATAGATGGCAGTTTTAGTCGTGGTTAGAGAGACCTATGTGAAGACCTCCAAGAGCTGAGCTTTATGCCATATCAAGGTGTGATTACAAGGCACACATATGTATCAGTAAGTCATTGTATTGTACAAGCAATATACTTTCATTTTCATGATTATTTGAGTTCATCTTTCCATGTTCTTGTGATGTGTACTACTCACTGCCATTACTTCAGTTTTTCTCAGTTAGCTTGCAGAGATTGTTTCTCTGCACTTGGTTCATCATTTTCAGTGATTTAACTTAGTAAAGTTAGCTCTATAAGGCTACTATATGCTCACAAATTTTCATGTCATTTGGATGCTGGAATCTTCAGTTATGTTCATTTGAAGTCAACAGGGTATGTTCATCTTCACTTCTCTGTCAGGTACCCGACTTTTTCAGTCATCTTGTCAGAGTCATTTCTCAGTGTTTACTCATCCAAATTCAGTGATTTCAACCTTGTTGGATTCAGCTTACTGTCTAGTATAAGCATACACATTTTCATGATCATTGGATTCTTACATCTTGAGTTATGTTAATTTTTCTACTCACTGGTCTATTTCTGTAGCAGCCCGTGAAAATCGGGATGATGTCATCACTTGTTAAAAGTCATTCTCAGTGTGTGGTTTGTTATTTTTTATGAGATTACTCTCTAAAGTTAGCTCTTTAAGCTACCTAGCCTTCCCCAAGAGGAATTAATCTAATTGCTGCTGTGCTCAAAGAATTATGTAAAACACTGGACAGGTGTATCAACCAAGAATAGCAAGTTTTCACCTCTGAGCTAACTCCAACTTATCTGTTTTGATCTATCTTTTTGAGAGTGATCTTCCAAGGTACATAGGGTGTCTAATACATCCATTGGCAAGCTAAAAGGGCCCACCATCTACTCCTGGAGTTCATTTGGCTGGTGTAGAGCAAAGATTTTGCAACACCTCTTCATCTTCAACACATACCTATCCATCTCTTCACAACAGGCCCATGGGAAGCTAAGTCTACTTGTATGAGAGCACCCACGGTCATGGTAAGAAACGAAGACTCGATCATACCTAGGAACACAGAGGTAGTGAAAAACACTAAAGTACAGTGCAACCTCACCTTAGAAGAGCTACTCAAAGTAAGGCCAGAGCTATGGAAACATGTAGCCAAACAAGTACCAGAGATAGCAAAACCTTGTTCCCAGGTAGGATCCCAGAGAACAGTGCCAGAAATACCCTTGGACAAGATAGGAGACATGAGTGAGGGCGAAGAGGGAAACACATATCTTCCCATCACTCATCAAGGATACACCACCAAGGCCATTCTAGACTCAGGCGCAGGTGTTGCAATTGCTACCACTTCCCTATGGAAGCGCTGGGGCAAGCTCAGGCCCACAAGGATGAAATTGCAAATGGCCGATGGTCACATAGAGAGACCCCTAGGGCTGTTAGAAGGAATAACTCTCACCACCTGTGGTGTTGAGTTCGAGCACACATTTGCTATATGCGATTTTAGCAAAAATCATGCCTATGAGATGCTTTTGGGAAGACCCTTTATGCGACAGTTGCAAGTGGTACAGGATTGGGGAACCAATTCTTTGTACCTGCAGCACTTAGGTGTTACGACCAAAGTGAATCTCAAAGATTACTCTCATAGAGATGTCCCTCCTGTCCAATGGAATCCCATCCATAGAGCCAAAGATGATACAGAATCGATGCATTCCATAGGGTCAGGATCCTCATGGATGCATGAAGACACCCACTTATGGATGTGTAAAGTAGCAGTAGAAGAAGAGAAGAGAGAAGAAGCCAGAGAGATAGGTGCAAAAGAAACACATAGATCAATTCAAGACCCAGCCTATGCGCCTGTAGTTTTTCCTGACGAAGAATTTGAACCCCACGGCTGGGCAGAAATCCTAGCAACAATGGATGTAGCCATCAATGAAGAACAATGGACACCTCACTATGATGAAGATGGCTATGACATTTCAGTCTTCTCCATAGAGCCGATCATGGGAGAGGCAGTTCTAGAAGAATGCGAACCTAGCCCTGATGCATTTGAAGATGCAAGCGACTCCGATCTAGAGTCAATCATTATGGATCCACCATTTGCATCAGATGAAGAATATTTCTATGAAGTAGAATTTCAACCCCAAAGGCACGGAGAGCTTACAAATGATGTAAGGCTAGCCACACATGTGACCCCGAAGGAAGAAGGGAAGAAACGAGAGAAGAGAGCAGTCACACCGGAAGACGAAGAATCTTTGTTTGAGGTCCCGGAAAACTTTAAAAAGTATGAGACATATGATAGAAGAGTCATGATCAGAATGCCTAAACGAGAGGCACAATCAGGAGAGGCCTATGATAACAAAGAAACCACCAAAAAAATAGTAGTGGCCCTAGAAGAAGGAGAGGAGAGATGCACGTACATAGGCCATGACCTAACAGAGGAAGAAGAGCATGCGTTAATAGCCTTGCTAAGAGAATACAGAGATGTGTTCGCTTGGAGTTACAAGGATTTGAAGGGTGTTGATCCAGACATATGCTCACACACTATCCCCATGACGTCAGATGCTAGGCCCTCTAAGCAAAAGCCATACACATACAATGACAACTATGCGACCAAGATCAAGGAAGAGATAGATAGACTGGTTGAAGCTGGATTCATCTATGAAATTGAGCATACTGAGTGGGTATCCCCCATCGTAGTGGTGCCCAAGAAGAATGGAAAGCTGCATGTATGCATTAACTTGAAGAAGGTTAATGCAGCCACAATTCGAGATAACTATCCGCTTCCTATCACAGAGCATCTCTTAGAAAGAGTAGCAGGCAAGGAAGTGTACAGTTTCCTCGATGGATTTTCGGGCTACAATCAAGTAGCCATAGCTCCAGAAGATCAGCATAAGACAGCTTTTGCCACAGAATGGGGCATATTCGCCTTTCGGGTAATGCCATTTGGGCTTACCAATGCACCAGCAACCTTCCAGAGGCTGATGTGCCATGTATTTAAGGAGTTCCTGAGGAAGAATTTAGAAGTCTATGTTGATGATCTTTGTGCTCATTCCAACATTAGACAAACCCATATTCTTGAACTCAGACAAATCTTTGACAAATGTAGGGAGTATCAAGTGTGCTTGAACCTAGAGAAGTGTGTTTTCATGGTCAAGCAAGGCAAGATTCTAGGACACATAGTGTCAAAAAATGGAATATCCACCAATGAAGAGAAAGTAAGAGCCATAGCCGAGTTACCTAGGCCAAAGAATGTCAAGGAAGTACAAGCTTTCATGGGGCATTGCGGTTATTACCGACGATTTATACACATGTATGCCATCATTGCAAAGCCTTTGTACGGACTTTTGACTAACTTTGAGTGGACTGATGAGTGTGGAAATTCCTTCAATGAGCTTAAACGACGATTATGTTCAGCACCAATCTTAACCACACCAGATTGGAATAAGCCTTTCCATGTTCATGTGGATGCATCCAATTATGCTATTGGGTGTGTACTCGTGCAGCCTACCGGTGAAGGTAATACGGATCTTCTAATTGCCTATGCTAGTAGACAGTTGAACGCAGCTGAGCGAAACTATACCACCACCGAACGAGAAGGACTAGGCATGGTATATGCAGTTAAAAAGTTTAGACATTATTTGCTTGCAAATAAGTTTAAATTTTTTACTGATCATCAGGCATTGCTATATCTCGTAAACAAGCCATGCAATACAGGAAGATTAGTAAGATGGTTTCTCTTGCTAATGGAATATGATTTTGAGGTTGTGGTAAGGAAAGGGAAGACTCATTTGAGAGCAGATCACCTTTCTAGGCTCACATCGGGAGAAGCCCCACAAGGAGTGTCAGATGACCTTCCTGATGCTTACTTGTTTAATTTGGAAGTGGTGCCGCAGTGGGCTAAGCCATTGGTACCAGTGTTGACATACGGGCCTAACCATCTAGTAATAAACACACAGGATAGAGAGGTAGTAAAAGCCGAAAAGTATCACATCATGGCAGGAAGTATGTACAAGCACACGGATCAAGGGATCCTGGCCTGTTGTGTGGAAGAGGATGAGTACACTAAGTGGTTGCAATTGGCACATGTAGGTGCATTAGAGGAACACTACTCAAAACAGCGAACCCTACAGACCCTGAGAAGACTAGGAGTGCATTGGCCGACTATGGAGGCTGATGTCCAAAAGTTGTGCAAGGAATGCCCAATCTGTTGCACTAAACCACCTGTGGAACATGCCACTCTTTATCAAGTATCCATAGTGCCAGATTGGAGTGAACCACTAGTATCCTTCCTGAGGACAAAAACATTCCCTCCAAACATGACTCTGACTCGTAAAAGAAGTCTAGAACAAGAAGCCCTAGATTACTCACTCATTGGTGATAATCTATACAAACGTGGTAAAGATGGTTACCTGAGACTTTGTGTTCATGAGAGTGAATATCTAAAGATTTTGGAAACTGCTCACCAAGGTGTAGCAGGAGGACACTTTGGACCAGATCGGGTGATCAAGGCAATTTTATTTGCAGGCTTCTGGTAGCCGACCCTTCACATGGATGCACATACCTATGTGAAACGGTGTGATGTTTGTTAGAAAACTCAGTATCCTATATGCAAAGATGAGATGCCACTGAAACCTATGATGGGTGGACGTGCATTCTCTAAGTGGGGAATAGACTTTGTAGGCCCTATTAATCCCCCAGCCAAGGGTTCACATGCTGAATATATCATTGTGGCCACGGATTATCTCACCAAGTGGGTAGAGGTAAAAGCTACGACAAAGAACGATGCTCAGACTACTGCTAAGTTCTTATTTGAGAATGTATTCACTAGATACGAGCTACCCATAGAGCTAGTTAGCGATAGAGGCACTCACTTCTTGAATGAAGTTATTGAAAATCTGCTCCAAGAATTTTTGGTAGTACATAAGAAGTCTGCCCCCTATCACCCTCAAGCTAATGGCCAGGCTGAGAGCACCAATAAGATCTTATGCAATGTACTGACAAAATTAGTGAACAATAAACGCTCTGATTGGGACAAACAGCTACACCATGCTGTTTGGGCATACCGAGTCGCCTACAAAACGGTACTCCAAGCCACCCCCTTTCAGATGGTATTTGGCCAAAATGCAGTGCTACCGTTGGACTTCCTAATACCTACACTGAAAGTAGCACAAGAGCATGAATGGACAAGTCATGAACTCTCCTCTAGACTTTTCGACCTTGAACGATTAGGAGAAACAAGACTGAGGGCGGCTGCAGGGATATATGCAGCTAAGAAATGACAGAAGGCATACTTTGATGCCCACGTTAAGGATAAAGGTTTGAAGGCAGGCGACTTAGTTTTAGTCTACACATTGAAGCAACATGCGAGAAAACTGGAGAAGAGAGGCTATGGACCCATGATTATAAACAGAATCTCAACAAGTGGAGCAGTGCAACTAGCCACATTAGAAGGCGACATTCTCCCGAGCTACATTAGCGGATGCAGGGTCAAGTTGTATCAGGAACCTCTCACAGAGGAAATGCTAAGTCGACTCAATACTGCTAAGAAACACAAAGAAGAAGAGAAGCGAATTTGAGAAGAAGCCCAAGCAGAAGCATTGGAACGCATCCGGAGAATGAAGTTGAGAAGACAAAATAGGGAGCAACCTAGGACGGATGCCTATGCAGATCAAGGATATCATGTGGCTATGTGTGAAGTTTCAGGTATCAGCGCTCAAAGGATAATTGATCGACGTCCTTTTATAACCTTAGAGATAGGACAAAGAAAGGGTGCAAGGACTGTAAGAGCCTTGATTGACTCAGGTGCAACCACTAGT
Organism: Ceratopteris richardii; assembly: GCA_020310875.1. NCBI lineage: Eukaryota > Viridiplantae > Streptophyta > Polypodiopsida > Polypodiales > Pteridaceae > Ceratopteris > Ceratopteris richardii. Next base: position 32,563,189 of record CM035442.1, on the reverse strand, counting down.
GCTGTTAAATTGTCTTACTGTCAAGAATTGAGATTAACTGTCAATCCTATAGAAGCATATCTCATAGGATTGGGAGGTGTGGAAACACCTTGCATGGGCGAGGTGGACCTTCCCATCTCCATTCAAGACGAAGTGATGACAGTCAAGGTACTAGTGTGTCAAGATGAGGACCTCACTGAGCCTCTTGTCCTGGGCCAGGACTGGATCTATGATCATGCAGTCAACCTAAACCTAAGAAGTGGACTTCTTCAGGTATGGGTAAATCATAGCCGAATTATAGTTGAATTGGAAAGGGAGGCACTCAAGGAACTAGGTAAATCACAACCTCCTGGTCCTTCCAGGGGCGCACATGAAGTTGACAATGCTATTCTTGTCCAAAACTGTATGATGCAGAAAGAGGCTTGTCTCAATAACGGAGTCAAGGAGAAGACGGCACTCCCTTCTTTTCCAAAGGCCAGAGAGATGCGGCATCCAAAGGAAGATCAAATACAGAGGAAGCAGAGCACTACCTACACTGGAGGCCAACAACACGTGCGAAGAAGAATATCTTAGCCGGTGAAACAAGTATGGGTGCTGAAAGGTGAACACCCTGGTGCGACCATGCCAAACTCACGGCCGAAACCTCTTATTAGCAAACAACAGCACGATACTAATAAGAAGCCTTTCATAAGTTCTTCTACGAAAGTAAAGTCTATTTGGGTACCCAAGAAGTCAATGAAGGCTAGCCCACAATCACAACAAATCTGGGTGCCTAAGGCTTGCTTGCGGGCTCAAATAGCTACACCAAAGCCACACCCGGTACAACATGTTTCACGCACTCGAACATCTGAGGCCCAGTCTTACGCATCACGCACGGACACATATTATTCCATGCGCAAAAGTAGAATCACTCGTAAATGGGTCCCTAAAAAGCCTCATTCTCAAGTAGATACCCCTATCAAACTCTTCAGAGTCTCCACAAAATCAAGATCAAAGCCCACCCGTTGCATTTGGCAACCTAAAACTTGTAATAAACCCACGGATCCCAGTTGTACATCCATGTCCACCTACTAACTACGTCACTCTCACACTACATCATCCCACTTAGTTCTTAGGTCTACCCAATTCCTAACTACACACACAAGCACCGAGCACTTACTAACCCACTAATCTCTCCCGAACCTCATGTTAATGTTGTAATGGGGACAAAAACGGTTCTCTCTTGTCCTTTACAATGTTAACACATGTTTCTATATTCTCACAGAATCAGGAGGCAAGAAGTAACATGGCAGATACGGTAGGAACTAGCTCCCAGGCACGCACCAGCACCCAAGTCGTGGATATTGAAAGTCTTCCCGTTGAGGAGGAATTGAAGGAACGTCCTGTAGCATTGAGAGCATTACATGCCATACCAGTTCAGAACCCTCCACAAGGGCACACTATGCCAGTCAGTAAAAACTCTCATTGGTTCAGTGATGTGGCAGGACCCCTAGGTGAAGGCACTTATATGTGGGAGGCCGAGATAGAATTCAATGGGTGCTAGGGCAGGTATCACTTTTTCACCAGGGAATTTGAGAGACTGCAGAATAATGAAGGATTGAAACCTATATGGAAGAAGGCAGGACTCTACGAGTACTTCAAATTCCAATTGCCAAAGCCGGATTTTCTAAGATGCTCTTATTTGATTAGCGCCCTTACTCCGAGCAAAGACAACAAGGGATACAGCTCCTTTGTCCTCCCATCTCTCACAAGGAGCAATGAGCTCAAGCGTTTCAGATTAACTATCAACTTGGTAAGGGAAGCTCTGGACATGAAAGGTATGCACATTCCTACGGAGAAAGAGACTATGGTCCCCGACAATATGAAGAACAGGAATCTGACAAAGTTAAAAGACATGGTGGCAATGACACCTACAATCGCTATTCATTTGCAAATGGTCATGCAGCACTTTGCATTTCCCGCCCAAGAGAGGTTCACAATGCCACCTAAAAAGATATGGTTTAGTTTATACTTGGCTGATGCCTTTGATTTGACAATCAACATGCCCCATTGGATTATCGACCAAATCCACTTGGCTCATCAAAGGTGGTATAAAAAACAAAATTCGGTACTGTACAGATGCTGTGCTCTGACCAGGATTGTGTATAGATGTCTCGCGTATGATGTACCAGTGCAAAGGGCACTCATTTGGACCAGGGTACAAGAGTTTCAGCACCGATTATCCTCCGCAGGACCACCATCCAAGAAAATGAGAGGCGCCGTTCAGATGCCCTGTGCACAAGCCCGCGGCGCAACATTGACTCCAGAGACCACTCCACGACTTCCAAGGCGGGTGCAACCCTTCTTTATCAGATTACCAAGGCACAGCACTGACGGACCTAATCTGGTGTTCCCACCCGTACCAACCGACCTAGAGTTTCCTCACGGATTCACTTTAGAAGACCTAACTGATGAGGAGGTAGCCAGAATCATCGACGCTGTTAATGCAGAAGTTGAGGCAGAACAAGCTAGTGGGCAACAAACGGCTACAGACCAACCCCATCCCAGACAACCAGACGTCGTCGACGTAGAGGGTGAAGAAGAAGGAGAACAAGAGGAGGAACACGAGGAGCAATCAAACGAAGAAGAGCAGGAATATGATCAGGAAGCTCTACAGGTACTTGAAGGGGCCCCAGCTTATACGAAAGCACTGAAAAAGCTCTATGATACCATGAATAGAGTTCAAGAGCAACATAGACTGTCCCTAGCAGCAGGCAAGGCCCTTATGAATCAGATCTTTGAGGAGGAAGGCGTCGACGAGCAATATCGTGCCACCCTTGGCATGATATCTGAGGCATTAGGCGTCCCTGAAACGGTGCATACCGCCCTTGCACAAGCACGAAGAACGGAATGAAGATATGGCAGATGCCCCCCTCGAGCAGGAAAGTAGATGAATGTACTAATATCAGAACCACAAGGCACATTCACAACCACGGGCACCGCACACACTGTCCACGATACTGAGGAAACCCATGTATCAAGTGCACCTCCGTCACCCCCGTTGCCACCCCCGCCTCCATCTCCACCACATTCGCCTCCCACAACCAGTGTAACCACTATTGTCACTGCCTCCGAGTCCACTACTCATGCCGAAGCACAGACCGTCACTCAACCCACACAACCCACACACCCTATCTCCACTTGTTTTGTCCATATGACCACTGAAACAGTAGTTCTAACTGCTACCACAGAAAATCTCAACCCCCCGATCACACTTCCGGGCAGTTCGTATTCACAAGTGCACACACCACTGTACACTTTCACCACTATCACCGCACCCACAATTCCACTATTCACAATCACTCCCACTACTGCATCCACCGTTGATCTTATGGACATCTCACCCACCTCCGCAACTCTCCCTCCCCCCATGCATCCACCATCTCCCATTCCCCCACCTCCCACTTCACCATTTTCCAGCAGCACATCCACACTTCCATTTCCCTTCCCCTTTCCCTTCCCTTCTGCATTCAACACCCTTCCCACATCCACCCCTATTAATAATGTATTTAATAATATGTATCAGTGTATGTCGCAACTGCAACAGCACTACCAACATCTTGATAACCAACATACACGACTCTTTCAAAGCCATGAGGAACTTCAACTCCGATTCATTGATCTCGGAAGGGAAAAGCGGTTACTACAACAACAGCATGCCACTTTATAGGAACAACATGAACAATTAGTAGCGAATCCACCCCAGTCAGATGCAGAGGAAAGACAACATATGGATGAATTGCTACACTCCCAGATAACGGAGAATCTCAAACTTAGACGCAACCTGGCCCTCCTACAAAAACACATGTCTACAGCTCTTGAAGAGAATAAACGGCTGCAGAAACAGAATGAAGAGAACTTGGAAGCAGCCATGGAAGGTTCCTCGCAGGAAATCAACCCAGAAAAATTCAAGGCCATTCCCTCAGAGAATATGAAAACTGTGTTAGAAACCCATGCCGACCTCCTAGAGGCCCATGCAGTGCTAGAACGAGAAAGGGATGATCTACTTAAGCAATTGGCAACTCAGCAGGAGTCACCAAGCAAAGCCACAGCCACAGACGACACATCCGAAGAAGTCACAAAACTCAGAGCAGAACTCGAAGAATTACGCAGCAAAGTCATGCAATACGAACGTCAGCCCTCTCCCCTTGTCGAGCCCGAGCCTGAGGATCTAGTGCCAATCGAGATAGAGGAAACTTTCGAATACCTGTATGTTCACATGCCTGCACCAGGGGGCAAGCAAACAGACGAGGGCATGGACACCATTGAAATAGAGGCTCCTGAATGGATGCAGAAGTTGGAAAAAGTGGCCGCAACCCATGATGATAGGGTGGCAGTCCAGATAGCATCTATGTCACGCTTGGAAGAGGTAGTCATAAAATCCGACTATTTTAGGAACCTCTCTCATCATACGTGGATCGGCACATCCGACGATTTGTATGTTCCCTTCTATGTCTTAATGGCGGACTACAATGCCGAAATAAAGCAACATACCTCAAAGGAACCAACCTTCGCCACACAATTCACACCGGAACATTAGGGCGAAAAACGGCCGAAAAGGGGCTGTTTGCTAATGAGAGATTAAGGAAATTGACAAATAGCGTCTTTCCACGTGTACAAGAATATAACATTGTTGTCTCTTTTAACCGTATGGAGAATTTCTTTTTTTAATACAATTTTCTTTCAAAGCGCCGCTAAAGTGATGAAGAGTCTCGTATTCAGTGTACAATTTTTTGGTTTGATGCAAAAAAAGATACTTTTGCACACTACACAAAGCATATTCTCGAATTTCCAAGAAGGAATTGATTTTTGAAGATACGAAATATTTTTGGGTTCACAAAATGTCATGATCATTCAACGACAGGGTTAACATCAAATCAAAAGTTTCCACGTGTACAAAGCCTTTTTTTCTATAAATACTGCCAAAATTTGTGAACGTCGGTTTCTCGCTTTGAACATTCTTCTTCTCCTAAGTTCAAATGGCTTCTTCTTCTCGTCGTCCTTCCAATCGCGTAACTTCATGTGAGGTTTACAACAGAAGAGAGGATTCTTTGTGGAAACCTCTTTCTGTGAAAGTAAATGACTGGGTTACTATGCTTCCTAGCTGTAGAGGTGTCCATAAAGTCAAGCGTGCCAAAAGAGACAACACAAGAAACCATTGGAAGGGACGTATTCTCAGTTTCAAATTGAAGAGATGCGGTTGGTTTGCACGAGTACAGCATGTGTACACCGCTAAGGATCTTGTTCTAGAAAATCATCTTCAATTCCCTTCGTACTGTAAGTGAAGTTTGACAATGCTCTTCTATCATTCCAGTTGATTTTGTATAATGAAACATATGTTTTTGTACTGCAGATATCTTTCCTTCCAATATTGTGGAATGGCAACCTGTTGAATGTTTAACAGGAACATTCAGAGTTCTTCATAAGGAATATGCAGAACTCATGTATGCAGAGAAATCTGTTCAATTCTTCAATAGCATAGAGTTATTTGTCCATTATGCAGATTATCAAGTGCCGTCAGGGAGGAGTTCTTATGGAATTCTTGTACACGTACCTAGTCCTTGCATCTCTTCATTAGATTGGGATGCTCCTGATCATTCAACAGTTTCAAGTTTTCTCTGCAAAATTAAATTTGACATCCAGAAGGCAATGTCAGCAGGCCGAATTTCGAGAAGGATAAAGATTCAATGGTTTTTGCCTATTCATGTCTTTGTAGCATGCTTTAAAAACATGTTATTACAGAAAACAAAAACAATGTGGTTGAATAGGAGAGTCCCTATTTCAGAGATTGATGATGTTTTAGGTAGGGAATGGGATAGCAAAGAAGTTCAAAAGCTAGGTGACATTATTTTATGCAAAGTTAGTCCCAATTCTCTTTCAATCTCATATCAGATTTGTCGACAATCTCTGGTTCTAGGATATGACTATAGAAGGTGGAAAAAAAAGCTTGGACTTTGGATAGCCTTGGACTCAGAGGAGAGCTGTCCAGAATTTGAGTTAGAAGTATTGATTCATCCAGATTTTCAATCAAGGAAAATAATTGTCACTGCAAATTGGAATCTCAGAAATGTAAGGGAGCTTCTAGAATACCTTGATGAGGTATCATCTCAGTGTAGATTCTCAATTGATGATGCAATAGTTAACATTAGATCAGAGAAATCATTATCTTGCATAAGCTGCCTGCCACCAAGGGTGATTAAGTTCCAACCTTTAAGATTGTAACAAGTTAACCCTGACATTCTTACATAATGTATCTTCATCTAATAGAAGCTTCTATTGATACTTCCATTGAATTTTCTTGGCAGGATGGTTACAAACAATGTGTGTAAAATTATTAATTTTAAATGTCTTAGATATTTTCTAGGTCCTTAATTTCATATTTCCATTGATTTTTTTTTGCAGGAGTGAATTGATGACTAAGAAATAATTATACAGGAACTTGCATAAGTTAATTCTAGATGAAGAAGAGATCTAGAATTGAATATCTAATTTCAATTTAATAATTATAGTCTATCAAAGGTGCACACTAGGCTCAGCTAAATAATTTGATTCTATGCAACTTTTTTTGTCCTCAAGTAATGCAAGAGAAATTATCATGGTACACATAACAAGTAATATAAGAGAGTGTGGAGAACTTGGTGCAAATTCCAATCCAAGGTTTGGTATTTCAATATTAGAAGAGCATGTCTTAAGGCATAAAGCAGAGGAGACGAGATAAGTGAAGACGACCGATGCAAGCGACTAGTGCAATCTGAATTTGTCGGATGGCCCTTATCGCTTACATCGGTCGTGTTAGCAAACTACCGCGAGAGAAATTATCATGGTACAAACGCAAACTACCAAGTAATATAAGAGAGTGTGGAGAACTTGGTGCAAATTCCAATCCAAGGTTTGGTATTTCAATATTAGAAGAGCATGTCTTAAGGCATAAAGCAGAGGAGGCGAGATAAGTGAAGACGACCGATGCAAGCGACTAGGGCAATCTGAAATTTTCGGATGGCCCTTATCGCTTACATCGGTCGTGTTAGCAAACTACCGCGAGAGAAATTATCATGGTACAAATGCAAACTACCAAGTAATATAAGAGAGAGTGGAGAACTTGGTGCAAATTCCAATCCAAGGTTTGGTATTTCAATATTAGAAGAGCATGTCTCAAGGCATAAAGCAGAGAAGACGAGATAAGTGAAGACGACCGATGCAAGCGACTAGTGCAATCTGAAATTGTCGGATGGCCCTTTTCGCTTACATCGGTCGTGTTAGCAAACTACCGCGGTAGACTTCAAGAAGTGACCTTGCGTAAAGATTTGACTCACGAGTATAAAAACTAGCAGCATCGATGAAATGGATAATACGACCGATGCAAGCGATAGGGGCAATCCAAGATTCTCCGATTCCCCGTATCGCTTGTATCGGTCGTGTCCTCTTAATTCTTTATGTCCTTCTGTAACTTCTCGAATTTAAACACTTTCCAACAAGAATGAAGTAAAAAACCCACAATGCATTCATAATTGTGACATAAATAAATTTAATTGGACCATCCAGTGAACTTTTGTCAAACTCTCAAGAGGTTCAATACAACTGTGACCATCTTCCAGATGAAGATTGGCATAACCACATACAATTTGTTAAAAAATAAATATTCCAACCTCGGTTGGCTTTACAATTGATTTCAATCTACGACTCAAAAATTGATTTAACCCTTTCTATCCTTTTTAGAGCCTTGCTTTCTCTGTTGCTTCTGTCCCTTTTTGGAGGTTTCAGCTTGACTCTTTATGTTGTTCATATGCTTTAGTGGTGAGTGAAGAGGAAGCCCTTTCTTTTTATCTTCAGACTGTTTTCTATCAGGTGGAGGGGGTGGAGGTGAGTCTGGATCATGTGGGCAGATTGCATGTTTCATGATACTATTTATTGCTCTCTCTCTGATCAAGATGATCCATGCATCTGGGTAGTCTGATAAATTCAATCCAGGACTGTAGAACCTTCTTTCCAAGAATCTTACAGCATTTGCAATCACTCTCCAGCCACATGATGTTGAGTCTCTCTGCAATGGCACATGAATTTGGCTGTATCCAAATTGCTTTTGTTCATTCATTTTAGCTATTCCTGGAAAATTCTGATCAATATGCATCTTGAGAAGCTTTGCAGCACTGCATTGTAAAGTGAAAATCAAAACGGGGCATGGCTTTAAAATAGAGAACAAAATGTATAGTAACTTACACTTTGCAATTCCCATGCTGTGATGGAAGAGAATTTAGGAAAAGAGCTTGATATGCATTGAAGTCTACAATAATCAAACTCCAATGGCCCCTGTCAATGAGTTGCATGTAAATATACTTTCTTAAATGAAACAAATATGTTTCCAAAATGAAGATGAATACTTACTTTTCAATGTATGGGTAAATTACACATTCTACTTCTTCTGTAAAACCCCGTAGAAAGGACTTGGCATCTCCATGTTTATGTAAAAAACATTGTGTCACCAGAGGATCTAAAATAAATACTTTTCTTTGAACCTTTTCCTCACATTGTTGAAGAAGAACCCTACAAATCAAGAAATAAAAATGCAGTTAAGGAACTAGAAAATTATGCAAAACAAAAGCATTTTAAGGCCTCTAGATATACCTGAGTGAAATGTTGACCACACTATCTGATATTTCAAGATGAAGCTCCCTCAACATTTTGTTATCTTCAGGTCTAATGTCAAGAAACAATTCACTTTGCCATGGCATTGCAACATTAACTATAACCTGCCCATCTCCTTTCTTGAGGAGCTCTTTATTTGCTTTCTGTAACTTTTGAATCTGGGTTAAGATGGCACTTTCCTCTGTAAATAATCCCTGCTTTTTCCTCTCCTCCTCACTATTTGCTGCAGCTCTAGTCTCATGATCATGAGTGACTTGAGCGTTGATCTCTTCAATGACAACTGTTGTTTTAGGTGCTCGAGCTGGAGGTATATTTAAAATATCGAAGAATTTTTTGTCGTGGTGATCAATAGGAACCAGAGCTTTATCAAACTTATATCTTATTCTTGAAACAATAACATAATCCTTCGCCATTAAAGTTACCCTATGAGAATGAGCAGCACATAAGTAGGCATCATTCATGAAATCAATAGCAAAGTCCTCTGCAGCTTCTTGCAGGCATAGCAGTGCTTGAGTTTGCCACCTCACATTGACAAAGGATGAGGTCTTCATCAAAGAACAGAGGTTGGATGAGATCTGCTTGACAACTCTCATAAATGGAAGTCTTGGGATCAACAATCCCACAGACTTTTGGGCTCTTCTTATTTCCCTCAAAGACTTAACATGGTAGTTGACCCTTTTTTTTGAAGGCTGCTCTGGCACTTTGGCTTGAACCTTCTGGGAATTTTGCTCCTGGACATTTTCCCCTTGGGCATTCTTGTCCTGACCCTCAGGGTACAACTTCCTTGCTGTCTTTTTGGTTCTAGCCATACTCTGCAAAAAATCAATCTTTAGGCAAGGAATTAGGAAAAGTGGAATATTCCACTGTCAAAACTTACTCTCTAAAAGCTATGATCAATGACTCTTTCCACTATGAGAGGCACGACCGATGCAAGCGATAACAGTCATCCGGAAATGCCCGGATGTCCCTGATCGCTTGCATCGGTCGTCTTTAAATTAATCATCAAATATCAATAAATAATATCTGACAATGCAAAACACTCAATTATCACTAAGATAAAGATAATTGGAAAACTATAATCAATGACTCTTTCCACTATCAGAGGCACGAGATGAAAAGGAACGTCCGAGATATGGAAACCAAGACATTAAAGATGCTACCTTGCTTACTATAAAGAAAAATTTGAACAGCCAGACAGAAGAGTCAGCTTCTCAAATCCTCTACTAGCAGAACCCGCTTCCTCCTTTTTGATGGAGACCTCCCACACCTATATCTCACGAAACCCCCCACTGGTGTCCTGCTCCTCGAAAAAGATCCCCACATGCATGTCAAGGATTTGAGAAGCTGACTCTTCTGTCTGGCTGTTCAAATTAAGCAAGGCAGCATCTTTAATGTCTTGGTTTCCATATCTCGGACGTTCCTTTTCATCATAGCAAAGGAAACCAAAATTTGCAAGCTATGATCAAGGACTCGATGATATTAAAAAACATGACCGATCCAAGCGATTAGGGTTTTCCAAAAATCTCGGATGTCCCTAATCGCTTGCATCGGTCGTGTCCACATTACCTTACGTAGAGAGCGCTCTCTATAGAAATTGTGAAGTAGGCTAAAAACGTGGTGGCAATGGAACCTCGACGCTTGGCAAGTGTTGACAGAAAAAAATGAAGGAAATGAATAGGAGGAAGCTTAAATAGGTCCCAAAACTGAGTTGATCATTGTGCCACGTGGCATGCTCCGATTGGTCCACGTCAGATACCGGTTGCGAATTCCAACGTCTTTTGCCACGTGGCATGATCTGATTGATCCACGTCATCAATCCGTTGCATCGGGGAACGTACACTTTACCACGTGGCACTCTATGATTGCTCCACCTCATTCGACCGTTTCTTCCCTCCTCACTAGAGACACGACCGATCCAAGCGATAAGAGTCATCCGTAAATGCCCGGATGTCACTCATCGCTTGCATCGGTCGTCCCTGAATTCATCATCATATTTCAATAAATAGAAGTTAAAATAAAGGTAACAATGCGTTATACTCAAGCAACACAAAAGAAACCAAAATTTGCAAGGTATGATCAAGGACGATGCTATTTAAAAAACATGACCGATCCAAGCGATTCGGGTTATCCAAAAATCTCGGATGTCCCTAATCGCTTGCATCGGTCGTGTCCACATTACCTTATGGAGAGAGCGCTCTCTATAGAAATTGTGAAGTAGCCAAAAAACTTGGTGGCAATGGAACCTCCACGCTTGGCAAGTGTTGACAAAAAAAAAAAAAGCAAATGAATAGGGAAGCTTAAATAGGTCCCAAAACTGAGTTGACCGTTGTGCCACGTGGCATGCCCCGATTGGTCCACGTCAGATAGCCGTTGCGAATTCCAACGTCTTTTGCCACGTGGCATGATTTGATTGATCCACGTCATCTATCCGTTGCATCGGGCAACGTACACGTTGCCACGTGGCACTCTGTGATTGGTCCACCTCATTCGACCGTTTGTTCCCTCCTCGCCTATAAATACCTATTTCTTCACAAACTCAAATTTTCAACCTTCAGAGAATTTCTCACCTACATGTGTATTTTCCTTTCGTCGCCGACACGACCGATACAAGCGATTTTCGCCATTTGACCTACGTTGATTCGCTCTAGTCGCTTGCATCGGTTGTGTTCTCCTTATAGACATACAAGAGAAGTTGCAGCTTAGATGGAGGTAATGAATGAGATCCTTAGTGTCTCTCCATCAGAGAAACTTCTTGATTTCATGGTTCAAGAGGGTTTAAGTGTAGATTATTTTCCTGATGCAATGACCATATTCAACCCCGAAATTGATTTTGAAAAACTCTTAGAGAACTCGAAAAGTTTTCTTAAGGATGAGTGGGAGATTTTCTTGGGGTTGGTCGATGGGAGGATCCTTTCTATTTCTCAGAAAACCTATGTCCATCCTCACATCTTTGGGAAGGATCCAACAGATAGGGCTAAAATCACAAGAAAATGCAGAAGGATATCCCCTTTGCCAGGGAAGCTTGATTTTTGCCCAGAGCATGAAAAGGACTGCTGCTTGCTCCCTTTAAACATTGCTTTCTTGATATGGCTTGATCATATCTTAGTTGAAAGGGAGGAAAATGTTCATGATGAAGACGAGCCTTGCTTAGAGCTGGCACTTGAGGCTAGCTCAAAAACTATGAAAGGTGTCATGGAGATTGTTGAGGAGATCAATCTGCAAGCAGAAGAAGAGCAGGTCAAAGATTTTGATGTGGCCACTTTTAAAGCAGAGACTGCAATAAGGGAGCCAAGTGAAGAAGTTCAAGTGTCTGAGAAGTCCCTACTTCTCCCAAATCTACCTTTTTACTTTATCTCTGGGAAAGAGTTCATACCTCTATTTTACATTCAGGAACTTTTCAATCTAAGGGAGGACTACTGTCTTGCAGCTATAGCTGAGGCAGAAGAAGTTGCAAGGAGATTCATCAATAAGAAAGGAGAAAGAAGAGAGGAATTTTTGCGTCTTGATTTGGATTTGTCTAATGAAGAATTCAAAGATTCATCACAAGCTCTTTCAAAATGCTTTGAGAAAGCTATCTCAGAGAAGCCAAAACTTGCTGATGAAGAGTTTGATGAGCATCAGAAGCAACTTGGAATATACTCGTTTGGACGTGGCTATTCATTCTTGGATGTCGCTGAGGACAAAGGAACAATTTGTATTGACTCAAAAGAGCTCATTGAGGAGGAAGATGAGGTCAAGGTATGTTGTTTGATATATTCTATCAATTAAAGTTTTGTCCGAGATCTCTATTTTTTTAAGTGAGAAAATGACCACGACCGATGCAAGCGATACAGCCTAACGGATAATCTCCGTTGGGCCTTATCGCTTGCATCGGTCGTGTTCGGACTTGAAGAGGAAGATGAGGTCAAGTATGTAGTAAAATATATTCTCATGATTTAAAGGAAAAGGAGATGAGATGGGCTTGATGCAAAATCTCTATCTTGTGTCAGTTTGTCCAAGTTCTCCATTAGAAGTGTCAGAAGTCGATCACGACCGATGCAAGCGACAAGGCCCATCAGATATTTTCCGTCGGTCCTCATCGCTTGCATCGGTCGTGTTTGGACTTTAGGAAGATGACTTCAAGGTATGCAGTTAACTATATTCTCAAGAACTTTAGGTTAAGGATTTGAGATGGGAACAATGCAAAATCTCTTTCTTGTATCAGATTTGTCAAAGTTCTCCATTCGAAGTGTCAGAAATGGATCACGACCGATGCAAGCGATTATGCCCATCGGATATTTTCCGCTGGGCCTCATCGCTTGCATCGGTCGTGTTTGGACTTTAGGAAGATGACGTCAGGGTATACAGTTAACTATGTTCTCAAGAACTTTAGGTTAAGGATATGCGATGGGACCAATGCAAAATCTCTTTCTTGTATCAGATTTGTCCAAGTTCTCCATTCGAAGTGTCAGAAATGGATCACGACCGATGCAAGCGATTAGGCCCATCGGATATTTTCCGTTGGGCCTCATCGCTTGCATCGGTCGTGTTTGGACTTTAGGAAGATGACGTCAGGGTATACAGTTAACTATGTTCTCAAGAACTTTAGGTTAAGGATATGCGATGGGACCAATGCAAAATCTCTTTCTTGTATCAGATTTGTCCAAGTTCTCCATTCGAAGTGTCAGAAATGGATCACGACCGATGCAAGCGATTAGGCCCATCGGATATTTTCCGTTGGGCCTCATCGCTTGCATCGGTCGTGTTTGGACTTTAGGAAGATGACATCAAGGTATACAGTTAACTATGTTCTCAAGATCTTTAGGTTAAGGATATGAGATGGGACCAATGCAAAATCTCTTTCTTGTATTAGATTTGTCCAAGTTCTCCATTCCAAGTGTCAGAAATGGATCACGACCGATGCAAGCGATTAGGCCCATCGGATATTTTCCGCTGGGCCTTATCGCTTGCATCAGTCGTGTCTCTTGCTTTTCTTTCTAATAGTTTCAAGTTACTTCACATGTTTTCTTAAGTGTGCTTGCACTTCATCTAACCATGTTTTTCATTTTTATCACAGTTAACTTTATTGGATGAAGACAATTACCTTGGCAGGGGCAAGGGAACAAGAAAAGCCTTAGAAGAGAAAGGAAAAGCAAAGGTGGATATTCATTCTATTATCCACTACCTTCCAAAGTTGGACCCAGCCACTTTTTGTGTTATTCACAAGCACTATAGTGAGGAGCCAGACTTTGGATTATTCTGCTTGAGGACTCTATCAAAATACATGGGTTTTACTCCAATACCCTTTAATGCTTTCAGAGTTTTACTGCTTGAAAGAGCAACTGCATTCAGAATTTTTGGATATGCCCCTGGACTCAATGCTTCAAGGGCAGGGTACTTTCTTTGTTATTCAAGCTATGCAATGGCTGCCGGGGTGTCAAATTTAAAAAGCATTGCTGGATACAGGAGAAAAGAGTTCCTGAGATATAGAGGTGATTTGCCAGAGCCAAGCTCTTTCAAAAGGCTCAAGGAATGACTTGATTTTTTCAAATTCTATACTCAACAAATGTACATATACAGAAATTGCCCAATGTGATATAAGACATTGCAAATTGATACATGATTTGATGCAGTTTGTGATATTGATACATGATTTGTCTGGAGATAGCCATATCCTTCTGATTATATTTGGCATGAGGTCCTTTGTAATTGTCTTCTAAAGAGCTTGAAGGTCTGCAACTTGAGTGATGCTTAACTACTTCATGTACCAGAGCATCCAAGGAGATATCTGCACAAGGTAGTTCTGGAGGAGAAGACTCCTGCATATGGTGAGCTAAAGAGAATATGTGAAACTCAGATTGGTGAAGTTACACGATGTTGCTTGCCAAGGAATATAAAGCAATTCAATTCTCAGTATTTCCTGAATGGAACAGTAGCACTGGTGAATGGTCTATGTCAATCAGCATGGTAATCTCTTAGGAACCGGCACGTGTCCAATATTCCTCTGAGTGTCAATATAGGGAAGTGCACGTGCATGAGCCCAAGCTCAAAAATGCACATTGTTAGTGACAAATGTTGCTTTGAAAAGAGGAGAGGTCCTTTGTAATTGTCTTCTAAAGAACCAATCAAAAAGCTCTCTGAAGGCATTGCTCTTTGTTACTCCTCCTCCTTTCCTTGTACACCTAAAGAAGCTTGTCCTTGCTTGATAATGAGATTTTTCCATGCCTTGGGTGTTCCACATGGCAAGTGGTTCTTTTTCTGCAAAGAATGCACCATGCACAAGAAGAATATGCTGGAAAGCAGAAGAATTTCATTAGATCTTTATTTCAATTAAAAATAAATAAATTGAATAAAATATCTTTGGAGCTCACCAAGTAGTATGTTATGTCTTTGGCACCCCATGCCTCTATGATGGTTTCTATAAGCTCTGTGGTCGCCTTTCTGAAATCTGTCACATAACTTTTTGATGTTACGTGCTGCCTCATGATCTTTAAAAGATTATCTAGTTTGACCCACACCTCCATTCTCTTTTTTGCTATTTCTGGTTTGCTTTTTACATTAGTCGTGACCTCACAAAATGTTTTCCATGAATTCCACATGGCATTAAGTTGTTTGCCATCATGGTTGCTGAAGAATCTCCTTGCTTTTGCACCTCCCATTGAGACATCCTGTAAAACATCACCTGTATTTTGTGAAAGCTTTGGATCTTTTCTTAGATGAACATCACCACCATGAAACCCCATTTCTGAAAGAAGACATTCACATTTTTTTATGCATTCATCTGCAAGAGTTGTAGGCTTGATAGAATATGCATAATCCAAGTGAAGACGGACCAACTTGTCAATGATTCTTAACTCTGCATGTAGTGTACATATGTGTACATTTGTCAATGCTATTGGAAGTATGGGATCCCAAATCATTGAAGAAGATGAGTAGTTACGAAGAATAACATTTTGTCTAGAAGGAGCCTCTTCACCCTCAGCTCTAGTAATCCATCCATTTGTGCCTGGGCTTTGCATGCAGTACAAGCAAGGGTATTTAGAATTTGCTCCCCCACTTATACCAAACATGCATTTGAGTGTCTTTAGGTCTCCACTCAAATGCCACTCAACTTGAAAGTTTCCGTAGTCTTTGACATTCAACAATTCTCCTGCATGATGCCCTTGGATAACATTTGGAATGTTTGTCTGTGAGAATAACCATTTAAGTGTTTTATGGCTCTCAGATGGAACTTGAGCACAGCCAACCCACCATAACTCCATTTCTGATTGTACTTTGAGAGATGGAGTATCCAATTTCCCAAGGCTATAGTCCAAAGCTTTGTTCATCAGTGCAATGCTTATTCTCTCCATCTTTTGATGTTTTTTAAGCTCAGCTTCATCAAGTTTGATTACAAATTTCAATAGACCAGAACATTCATGCTCTTTTATATTATAGAACTGAACCATGTATGTTTGAAGTTTTATAACATCTATCCATATGTTGTTAAATGCATTGTAAGTGAAATGTAACTTTTGTTTTCCTACTTCATAAGGCATGTTACCGTGAATATGTTTATATTCACCAAATACTGATGTGATCTTCTTATTCAAGCAGAGCCGAAACTTTCCTACATGATGGGGTCTAGGCAATCCAAAACTTCTAACTTTGTTAAATTTTAAAAATTCACACCAAACTTTTGAAATTGCTCTATAACCTTTCCTACTCACTCCGACACTATCACAAATATTTTGAATTTGAGATGGTTCTAGTAAAAGATTCATTTCTGTCATGAGTTTTTGAAAAACAAAGCGTTTCAAGCATGTATTTTCATTTAGTTTCAATAGTTTTAAAACATCATTTTGACTCAAAATTTCATTACAGAAATGTATGCGCTCAAAACTGCTCGACATATTGAAACCTAGCACATTTGTCACATGATCTCTAACAATTTTCATTCTTTTCTTTTTCTGGCCAGATTTTTCAGTCAAATCTAAAAAAGGTTTTACTCGTTTTGACCGCATTCTCAAACCTATAGGAGTTTCTTTCAATTTTTTAAAAGACTCTAATTGAGAAGATAAAGTGGATAATTTGTTTTCTAGCTCCCTAATATGTAAATTCTTCTGGTGTAGTGTGTTTTGTAAATAGTTTATGTATTGTACATAATTCCTTGAAATATCCCAGAGCCTTGAACAATAGCCTCGTAAACCATCCTCACCATCTCCCACAAATCTAATCAGATCATGAAGATTATGAAAAGGGGGGTACCTTCCAGTTTGTGGATCAATTGGATAAACAGATCCATCTGTCCATATGTCGATATGTTTCTTGCCTTCCTTTCGCAATCCATCTACTTCAAGAGGATGAAGAGCCCTTCGAAATACGTTTCTTGTCGTCGCATACTCCTGACTAACTGCAATGTTGATATGGAACTTTTTACAATGATTTCGAATGTTTGAAAGCTCAGGGAGAGTATTTGGGTTAACGTTCTCCATGGTCTGCTATGAAAAATGACCAGCAAGTGTCTAAAATGACGTGAAAGGGAGAAACAGGCTTGCTATGAAAAGTAGAGAAAAAGAGCGCAAAACGTGATCAGCACACATTATATAGGTCCGTGAACAAGAGGAAAATTCAACTTTTGAGGCGTAAGATATCACACAAACTTCGAGGCGTAAGATATCACACAAACTTTTCATGATTATATGATACGAGTTTCTCTCTCTTCAAAATTTGCATAAGATACGTTTTAAATGAACTTACACGGAATTTCTTAAAGGATTTGACAACTTTAATCCCGATTAAGCACAACTAATTGAAATCCTTACACGGCCCTTTTTGGGCCGTTTTTCGCCCTAATGAGACATCCCAGCGAGTGCCAAGCAGGGCAATATTCATCAACCGATGTGGAGGATTCGTCTACTGGAAACCTACCCAGAAATGGTCAGAACATGGAATAACATGCCTTTGTACATCAAATACAACCCATGCTACTGCCCTGTGTTTCGAAGAAGGTCATGGCCAGAATACACAAAAACGGTGCTGACAAACAAAGGATGTGAGAAATGGCTCAATTATGTTTACTTGGCACTGTTGGAGTTAGACGTCTGCGGAAGCACGCGAACAGCACAAGGAAGAAGAAGAAGCTTGGAGCACAACACACAAGACTGAATGTATTACTAGAGAATGTACAAAAATAAGTAGCCCATTAGGACAATAGGCGTATATACAAGCCGGGGGAGAAAAACCTCCTAAAGAGGGAAAAAAGTGCCCCGGCGGTCCTAGAGTGTTCACACACATCACTACCTAAATATATCAACAAATCCCCCCTGGGAGTGATGCGGTGAACAAGGAGCTGGCACTCATGTATAAGGAAGTGCCGAGCTATGTGGAAATCACTCCACAAAAGGAAGTAAGCCCAAAGCTTTGCGGAAAGCTTCAAACTTCTCCCTAGGCAGAGCCTTCGTGAAAAGGTTTACAATGTTCTCCTATGTGGGCACATATGCCAAGCTGATCTCCCCAGCAGAGAACCTCTCCCTGACATAGTGATAATGCACCTCAATGTGTTTAGTGCGAGCATGGAACACAGGTTCCTCGCAACTGCCAATGCACTCTGACTGTCAGTGACAATGGTGGTGGCAGAAGACTGGCCAACACCCAAATTAGCCATAAGGCGTCTGAGCCACACACACTCAACAGTTGTTGTGAAAGCTGCCCTATACTCAGCCTCACAACTGGAAGTGGCCACAGGAGGCTGCTTCTTGCTCAACCAAGATATACATGAGCTACCAAGCATGAAGCAAAAACCACTGGTGGACACACGAGTGTCATAGCAACCAGCCCAATCTGAGTCAGAAAAAGCATGCAAATCTAGCGGTAGTGATCCCCCCTTGGGATAAAACAACCCAAGTAGCCGAGTACCACTCAAGTAGCGAAAGATGCGCTTAACCGCTTTCCAATGCGTGACTCCTGGGCAATGCATAAACCTGCTCATCTGTGAGACAGCAAATTGAATATCTGGCCGAGTAATGCATAAGTAAATCAAGCATCCAACAGCCTGCTGATAGAGAACAGCATCAAATGCATCTCCAGCATCATGAAGACTCAATCGTAAACCTGTCTCCATAGGAGTGGCAATAGGCTTACAGTCTTCAAGGCCAAAACGCTGCAATAATGTGTCAATATATTTCGTTTGACACAAAGCCATTCCACCATCAACTTGCATAAATTGAATGCCCAAATAGTGATGCAAATGCCCCAAATCAGACATCTCAAATGAGGCATGCAAATCAGCCTTGAAATCAGCAATATGCTTCTCAAGAGGACCAGTGAGCAGCATGTCGTCTACATAGACAACAATGATCAGAAGCACATCATTAGCACGCTTAACATATAAGGTGCTTTTAATTCGACTGTTCTCAAAACCATGTGCAATCAGATAGGCATGTATTTTCTCATACCAAGCACGTGGTGCTTGCTTTAAACCATATAACGCCTTCTTTAACCTGCACACCTGGTTTTCATGCCCTTTCTGCACAAAGCCACGGGGCTGAAAAACATACACTTCTTCATGCAAGTCACCATTCAAAAATGTTGTTTTAATGTCCAACTGATGTACATTCAAACCATGATGGGCTGCAAGTGCACAAATGCTCCGAACAGTAGTCATACGGCATGTAGGTGCAAAGGTCTCATCAAAATCAATGCCTCTTTCCTGCGCATAACCCTTTGCAACAAGCCTAGCTTTATACCTGTCAACTGTACCATCAGGTTTACGCTTCAGCTTGTATACCCACTTAGTGCCAATGGCCTTCTTGCCAGGAGGCAAGTCACATAAAGACCATGTACCATTCTTCATTATAGCATCATATTCAGATTGCATAGCAGCCATCCAATTTTTTGATATTTGTGCTTCATCAAAAGAAACAGACTCATTCTCATCACAGAGACTAGATGCAGCCATAGCATAGCAATCTGATGCAAAGGAGGTACTATGAGAGCCTGAACGAGTATGATATGACAAAGGTGCATCTAATTTGCTGTCACGCAAAGTCTGCACCAGCCATTTTGGCATAGTTTTTGCCTGTTCAATATCAGCTCTCTCATCAACAAGTGCATCATGTAAATCTGCATCAGAAATGGAATGATCTGCATCATCATATGAAACCTGCAAAGGCTGAGAAGTTGCCTCATTAGGACCAGCGCTAGCCTGTCCACTTGTAAAAAGAGGCATCAAAGTATCATACATGTCTTTGGAGCTAACAGATGTCTCCTTAGTACATGAAAGCAATGGCTGAATAACATCTTCCACAAAGACAACATCACGGCTAACCAGAATGCGTTTAGTCTGTGGATGATACAGACGATAGCCTTTACTTTCAGAACTGTACCCAACAAAAATACATTTTACTGCCTTATCATCCAATTTTCTGCGATGTTGTTCAGGCACTAATGCATATGCCAAACAACCAAAAACACGCAAATGAGCAACAGATGGCTTGCGGTCATGCCAAGCCTCATATGGAGTGATAGACTACAACGCTTTGGTGGGACACCTGTTCAGTACATATGCTGCACAAATGACAGCCTCAAGCCAGAAACTATGTGGTAAAGCCTGACTTTTGACCATGCACCTCGCCATCTCCATGAGTGACCTGTTCTTTCGTTCAGAACCTCCATTCTGTTGAGGTGTATACGGCACTGTACACTGGTGTTTTATCCCACGTTCAGCCAGAAATGCATTAAAATCTGAAGACATATATTCCCCCCCTCGATCAGAACGGAGGGTGCCCATTTTACATGCTGACAGATTTTCAGCCAAAACCAAAAACTGTTTGAAGCACATGAACACTTCGGACTTTGCTTTGAGTGGATATACCCATGCATGCCTGGAAAAACCATCAATGAAAGTCACGAAGTAAAGATAATTTCCAAAAGAGGGTGTCTGCATAGGACCACAGACATCACTATGTACAAGCTGCAATTTCTGCATAGCCCGAACTGAACCATCTTTTGGAAAGGAAGAACGCTGCATTTTGCCCAAAATACAGCCTTCACAAACATGTTTTCCAGGTGCCTCAAGTTTGGGCAAAGAGGACATCATTTCAGATTTTTGCAGGCGTAACAAACTAGCAAAATTCAGATGACCAAAGCGTGCATGCCAAAGCTTTGCATCTGACATAGCCTGAGAATCATGAATTGCACATGCCGAATCATTCACAGATCTTTCATAGTCTATGAGCTTATACAGCCCACGACATAAAATGCCAGAAGCAATAATCACATCGCCATTTGAGAGATCATGGACTGTACACCTGTCATCAACGAATTTCACAACCAAGCCAATCTTGGCTAATGTAGAAACTGATAACAGGTTCTTTTTGATCCCTGGCACAAATAAAGCATCTGACAAAGTGAAAGAACTACCATCAGCAGTAGTCAGAATGATCTTACCAACTCCCATAATAGGATAAGAGGAGTTATTGGGGCATGTGACAGTATTCCCTGTAGGGGCAGGCTCGAGTGAAGAGAAGAAACTGCGCTGCGAGGTAATATGTTTGGTCGCCCCACTGTCAAAGTACCAAACATCTGAGTCTACTGCAGACATGCACTGATCATGAGAAGATGGGTCAAAACTGCAGACAGTAGTAAACGCCCATTCTTCTTCCTGCACAAGATTTGCAGACTCTGTTTTTGGTGTAGAGGCCTCTGCAACAACCATTCCAGCCTCTTTCTTCTTTGCCTCTTTAGCATCCAGTTTTGGACAGTTCTTTATAATATGATCATTTCCTTTACAGTACTTACAGAACAATTTCTGGTTTTCTGATTTCTTCTCATCTTTATCCTGGTTCTTCGATTGTGCAGCATTTTGCAGATTTCTGCTTACTAGTAGAAGAGCTCCATTTTCCTTTGCCCTTCTGACTAGCCAGGAAAGCTTGATCTGCAACACGCATAATGGACCTGTTCTGCCTGGACTGATCTTCCTGCAATAGAACAGAGACTAATTCCTCAAATGACAAGGCATTCGGATTGCCTTTCATCATCAATCGAAGAGTAGAGGCAAAACTCTGATATGAATCAGGAAGGCCATTCAGAACGGTCTGCACAAGTGAACTATCTGGTATAACCTCATCAGCAGAAATCAATTGTTCCTTCAGGTCTTTGATCTTTGTAAGAAAACTGTCCATCGAATCACCTTCATTCATGTGCTCACTCTCCAACTGTTTTCGGAGGTAAGCAACACGAGCCTCATTCCTAGCTTGGTACAAAGTGGTAAGTGTATCCCAAGCATCCTTTGCTGTTCTGCAAGAGCGAATGTGAGGAATAATGGCACGTTTGACAGACAAAGCTATCAATGCATGTGCTTGGGCATCTCTGCCATCCCAACGAATCTGCTCTGCAGTAGGTGCAACAATAACAACAGCACGAACAAGAATCTGCGGAATATCATCTTCGACACCATCTTCATCAGCTCCAACACCTGTATTTGCAGTACATGTCGTTACAGGTGTAACAAGACGTTTTTCAACACCCTGCACAATGTTCCACAATCCTTTTTCAACCAGTACATGTCGCATCATATAAGCCCATAATGGGTAGTTGGTACCATCCAACTTATCCTCAACAGCCAACATACAGAATACATCACTGCTTTCAGCCATGGCCAGTGACTAAAATACCTTGATGCAGAAAATTGACTGTATCTCAAAAAGTTGAACAGAACTGCCCAGACGAGTTCTGCTAGACCTGTAGCAGACTTCGAGACGCTTAAACTGGCGAACAAAAACTGGTATATACCTTTGGCACAAAAGGACGAAATAGCCTACACAAGCACTGCGATAGTGCGTTCGGAGGCCGAAACGAGCTCAGATCGCGATTTCGGCACCACAAAGGGAAGCTGTTTTGATCTCGGAAACACCCTGAGTATGCTCACCAAATTTTGTGCGAATCTGAGACTACAAACGGAGGAGTGTCGACGGTGCCCTAGAAGAAGCAACGACCTACTCTGATACCAATTGTTGGAGTTAGATGTCTGCGAAAGCACGCGAATAGCACAAGGAAGAAGAAGAAGCTTGGAGCACAACACACAAGACTGAATGTATTACTAGAGAATGTACAAAAATAAGTAGCCCATTAGGGCAATAGGCGTATATACAAGCCGGGGGAAAAAACCTCCTAAAGAGGGAAAAAAGTGCCCCCGCGGTCCTAGAGTGTTCACACACATCACTACCTAAATATATCAACAGGCACCACCCAAAGGCCAACCTACCATAGGGTACATGATCTCGACGATTGGGCATTGGGGGGTCAGGTTTAAAAATGTGCCTGACGTCATGGCCCAAATGTGCTTGAAAATTTTTGAGCTCATGTTGGTCACATTCAGGACTTTCAAAAATGTCAAGGAACCTCATCTGTCAGCCCTTGGATTTAATGAAGGAAATCAGGACCTCGTCTACGACATGAGCGCAACACCATCTATTAATGTTGTATATGCATGGCACGCACACATCAAGTATCTACCAGCCTGCTTCAAACAAACGTTTGAAGAAATGTTCGTCACGGGATTCTGGGAATATCACTTAGAGATATTCATTCCCAAACCATCACATTTATTGCAGTTGTTTGTAGTGGAACAAGCTCTCCATTCAGAAAAGTTACGTATACCACATCCAGAGGTTCCCGGGCCGGTAGATTGGGATGCTCTACTCACGGACTTGGCCAAAGGGTTGCGCATTGCAGAACACCACTTAGCACAAGACGTCGTCGAGTACTACATCCAACGAACCACCCAACAAGGGTCTGTCAGGGACGACAGACGCGAGAGAGGGGGGGGTGTTGGAACTGAAGGACTCACTAGGCAAGGAAGCTTAAGAAGGGAGTCAGAGAGAAGAGAAAGTACAAGCAGACAGAGCAGTCAACGACGACCTGGCAAGTAGGCCAATATTTTTTCAAGACACTAACGCATATAAGAGAGGTAGACACACAAGGAGAAGGAGCAAGTAGGGAGCTCCAGGAAATGTATGTCAAAATGTTAGAAGAAATCCCTACAACAATAGTGATTTTCATCACTAAAAACCATTGTAAATACCATTTCATATTTTTGTAGCTCCATTTTGTGCAAGCCAAGGAGTCCTTGAGCTTGAGGAGCTTTAGAAGTACCTACCTGTCAGTTTTCACATTTTTTAGACTTCGTTTGAACCTCCAAATAGGGTAGAGAACCTAATTTTTAACTAGGCCGGACACTAGGTCTGGACAAGGCCAAAACCTAGTCAAAAACTATAAAAAGAGCTAGAGAGCTCATTTTTGGGGTAGCTTGTAATTGAAATGAACTTGTAAGAACTTTTTGAAAGGAATCTAAGAATTCCATTGCTTCTCACTCTTTGTCTTGCCGTGTGTGCACGTGTGTGTGTATGTGTGTGCATGTTTGTGTGCTTCTCACTCACGCACTTGTGCCTCCACTTGCTAAAATTTGGTGTAGCTCAGTGATGAGTAGCACCTCCTTTAATGTCAATCCGGGAAGACGTGAGGATGGTATGAAGACCTCGAGCAAGTGGAGGCACAAGTGTGTGAGTGAGAAGCACACAAACATGCACACATACACACACACGTGCACACACAGCAAGACAAAGAGTGAGAAGCAATGGAGTTCTTAGATTCCTTTCAAAAAGTTCTTACAAGTTCATTTCAATTACAAGCTACCCCAAAAATGAGCTCTCTAGCTCTTTTTATAGTTTTTGACTAGGTTTTGGCCTTGTCCAGACCTAGTGTCCGGCCTAGTTAAAAATTAGGTTCTCTACCCTATTTGGAGGTTCAAACGAAGTCTAAAAAATGTGAAAACTGACAGGTAGGTACTTCTAAAGCTCCTCAAGCTCAAGGACTTATTGGCTTGCACAAAATGGAGCTACAAAAAAATGAAATGGTATTTACAATGGTTTTTAGTGATGAAAATCACTATTGTTGTAGGGATTTCTTCTAACATTTTGACATACATTTCATGGAGCTCCCTACTTGCTCCTTCTCCTTGTGTGTCCACCTCTCTTATATGCGTTAGTGTCTTGAAAAAATATTGGCCTACTTGCTAGGTCGTCGTTGACTGCTCTGTCTGCTTGTACTTTCTCTTCTCTCAGACTCCCTTCTTAAGCTTCCTTGCCTAGTGAGTCCTTCAGTTCCAACACCTTAGGATACATCTCAGCCAAGATAGGACATTGAGAGGTATTCAGCATGTTAGACGAACGACCAATCAAAGCCGAGGATATAGACCTGAGAGCTCACTCAAATGAACACAGTGATGAATGTATGTTCACTAGCACTATGGAAACCCCTTCATCGAGTACTTCATGTGAGGATACACTGAATTCTACTTGCACACCATCTTCTAATCTAGCAAGTCACAAGAGTATCATTCTATCTGAAAACAGCCTTAGCGAAGAACCACGCACAAGAGAGACTAGTTCTTCGGGTAATCACAAGTCTGCACCTATTAGAATATGCCCCATTCCTTACACTAGACAGGCTTGGATAAGGAAGGATCAAGTGGCTGCATATCATCAACAACAGAAACATTATCGACATCAGAACGACCCATCGAACAAGCGAGTAAATCACTTTGGACACCGAGGTCCACAACGAATTGCTAGAATATGGATTCCAAAGAAAGTGGTAGCCGCCCAACCAGCCCGCACACAAATATGGTTTCCCAAGTCATGTACTCAAAGAAGAATCACCAAAAAGGACAAGTCAAGGAACAAGGAAAATCATTATGGTCTAAAGGCAAAACGACAGAAGCTAAACTGCTACAGGATAGAGCAGGAGTCTACATACAATTCACATGTCATTCCAAGATTCAAAAAGCAGACAAAGCAGAAGCACCAAATGAGAAGCACCGCATTCACCAGGAATGTTGGGAACACGATTTCTCCCAACATAATAAAGCAGATTTGGATGCCGAAAGACAAGACAAGCTGTATACATCTACCAAATAATTCGAGTTGCACACATTTGGAGTTACCAGAACCCAAAGTATGCATAATAGGGCCACATTACAAGGCCAAGCATTCGGCACGTTATTCTTCTATTTCAAGATAGTAAAGCACATTTTCCTCTTGGGAAATAGGAGAGCACTTGTACATAATCTAAGGAAAATTACTAAAAATTAATAACCGCTTCGGCTATGAACTAACTTTTCTGTTTTTCTTTCAGACAAAAACAAAAAAATATCTAAAAGTAGGAAAAATCCCAGGTATTACCTTTCTCACACTCACGGGGAAGGGACGACACCATTCACGCGGAGCATTGCCAATCTTATGAAAGACAACTGAAGGAGAATTTTGATCCTATCTGGCCACTAATTCATACTCTATATTGAGTGCAGATGTCATCTACTAATTCCGAATCTACGCAAGAGGAAGAGGTCCAACTTCTTCCATTGGAATCAATAACAAAAGCAAGAGGCCATTGGTTTCTGGATGACCAACCAGTATCGGATTTCATTTTCATGGCAACCATCAAGATTATGGACCGAGATCACTATTTCCCCATCATGTCACAAGATTTCAAGACTATCATCCAAGGATTACCGCGCATGACAGATGTCTGGACACAAGCCGGAACTGATGCATTCTTAAGACTGCCGATCTATATGCCAGATTTCCAGAGATGTATGCAAGTAATGAATACACTTTAATCTGCATCGAATAAGATATCAGTCCCAGAGGCAAGAGTACTGGATAAAGTGAGTGCCTGGAAAACGATTCAATTCACTCATGAGCTAATTAACTGAGCTTTCGGGTGGAATCAAGAAGAAATCCGAATGTCAAAGATGAATGTCATGATCCGAAAAAGAAAACCTTTCTGGAAATCAACAAAACTGATATTGAAGATGTTGTTCGCTTAGTGCACCAGCACTTTCGTTTTCCAAGCATGCATAGATATACATCACCTCAAAAGATCGTGGTGCAACTGCTCTCACATGCTATGAGGCAAGTCGGAAATCAAGTAAATATGACTCCATATGTTCAAGACTGTCTATTTGAAGAAAAGAAGAAGTGGGGTCAGAAAAAGTTTCTAAATGGTAGTTCGGCCTTGACCCTACTTATTTATGAAGCACTGGATATGAAGTACTGCTTGCGCGTGATGCCAACCTCAACAGAGTTAGCCAAATATGCCAAGTCAGCGACGGTTCCAAAGAAAAAGAAAACAGCCATCCCTATTGAAGAAGTAGGAACCAGTTCAAAGAAACACATGAGGGGTACAAAGCGCCTTAGAGAGGAAGAAGCCCAGGTTACATCCCAATCAAAGAGGACACACACATTGCCAAAGATTCCTGGGACCCAACAGCCAATTACGAAAAGAGACCTCTCTGCAGCCCTGGAAGAAACGCATCAGTATATGCGGGGGCAAGTAAATTTGAATATTCAAGGTCACCATTACAGACAGGCAAGCCAGGAAAAGAAACAGAAGGATAAAGAACATACTCATCAAGTACCTTCCAGATACAAAGAAATAGGGTTGGAGGAATCAAGATCTAATGAGGAATCAAGCCCTGAGAAGGACACCCTGGATACTGACATACGAACAAAAACACACAATGAGGATTGGACAGAGATCAACCAAGTCGAAGTCACGCCAGACAACCAATAGGGATAGGCAAAGAGCCAAGAACCCACTGAACCAGAGCACGTCATTCAATTGAATGATAATTCAAAGATCAGTATCAAGGAAGCTCCAATAACTAATAAAGATGTAGTGCCACCTATCAAAGAAGAAATACAAACTTCAGTGGACCAAGAATCAGGCTAACAACCAAGTAAGGAGCCCATTGTGATTGAGGTACTTGATGATACACCTCAAGGTAAGAATGACCACATGGAGGCTGAGCCAAGGATCCAACTTCACATTAGGAAGCCCCATGATACTACGTTACACGTGGCACAAGGGAAAGATGTGACAACAGGAGCAGAACCGAGTATCCCCACCACATGGTTAAATGTGGACGTAACTCAATTGAAACCTATTGTTAAGCAAATGATACAAACGGCCATGGACACGCAACAACATATGATGAAAATAGATGCGGATTACGACAAGGCCATGAGGGAAAAGAATCAGTTTCAAATCATGAGTGAACAACTGTCCGCAAAGCTCATCCAGGCCCAAAAAGAGACTGATGCCAAAGAAATGGAGTTACTTGCAATCAAGACACAATGCGATGCATTGATGCACCAGCATCATCAGCTACAGAAAAAGCTGACAGAATTACAAAGACAACATGACGCCAGTGAAGCAGACAAAGAGAGAATGAAAGCTAGAAGTAATCTACTCGAAACACAACTGAAAGTATACATGGAAGAAAACGATAGCTTACGCGGCCGCAATAAAGAATTGATGAAGGCATTGCTATATGACCAGCCTATAGAAAATCGGGAGACATCCGTCGATGACCAGAAAGAATTAAGCGATCAAAATGAGAAATATGCAGAGTTGCTAAAGCAAGAGCAAGCCCTCACAAAAGAATGGGAAAGAAAGTACATCCGTGAAACCAAGGAACTTAAAATGCAACTGCAAAATGTGAACGCCAAACTTGTAAAAAGTTATAGCGAAAACATGGATCATGTAGCAGAAATTGGCAATGAGTTGCTTGCGACAAAAGAAGCATTAAGGGCAGCAATGCAAGAAGTTAAAGAAAAGACTGAATGACTTGCACAATTAGAAACAAAAGCAGAAGAAAAAGTATCCATCGGGACACCAGTAGAGCCAACGCAAAAAAATCCTATTGACGAGGTAGAGGTACGTCCTCTATCTCCCCCGATTTATAATTCTCCAATAAAAGAGCAGATGGCGGAAACACATGATGATCATCCAATGCCATATACTACAGAAATAAGTCAGAAGGAACGGGCACTATTGGCTTATACAGGTCTTGAAGAAACATTGAATCAAAAGAAAGGTAAATCAAAAATTCATATTTTTGAGGAAGAAGAGAATGTTGAATTACTAATTGAAAATGAGGAATTGCCAAGGTTTGATGGAGAATATGATGAACCAAAAACTTCAAGAAGTGGAGAACTCAAAAGGTCATCAAGGAACAAAAGACAACCTATAAGTTATAGCTATGATACTTCTTTCTTGACAACTAAAGATTATGCTTACATAGTGAAAGCAGATGAAGACTCATCTACATACGATGAAGCCAAAGTCTTAAATTAGATGTGTTCAAAAGCCCTGTGGTCAATTCATACTAGGTTGTGAGCTCTGAGCATAACACTGAGACCTTCTCATCCCAAAATAGAAGGTTTTCTTGACCCCTTGCAAAGTAGAAGTTAGATGTTCCCAAGGACTTGATGGATTATTATACATTCTTTCGAAGCTAAAGGATTCTACTAAGCATTCTTTAGTTACTTTGGCTAGTGTAGGGTAGGTTTGTTGCAACACCTAGTCATCTCTGAACACATGTCATCACCTCTTCACAACATATATATGCACACACATGCACACCTAAAAGCTTGCATTCATACATACATATGTAAACATTGTTAGATCCTTCGTGTGATACAAGTAAGGATACAAATCATATTAACATGGTGCTAGAGATTCTTAAACCAATTTCACTTTGTTAAGATCGATTAAAATGTCTTGCTTGGAGATAAGGCACCCAAGCTATTTACCACAATGCATCATAAATATGGATTTCACTAAATTTAAAGAAATATGGACATCTT
This sequence comes from Ceratopteris richardii, assembly GCA_020310875.1. Lineage (NCBI taxonomy): Eukaryota > Viridiplantae > Streptophyta > Polypodiopsida > Polypodiales > Pteridaceae > Ceratopteris > Ceratopteris richardii. Next base: position 32,533,856 of record CM035442.1, on the reverse strand, counting down.
TGTAGTATTCAAATCATAATCATAGGTAACCAAAGTGCTCCCATGTGTAGCTAGATATCAAAACCTTACATCTGAATACGCTTAAGAAATCCATTATCAAAGGAGAAAATATTTCCTAAATACATATTTGAAAAGTGTTGGGTACATTTTAGAGACCAAAATACATTACTTTGCAAGCATAAGTTCTTTTATTTGGGATAAACATGATCTTTGGTACATCTAATTTGATCGTTCCACTGAAAACATCCATAAATCAATACATCTCCTTTCCCACTACCTCATCAAGCACACTATCTAAGAATGGCAACAAAAAAGGGTTAAGGATGGTAGCTATATTAAACTTATAATGATCCACACAAGTTCATGGCTATTTTTTTCCTTCAAAATAATCACAACAAGGGAAAGCCATTTTGGTTTTTCAATAGGAACAATGAATCCAACCTTCAATAGTTCATTGATTTCTTGATTCACCATCTTAGCATAATTTTGATTCATTCAATGGTGTTGTTGTAAAAAGGAGTCACATCGAGTTTAACTAATATCAATGTTGATAGAAATGAAGGTCCAATCCTTATACATCCTTATAATCCAAGAAAAAACACATCCTTAAATTTTTCTAGTAGTTCTAACAAATTGGTTCTATAAGGTTTCAATAGATCTGTATAGATTTTTACTAATAATGTGTGCTCCAAAATTCCCAAGTTATAGGTTTTTGTTTGATCTTCTAATACTTTAACTCAAACATTTAGCTCTTTTTCTTCTACAATCTCTTCTAGAATTGTATGTTCACGAGTCATTAGATAATTGCATTTACCAAAGCTCACTTCAAAATAAATCATAGATAGTATCTGACTATCCAATAAACATTGATTACCCCTACCAAAAATAAATCTCAATAAGCCTATAGAAATATACGTTCCTCATAATTGGTCATCCTATCTATTGGATGTGATGGTTCTATGAATTCAAATGTTTTATAATAATTACATCTTGGCCTTGACTAAAGTCGATACAATTAGTTGACTATTTCTACATTACTTTCACTTGCTTGAGCCATGGGTGGCCAATAATCAAATGGTAGTTAGCCTTGCCTTTGCTTAAATCCAATATTACATTGAGGACATGAGACTAGTCTACCATTGGGGACATGAGACTAGTCTCCGATAATGAGACTAGTCTCCGATAATGCCCATTGGGGACATGAGACTAGTCTACCATTCACACAAAAAAGGGGTTGGCTTCTCATTCTTCCACCCAAGATACTTGCAAATTTGTAGAGTATCAATGTCCACTCCTGATCTACAATTGATTAATATCTTATTAAGTTAATGTCTTCAAACGTTCTCTACTAAATAGAGAATAGTGGGGCCTAAGACTAGGCTGCTATTTGCATAAAAAAGGGGATTGGCTTCATGTTCTCCCACCCAAGCTGCTTGCAAATTTGTAAATATTTTCACTCTTGACCTACCATCAATCAATACCTTATTACTTGAATGTTATATATAGCAAACTATATTAAGAGGTACTTCATGATCTACAAAGTTGGTTTCTTCAATTATTTTGGAAATAGAAGCTGCATCATGAAGGAACTTGGGGATAGAAAATTGTGGTAACTCCTACTACATCCATTGTTTAGCTTTTTGTTGTACATCATCTTGTTCTTCTATAGTGGGCCTTACTTGCATTTTGACTTGAGATATATTTTTTAAAGAGTGGATCTACACGACTAAAATTTTTAGTTCAAGGTAAGTCAATTTTAACAAATTTTCCATAGGGCTCAATGTCACCTTCTTCTCTAGTCAAATTCTCATGCATGCTCCCACTTGGATCTATATGTCCTTCTTCTAAACAAAAATTGCATTTTTGAGGGTATCGATACTCGGGTTGGGGTAATTGTGCTCATCTCCATTTATAAAATCAAGATTATGATTATTCCTATAAAAGTAATTATTATAGTTTTAGTTGTTCCTCTAACCTTGTTAGTGTTGTTTCTAGTTCCCATTATGGAGGTGATGGATGCTTTTGTGGATTCAATATATATGGAAGTGGATGAAGAAAAATGAGAATTGTCATTGGGAGGGGGGTACAATGGGTTGTGCACTTGTCGTTCACATTATGGTTGTTGCATAGATGGAAAATACTAATTCAATTGTGGATAAACTACAGGTGGAGGATAATAAGCTAGTGAATAGGAAGTTGGATATGACTTTGAAGATGAGCAAAGTGGTCTGGTGATTTGCCTGCTTGTTGTTGGGGTGGTAAAAGTTAATAGTATGGGGATCCATATATTCGACCCCAACTTGGTGAGCGGATAAATACTTGGTTTGAGCATGTCCATTGTGCAAACACTAATTAGTTGAATGATGTGAGATATCACAACTGGCACAATATAACTTATGTAGCGCACAGGATGCACCCATATCCCCAAATTCATGCATTTGGTGTAGTACACTTGTTGAAGAGGCTTAGTAATGTCTCCTCTTACATTTGCTAATTGTCTTTCTAAGGGGTCCAAATACTTAGTTATTTCACTAGTATCCCCCTTAGTAGTTGATAAAACCCATTTATTTTCTTATTTTAGAGCAATTGCGATGACTTTATATAGTGTCACTACTTTGATGTTGTAGATCCATATGATATCCCTTAAACGAGGTGGGAGCTCATTAATGAATCATCTTTCAACCATATCTAATGGAGGTCAACTATCAATCGAGAACTATATGCAGATATTGTGAAAGTCAATGTCATAGCTCTACACCAGTTGATGGGATTGTTATAGAGCTATGAAAAGTAGAAATGGTACATCAGAAACTATTTAAAATTTCCTTTGTTAAACCACATCTTTTCTTCATGTGCTAAGGTAGATTCAAAGAATATCACTGTTCTTTTCTAGTAGTTTGTAATGGTTTGCAAACATTCTCACATGTGCATCTAGATCAGCATTATAGTGCCCTTCAAATTTATTATAATGAAGGCTGGTGATGTAACTTTTTGGTACTCCTCATTATCTTAGAAGTTGTCATGTGAATATCACCAAATTTTGATTGATACGAGATCAATCTATCATGTGAATATTGCCGAATTTTGATTGTTATGTGCACGAAGAAATTATTGGCTACTCATGAAGGAGGATGAGTAGATTTGGATTCACTAGCACTATTGGGTAAATATCCTTGAAAATTTGATTATTAAGTTTCACAGATGCTAGAATTTGTTCGGATTTGGTGCGTTTTTATTAATCCAATCACTATGTCTCCTAAATGAAACTACATAATTTCCTAAAAATCTAGTTCTTTTATATTTGTCTTTGCAACATTTTCCAGTTCTAATGCTTGCAAATGTCTCGATTGCTCCACCATATTGTGACTTTGGGTCACTACGGTACTTTTTGGATTGTTTGGTGGGACTAATTAGATTTAGTCTAGGGCACTGAACAACGGGGGCCACCTTTTCTTTTCTTGAGTCTTGTAATTTAACAAATTAAAAAAAGGTCATTTTTTCTTATAGAGATGACTCTAGTGATTCTCTATACTTTTTCCCTATCACATTGGATAAGTGTATGTGTGTGTGTATGTGTGTGTATGCATATGTATCTATATGTGTGTATGTGAATGCATGTCTATGTATGTGTATGTGTGTGTATGCATGTGTATATGTATGTATGCATATGCATGTGTATGTATGTATCCATATGCATGCATGTGCCTACCTCTTTATCTCTCTGTGTCTCTCTTGCACTGTGTCATTGCATATGCCTCTCTCTCTCTCTCTCCTCTCTCCCCCCTCTCTCTCCCTCTCTCCCTCTCTCTCCCTCTCTCTCTCCCCTCTCTCTCTCTCTCTCCCACATGTTACAAATAAATATACCAATATAGAATGACACTTGGACTTTAGGAAACCAAAATTATAGCACTTTGACATCTAATGGAGTCCTTTGTCTCTTTCTTCCTAATTTTGGTTCCTTATATCCTTCATTTAGTAGTAATTTGTTATTTGCACTTTTTTGGTATGTTGCAAGAGTGTGGTTGTTTAAATGCATTGAATCTAGGACAAATGCCTTTGACAGATCCATTACTATCATTATTGGCGACCATATTTAATGTGTTGCATGTCATCCTTTCGAGTCTAGTACATCTATTATTGTGAGCACTTTTTCTAATTTGAAATTATAACTAGTAGAAAGAGTATTCCAATAGTAACCTAACAATATGGACAGGATGGACAAGAGAGAGATGTGTGTATTGACTACATTAATACAAGAGTGGATTGGCACATGAAGGGAGGCTTGATGAATGTACATGATAAGTTATGGAAAAAGTTACTTCATGGTCAATCTTCATTGCAAAACTTAAGCTTCATGGGAGACAATAAAAGAAAAGAAGTGCATGGATTTATAATGATTTAATTCTTATGCATACTAATTTGGGGCAAAATAGTCCCCCATCTCAATTTTTTGCACCATCCTTGGTGCATTGGCATGATGAAGGTTGGAGAGAAGCACATTTATTTTAAATTAGAGATGTAATGGCAAAGAAAAATACATAAACGCACGGTATTAGCGAAAAAGCTTTCGTCATGTGATCCAAGAGTGCAACTATGGAAATCCACACAATGTTGTAGGTTATATTTCATAAAATTCTTATGAAATGCATTGCATACCTTAAGAGTTTCTACATTTCCACATTGTATGCTTCAAGCTTTGACTCCAATCTCTCCTTCTCCACTTTTTCCCCGTGTTATAAATCCTTCTCTTGGTTTAGTACCCTGCCTACACCTTCCATTTTCTCCCCTTCTTGGTTTAACTCTTATTAGGGTACCTTTATGCATAGGACCATTCTTTAAGACCTTAGTGAATCATGGAATACCATGGATGTATGAATTATACTCATTCCACAATCCTTTCTATGCCTTATCCTTCAATAATTTATGTAAAGAATACTTATTATGTGTGTGCAAGGGATGCATAGTCGATTCAAATTGGTCTACTTTTGGGCTTCTAAGGTTGGCCATTATATGGTGAACTGGTGGATCATGGTCCAATTGGTCCAATTTTGGTCAACCATGATCGACCAATTTTCAACCATAATTGAAATATGGTCTAGTCTTGGTTCATCTTAATTAAGTAATCCTTGGTCCACACATAGACCATGGTCCACTTGGAATTTGTAGTTGGCCATCCCTTTGCCATTCTTTGATCAGCTATTGATTATAGCTCCCTAGACTATCTTTCAAAGCCTTTCTCTTTTTTCTTTTTCAAAAACACAAAGATAAATAGGCCGATCTATTCATTACACCATAATTTTTAGAAGGTTTTGTTATTTAAAATTCCGCTTGCTCATGCAATTGACTATAGTTTGTACATAATGAGATGATTTTACTCCTTATTCCGAAAATTCAACTTAGCAGCACTCTAGGTTCCCCATCAATCAATAAAGTAGGGCATCATCATCTTGGGAAGAGAAAATTGGCATCACCCATATTATGTTGTCATTTTCCAAATTCATGTGGAGTTGAATATGACCTTCTCTTGAAGTATTTACCCACACAAGTTTTTTCCCCACCATTGAAGCACCTTGTCTTGTCTAAGCCATGACCTCCCAATAAAAACGAGGAAATAATTCTCCCATGGTAATGAAACTAACTCCAATGCCAATTGAAATGAGAAACCTTGATGGACATGATTACATTATCCACCACTCTAAGGGTTTGATCTTGCATTCATTAGTGAGGGTTACCATGACAAATGTGTTCTCGGTGATAGAGAGTCCTAATTGCTTCATGATGAACTCAAGAATCAACTTGATGTTGGCATTGTTATTAATAATGACTCTTGTAATAAATTTGTTGCTAATTTCTACCATTAATTTACAAATTTGTTGATCAAGCACTTACAAAGAGGGAAATATATTACAATATCATCCCTACATAAGGGGAAACTCAGTGATGCATGTATTATCTTTAATAGATCATTTATCATGCTTTAGATGGTCTAACTCAATTCATACCATCTTACCCTTTGGTACATATAGCACTCATCGACAAGTGATCATAACTAGCAACCACACACCCTACGAGTATAATCAAGTGAAGGCTTGAATTAGACACCTTAAATTTTCAAACTGAGAGTTGACCCATCCAAGAGCATCGCAAGCATGTACCTAAATGATGGTTAACACATTGAAAGGACAAGGAGACACTCAAAAAGTAAACATAGACACACCACCTTCTACTCACTCAACAATGCAATCCAAAACACACACATAAGCGAACAATAAAATCACGGTATCTCCTAGCTCAAATATTGAAATATAGTCAATAGTGGGTTTTCTTTCAATAAAGAATTTTGACTCTCCTATGCAAAGTTATGGCCAAAAAACCAAGTTTTGGGAATGACCTACCTACATTCCAATGCTCCTAAAACCTAGAATGTGCAAGAGAATGATGAGAAAAGAGGGGGTAGACAAATTACCTATGCATGCATTCCATGCCATCAACATGCATAAGAGCTCACAAAGAAGAAGAAAAGAGTTCAAGAAAGTGGCGTTACAAGACTACACTTCTTCAATTTAGCTTCTACTCAAAATGAAAAGAACTCCCTCAAGAATGATAAGAGTTTGAATTTATATACATGTGCCTTTAATTAGTTCCTTTCACACAACTGGACTCAAAACTTCTAAAAGTTAGTTCTACAACTAATATATTACAAAAGTACTATACATGGTCAGCATTATGAAACTAGAGGACTCCTCTATTGCATTTACAAGGCTTGTTATACACGAAAATGGGTTCTGTTAATAAATAATGAGTAGTTCTTTTGCAAAAATTGATCTGCCTTCAAGCTCCCTCTCTACTTTGTAGCTCCTTTTTGCTTTCCTTTTGCTTTGCTTCAATGATTTGTCCAAATATCTTCCCCTCCTAGTGTCTGTCATACTTGACATACCATTTTAGTATCTTCCATGGGTGTGGGTTGTTGATATTGTTGCAAGAGAGCTTATTCAAGAGCCATCAATAGGTGAATTTGCAAGTGATGATCTTCATTCCTTTTATGTGTTGCATTGTCCTTGGGTCTATCACCTCCTTCTTCTTTGACTTGCTTATATTTTCTTGGGCTCATCTTCCATGGTTGTGGTTGGAAACTATTAGTGACATTGGTTTAGACTCCATATGATTCGTTCATCGTGAGATATGATTAAACAATATATCAAAACATGCCATTGGTATAGCTTAGTCCAAGTGAATGGATGGACTAGGGGTACAATGCATGGGATTTCTCAAGAATGTGCCTTATGCATGGACTTGTAATATAGCCTATACATGCATACTTTGGAATGCATTAAAAGAATTATGGTGAAATGAGATAGGTTGCAAGTTAATTGCTCAAGGGCATGTTGATGGTGAAGTTTCCTAGTCAAAGAAACCCTTTTTCTCCTTAGTCAAAATGATTTCTCAAGAATGTGCCTTATGCATGGACTTGTAATATAGCCTATACATGCGTACTTTTGAATGCATTAAAAGAATTATGTTAAAATGAGATAGGTTGCAAGCTAATTGCCCAAGGGCATGTTGATGGTGAATTTGCCTAGTCAAAGAAACCCTTTTTCTCCTTAGAGGAACAATACTTATACCTAGTTGAAGCTAGAATCCACAAACAAGAAGGGCATAAGCATGAAGGAACATCAGCCAAGCCGATAGAAACTAAGCTTGAGAAGATGAAAGAAAGAAGAAAGTCCCCCACACAAGAAGAAGAACGAGAACCATTTCTTGACGTGCCAAAAAAAAATTCAAGAATTATGAAGTAGAGGATAATAAAATAATGGTAAGAATGTAAAATGAGAAGCCCTCATAGGAGAAACTTACGATAATAAAGAGCAAACTAAGAAAATTGTAGTGACAAAGGAGTGGATCAAGACATTTGTTCTCATAGGATCCCCTTGATGCTAGAAGCTAAGTCAACCAGATAGAAGCCTTACACATTCAATGACAACTACATAGCTAAGATAAAACAAGAAATTGATCGATCGATAGAAGTTGGATTTATCTAGAAAAGAGAACATACAGAATGGGTATCCCCCATTTTTTAGTCCCCAAGAAGAATGAAAAGTTGTGTGTATGCATTAACTTGAAGAAAGTCAACATCGTGACCATACGAGATAGTTCTCTGCTCCCAATCACTGAGCACTTGTTGGAATGAGTAGCAAGAAAGAAAGTTTACAACTTCCTTGATGGATTTTCGAGTTATAATCAAGTAGCCATTGCCCCTGATGACCAACATAAGACTAATTTTGCCATTGAATGGGGTATCTTTGCATTTTGTGTGATGCTATTTGGGCTCACAAATGCACCTCCTACCTGTCAAAGACTAATGTGTCATGTATTTAAGGTCATCCTGAATAAAAAATTAGAGGTCTATGTGGATGACTTGTGTGCCCATTCCCACATAAGACAAGCACATATCCCCAAGCTTAGGAAAATCTTTGACAATTGTAGAGTATCAAGTGTTCTTGAACCCAGAGAAATGTGTATTCAAGGTCAAAAAAGGGAAAATTTTGGGTCATGTTATGTCAAATAATGGTATATCTATGGATGGGATAAGCTGAGAGCAATATTTGAGTTACCTAAACCTAGGACGGTTAAGGAAGTACAAGCGTTCATGGGACATTGTTGGTACTATCAACCTTTTATCCACATGTACATTGTTATTGCTGAGTCTCTCTACAACCTCTTGATGAACCTCGAATGGAATGAAGAATGTGAGACATCTTTCAATGAATTGAAATGTCGATTGTGCTCAACCCCTATTTTGACAATGTCATACTAGAATAAACCACTCCTTTTCATGTGGATGCTTCCAATTACACTATTGGATGCATGCAAGCACAACCTATAGATGAAGGGAATATAGATCTTCCCATAATATATGTGAGTAGGCAATTGAATGCTGCAGAATTGGATTAAACTACCACTGAGAAAGAAGGCTTAGCGATGGTCTACCTGGGCAAAGAGTTTAGAAATTATTTTCTTGCAACTAAGTTTAAATTATTTACATACCATGAAGCTCTACTCTACCTATTGAAGAAGCCTTGCAGTATGGGCCGATTAATAAGATGGTTTCTGTTACTAATGGAATATGATTTTGAAGTGGTAGTTAGACTATATCGAAATGTAGAAATAGAGGAGCTTCATCTAGTGAGTGTAGATCACACTCGATACCATATGGCAATGTGTCAAGCAAAGATGAATGCTTCTCCTAGCATAGCTGACAAATGACTTTTCATTGTAGTCAAACTAGGGCAAGGTACTACACTTAAGACAATCAAAGCCATGATTGATTTAGGTGCATCCACTAATGCTATTAGGGATTCCTATTGGCAAGACATGGATCTGGAAATGAATCCAATTTAGGCTTACCTCATAGGACTATGAGGCATGGAAACCGCTTGCATGGGCGAGGTGGAAATTCCAATCCTCATACAAGATGGCACCTTGATAGTAAAGCTCTTAGTCTGCCCTGATGAAGCCCTTACAAAATTGTTGACAAGATCCTTCATTAGGCCTCCTATTCCCTTGACCATCACCAGTTCCCCTCACCCCCAAGAATTCATGTCTACCTTTGAGACACCAGCATAGACACCATCCCATCATCTGTTTCAATCATGTCCCCACATCAGTCTCCTCCCCATACATCCACTCCCTTAGTTGAAGTTGTTCTTCTAACTTCACCCTAACCACCATCTCCACTCCCATTTCGAGTGTCCCTTCGACCCAACCAACCATAACACCATTTCCACCCCCTCTCCACTCCCCCCCTCTTCCCATATTTGACTTCATACCACCATCCCTTCCCTATCATGTCTCACTTTTCCTCAATGTTCCATCAGCGACTACACCTCCCTCCCTAGGAATCACATAATCACTTTCACAAGTTGGATTATCTTACTTGGAACTTGATTCCCAAACAACTTCCATGTTTTCAAAAATTTTAGCACACAACATGATCATGCCACCACATATGGCCCCTACTATATCAATGTTCACTATTGATACCATGCACACCACCATGTCTAATGCAATGGACATCTCATCCCCCCTTAGAACACCTCCATCCACACTTCGCACATAGCTTCATGTTCCCCCTCCACCCAGATCACAATCACTTTCAAGAATTCTCACATGGGCATCTCATATTCCCCTTCTCTCCCCCTTTCCCCCTACATTACCTACAAATATCCATACAGTTATGAATTCACATGCCATCTACTCATCATGTACCATTGATAATGCACTACATCAAATATTCACAAGCACGCATCAAGCCCATTTAGAGTTTACTTCCATAGGCCAATACTAATTGGAACTCCAAACCACTACTACTCAACTGCAAGCTTAGGTCAATTCATTGACCATTGATATTGCTTCACTTAATGCACAATATATGGAGCTCAAGGGATATTCCAATGCCATGGAATTATAATTGGAACAACAAAACAAAGAGACTATAGCAGAGGTGGAGGAACATCTTCGAGTATAGATAGAGCAAAATGCATGACTCACTTGTAACATGGGACTAATCCACACACTCAACAACCACCCATGAATAGAATTAGAGATTGTAGGAGAAAAACAAAATTAATTTCAAAGGAGTTATGGATACTCTAGATGCGTGTATTAGTCCCAACCGCTTCTAAGGAGTCCTGCTTAATAATATCAAGAACATTTTAGAAGTCTATGCAATATTACTTGAAGCTCATGACAAGTTAATAGAAAAGCATGCCACTTTGAAGAATACGCATGTGGCGGTACTAGCACCACCCCAACTGACAGAAGCACCCCACATAGTACTGGAAGAGTTGTGCAATCTATGAGAGTAAGTTGCTACCTAAGAGGCTCAACTGGTAGAACAAGCTATGCTTCAAAGGCAAGATTCCCCACTTCATGTTCTTGAGCCTGATGAAATTGTAACCATTCATGTAGAATCCTCATATGAAGAAGAGTATGAACCACAAATAGCAATCAGAGGATGTGTGGTTGAAGAGGGTGAAAAAACATTCGAATTTCCAAGAACAAATTGGATGAAGCTAGTAGAAGAATTGGAAAAGATGCACTATGTGCACATCGAATCATAATTATAGGTAATGGAAATTATTGAAGAGATAATCTTAAAGTCCCATTACTTCACAGAAATCGTGCCATGATGCTATATATCCACTAATGAAATTCATTACAAACCATACTTTATGTACTTGGCCGAGTATAACGAAGAGATTCAAAGAATTATGGGTAAGTTACCAACACATGCTACTCAATTCCAACTAGAGGAACTACCTCCAATAGTGACAAGAGGCATAATTTTCCAACCAAATTGGAGATGCAACCTCCTAGAAAAATACCTTGTTAGTGCGATGATGTACACGTGGAGCAAGGATCCAATGCGTATTTTATTTAATCCCCATTATGGTCTAGTACCACTATGCAAATCTTGGCCTTTTTGCAATAAAGGTACAAAATGAGCCAAAGTGTCAGCACTAGGTTAATTATCCATACTTAGCACCACCATGAGGGCCCCCCATGATCACCTACATGATCACAATCATCTGGCATTAGCTACCATGTTTGCATCATATGGCACATATAGCAGCCAAAATGCTACTCAAAATCTTTTATCTCATGCAAACAACATTTAAAGTATTTTGAAAGATCAGGGCACCACATGTCTCGAAGCTAGGGTTTGAGCATGGTAATTTGGATCTTGTTTACAATATGAGTACAATGCCATATTTGAAGATCTACTATGCCTGACACTACTGGATCAAGTACCTCCTTGCATGTTACAAACATACATTTGAAGAAATGTTCACCATTGGGTTCTAGGAATATCATTCAGAATTGTTCATCACCAAGTTGACGCATCTAACTCAACTACTTGCCTATGAACAACTCATGTATTCAACTCACTATCACTATCTACTACACGACACACCACACGCCGTTGGCTCGAGCAAATTAGAAGAGAATTTGGCATGTGAAATCGATATCAATGAGCACACCTTCGCTCAGGATATCTTTCATAATTACATCGCTCAATCCTTACAACAAGGACAAATGTGAGAGGAAGGGGGTGTTGGCAATAGAAGTAAGCATCAAAGAAGAGGAAGCATGTGAAGAGAGAAGGACGAAGACCAAAGGGGGCCCTAAACAAATTTTCAACATCAATATTGATCTCCAAATATCAAAATCACCATGAGAAACAATGGTGATTCTAATCATTGGTAGTCTAGATTAGTTTGTTCACAATGGTTTTGCAGAAAAAGTTGAATGCAGGTTGCAAAATGGGCTTCTTGAAAGGTTTTCAAGACTTTTTAAGTGTTTTGGAAGGTTGAGTTGTACCCTCCCTTATGCACACATTTTGAAGAAATGAAGGTCAAAAGTGGAAAAGATATGAAGAGAAAGCAGTATGAAAGAGTTTATGAAAGGCCACCCATTTAAAATTTTGTTTCTCATAAAGTCACTATGGGACAAAATAGGGAGCCATTGGCCTTACACATAAAGTGATTCTTGGGACATAAAAGTGAGCACCAAGATACACTGGGAGTTGAAATGATGTACATAGGAAGAATCGACACACAACCAAAGGCATTAACAATTCTTGGACTAAGGAGCAAGAGAGCGCAAGACACTTACACATTACATGCACAGAGAAGCAAGGTGTACAAGGAGAGTGAAAAAGTGTGCTAATAAGTATGCAGAGAGATTGTGCAGAGATCATCTAAGGTGGACAAAAGACTATCAAGGAGGTGCTGCACGTCGAGAGAGAGTGCTCCTCCTTCCTTCAAACTTATTGGAAGCTTGAGTGCAAGGTGTGCACAAGGGCAAGCTACTAGATGAGGTGGAGGATCGGCACAGAGGAGGTTGATAGCACTAGTCATTGTGGTAGTTTTGTAAACTTGTGTATGTGCTCTTAGGCTTAAGTGCTATCATGCAAAGAGCATTTTGTCTCATTCTAGACAAACCTATTGTATTCTTTATGATTAATCAAGACACAAAGGCTTCCAATGTAACTATTTGTCTTCTTCTTCTTCATTCTTCTCCTACAAACACTCAAACACCTTGCAACTAAAGAATCCCCCAACAAACCAGAAGCACATTTAGATTCTTTACCATAAAGTTTATCATCTCCAGACAGAACAGATGAATTTGGAAAGATCATTCCAGAGAACGAGATAGGAGACCTAGAGAAAGGAGACCAAACACTTTATTCAAGTGCTCCAAATGACTCTCGTAGTCTTTGCTAAAGATTAAAATGCCATTAAGGAAATCTACCATAACTTTCCCCAAGTACGGATTTAGCACTTGATTCATCAAAGTCATGAATGATGTGGGTGCATTGTTAACCCAAACAACATCACTAGAAATTCATAATGACCATACTTTTTTTTAAAGGTTGCCTTGGGAATATCATCTTCTTTGATTCTCGGTTGATGATAACCCTAGTGCAAATAGATCGTTGAAAAGACTTTAGCTAGATTTAAGTTGTCAAAGAGATCTTCAACAAGCAGCATGGGGATCTTTTTCATCTTTTTCTTATTGTAATATTGTGTAAAGCCCTATGATCTACACACAACCACATAGTACCATCTTTTTTTGTACAAGAAGGATGGGTGCAGCCCGAGGGCTTGGCCATATGAATCCTTTATCGATATATTCTTTGATCTGTTTTTTAACTTCCATAATTTGGACATTGTGAGTCATTAGGGGTTTTGAGATTTTGTCTTGGTTCCCAAAAACCATCTATACTATGATCAATGTTTCCATAAGAGGATGGCAAGCCATGGGGAAGTTCCTCATGGAACCCATCTTTAAATTCTTTTAGAAGTTGGTTAAACTTAACATATACTTCACAAGAAATAAAGGATGATACATAATGCTTTGTATTACTTAAATTAGTTACATTGGTGCTAAGGACTAGTGTTGGCAGCCAAGGAACTGAAGGACTCACGAGACAAGGAAGTCAACGAAGGGAGTCGGAGCGTAGAGAAGGCACAAGCAGACAAAGTAGTCAACGAAGATTTGGCAAGTAGGCCATTCATTTTTTTCATGAAGCTAAAGCATATCCAAGAGGTGGACCCACAAGAAGAAGAAGCAAGTAGGGAGCTCCAGGAAATGTATGTCAGAATGTTAGAAGAAATCCCTACAAAAATAGTGATTTTCATCACTAAAAACCATTGTAAATACCATTTCATATTTTTGTAGCTCCATTTTGTACAAGCCAAGGAGTCCTTGAGCTTGAGGAGCTTTAGAAGTACCTACCTATCATTTTTCACATTTTTTAGACTCCGTTTGAACCTCCAAATAGGCCAGAGAACCTAATTTTTAACTAGGCCGGACACTAGGTCTGGACAGAAGTAATCTAAAAGAACTCCATTGCTTCTCTCTCTTTGTCTTACCTTGTGTACGCGTGTGTGTGTATGTGTGTGCATGTTTGTGTGCTTCTCACTCACGCACTTGTGCCTTCACTTGCTCGAGGTCATCATACCATCCTCACGTCTTCCCAGATTGACATTAAAGGAGGTGCTACTCATCACTAAGCTACACCAAATTTTGGCGCCGTTGCCGGGGATCGAGCTTTGAGGACGAGCGTGTGATGGTAAGACGTAGAGTTGTGACGTTGGCGTTGTAGGTAATCTCTTTACTTTTTCTTATTTTTCTTTTTCTTACCTCACCATCATCATCACCACCATCATCCTCACCATATCCGATCTCCATCTCCATCACCAGAAAAATTTCAGTTTTTGATCATATCACCTTCTACCTCCCATTTCCCTCATTCCACTTGTGAGAGAGAGCGAGAGAGCGACTTGTGTGCTTGGATTTTTTGCTTGTTTCTTGAGCACTCTTGTAGGTTGTTGCTGTATCACCCTGTCCAGCAGGCTACGTAGGTACGGACAAGCTCGAAACTGTCTCTGTGTCGCAGACATCTGTCGATCGCAATCGACAGAAAATTTCACCTTTTGGTAAAACAAAGTGCACCATCTTAATACACATGAAGAGCACATTCCAAATCATTAAACAAAACTAAAAAATTCTGTGTTTTTCTGTCAATCGCGATCGACAGCCACGATCGACAGACCCTGTCAATCGCGACCGACAGACGTGTCAATCGCGACCGACAGACCTCACGATCGACAGACTGTCGCGTAGGATTCAATCAATCGCAATTGACAGTGTCGATCGCGATCGACTGAAAATCCACGATTGATTGAATTTCTCGTGTTGCCACGTGTCCATCGCGACGGACACATCCCCGATCGACTAAAATTATATCAGAAATCTCGAAAAAAGTGTCGATCGCGATTGACACCATCGATCGCGATTGACACCATCGATCGTGATTGACACCATCGATCGCGATTGACAGGACTCACGACCGACTCTGTCGATCGCAATTGACACTGTCGATCGCGATTGACATGTCGATCGCTACCGACAGGCCCCGACGGTAACCTATGTCAATCGTGATTGACAGACCTGTTGATCACGATTGACAGACCTGTTGATCACGATTGACAAGCTTTTCGGCCAAAATTTCAGGGTTTTTAATTCCAATTTTTTTTAGTAATTGGGGACATAAAAATCACACATTTAGAGTATTGTGAGGCCTATACACTAGTGATCTGGGAAAAAGCCCAGTTGCATGTTGACTTGTTTTCCCCTGTTTTAAACCAAGAACCTTGAACAGTCATAACTTTCTCATACGAAATCCATTTGGGGTGATATAGTATTTTGAAGGTGACCATATTTAGGGGGAACAAAGCCAAGGGATCTCTAGATTGTTTTCCATAAAGACAAAAGGCTAATTGGTATCCGAGCTACATGAATGAAAGTGCTTGGTTATATCTTTTGAATTTAAGTCTTGAGCTAATTTTGGGACTCTTATAGGCCCAGTGAGAGCATCAAAGGGCGATCGGAGCAAGAGTAAGTGCAAGCTTGGGAACACACTTCCTAAGCACATAAGGGCAACCAAGGGAGAAACTCAAGGTTGGAGGATTCTCAACTCCCTCTGTCAAACCCTAGCTTAGGCTAAGTTTTAGTAGTGCTAGAAGTAAGTCAGGGCAACGATAGGCACGAGACAAGTCAAGACTATCTAAGAAATCAAGTTCGAGTCAAGAGATAACATGTGTGTGACCGACAACTTTAAAGGAAAAGAACCTAACGTGAAATGATCAACAGTCAAGTGCGGAAATTAACTCAAGTGTTCCTGACGACGTGATATCAGACAAGATCATAACCACAATAATCAACTAAAAAGAATCAAGTGAGTGATATAAAAGAAATCAGCAACGAGGCTGTACCTTGGGTAAAAATTGGGATTGCTCAAATAGGCATATGAACCTTAGATCAGGACGACACCTAGGAAGAGATAGACAAAGTCTTAGGTCTTCAGAGGCTAGTGTTAATCATACTGCTAGGTCTTGGGCCTAGCAGTTGAGCCATTATTCGCACTACCCTAGCTCTCAAACTAGTGAGTCAGAGATGTCCCACGGTATAAAGAGACCTATAGGAAGTTCAGGTGTGCCATACTTACATAGGGTAGAAGGCCCCTACAAGACGCAGGTGGAATACCTTAGGACCAACTGACTAGGTGCTAGCATCTATGAGGACGGCCTAGGAAGATTAGTGGTCCAGATTAAAAACCCTGACCAATCCATTGGACTAGAACACCCAGCTGTCAAGTTTGAAAATGGAGCATACTTGGACAAAGAAGGAACCATATATGTAGTCACCAGTCATCCGGATAGGACAGACGAATTTGGAAACGTGATCCCGAAAACGGATATGGGTGACCTGGAGCAAGGAAACATGGGTGTAGAACCTAGAACCCCCCGAGGCAAATCTGTTCTCACTAGGATTATCACACCAGAGTGGATTTCCCAAGACAATAAGAGCATAGATCTACTCCTGAACCGAGAGACTGATGAGGCCTTTTGGAGGTATAGATCTGATCAGCCAAATGAGGTAGGAACAATCATGATATATGAGTTCAAAGATCACGCTTCAGAGAGGATCTTTGTGGTTACAGAAAATGATAGGCATGCTTACACTTGGAAAGGTGAATTTATTTTCCCTCAACCAAGATCGAATGTGTCCTTTGGTCACTCAGGAGCTGGAACATCCCAAGCTCACGGAGCTCAAAGAGACAGACATAGAGATAGACCGGAGGTAAGCTTTGCCAACCCAATGGGAAGAGAAAGAACAAGAATGGAAGCAAATAGAGTGGAACCTGAGGGACTTAGAGCCCCAAGGAACCAAAGGAATGCGGATGAATTCCCTCTACCAAGACCTAGAGAGCACACGAGGACTTTGAGACCGACTCAGCTAGTTAAGTCCATGAAGAACTACTTCGATGGCACAGGAGACCCATACGATCATGTGGCCAAGTTTAGGCAGGTCTTGAGAGCTAAGCAAGTTGAGGACCTATTCACGTAGTATAATGCCTTTGGTCTGACCCTTAGGAACACAACCCTTACATGGTTTCAACCATTGAATGAGAGACAGTACAGGAGCATAGACCAACTCCTAGAGGCTTTCATCACTGAATTCTCTAAAAGTGGCATAAGGCATAATACTTCCTCATTGATACATAGCTTCAAGCAGACCCCTCAAGAGACCGTGAGACTTGCAGGTAGAAGATTTAGGCAATATCTTGAGAGATGCCCTGTTCCTGAGTTACCCACACCAGCCAAACAAGTGGCCTTATTCTTGGATGGATTGCTAAGTACAAAGTTGCGATCCTATGTGTACTTGAAGGACCCTAGGACCATAGAAGAGTGTGTACGCATGTGCATTGACATTGAGGATAACTTAGGGGAGGAACTAGAGCTTTCAAAAATCTACAAAGATTCTGATAGCGCTTCTAGCCTCTCTTCCTCGCAATCTACATCAATTGAGGAACTCACTGAGAAAGTAGCTCAAAAACTAGGTGTCTCTAGTAAACAAATTCCTAGATTTGCCCCAGTAAAGAGGTGCTATACTTGCGGCGGTGACCACATGGCGAACGTATGACCTATTATGGCCCAACCCCAAGTGAATCCCAGTAGCCAATACTGCACCATAGAACGGAGGTACACTAACCACACCGCACAAGACTGCCCTTATAACAAACTCAATGTCAGGCAAAATTACCCTCAGCCATATCCACAACAGGGAAGATATCAAAACCAATATCCACCACAACAGTATGCTAGGCCTCAACAAATCTACCAACCACAATATCAGCCCCAACAAAGACCTCAACCAGTGCTAGCCCAACAGCCTCTTGCTCCAGCCAATGTGATCCCTGTAAAGTACGTAGCTGCAAAAGAGAACCTGAATAGAGCCATAGTGCCAGTAACACCATTGCTGTCAGAAAGTGACCCGAGTGATCATAGTTTTGATTCCACTCACATAGATAGTCCATAGGCTTACTACATGCAGTCTCCTGAACATGGTGAGTCCTACTATAGTGAAGAACCAAGTGAACCTAGTTGGGAGCTAGATTACACAAACTTCATGTATGCAAACCCCAACTCTAGACCTCAACCTAGGCAGGTAAGACCCCCATTCCCTAGAGGACCATGCTACAGATGTCAAGGAGATCACCTCATTCGTGATTGCCCCTTACCTCCACCCACAAAAACCCAATCAGTGACGATTCAAGGATTTTGTCAAGATTGCGGCAAGGAGCATCTCTTACGAGATTGTCCAAAGAAGCCCAATAATATGCCAAAAATCACCCCTATAAACGTTATTGGGTTAGTTGTAGACTCCATAGGGAGTGTGGCTTCCACTGCACCAGTACAGGCAGTCACTAGAGCTCAAGACTTGCAGCAAAACCAAAGTTTAGGCCAGGAAAAAAATGATGAGGCTAGTGAAACTGAGAGCATAACCAAGAAGAGGACTAGAGCCTGGAGAGATAGTAGAGAAAGAATGAAGAGGCAATGGGCTAAGAAGATGAGCAAACTCGAGGAAAGCCTAAGAGAAACAAAAGCTAGGATAGTTGAACTCACATCTCAAACTCCCTCTCACACTACCCCACCGCCACCATTCCTATCTCCATCCGATCCAACCCCTTCCAATCCGCCTCATGCTACTCCACCACCCCCTAGAGTAGGATCAGTCCTAGCAGATCCCACTCCTGAGGACCTAAATATGATGCTCAAAGCATATCAGGCCAGAATCCAAGAAGGACCAAATGTAACCGATCATGAAAAGTGTTACCCTAGAGCAGAACTAGAGCTTGAACGAACCAAAATTTGTGCTAAGATGGTGGAATTGGCCCAAACCATGTTTGAAGCGAGTCGCCTCTTTAACATCTCTAGTTCAGCTAAGACGCAGTTGCACTTTGATGGATTGCTAGAAAGGTTGGAGAGACTAATAGCACAATCAGAGAAGGAACTGGTCTCTCAAAATAAGGGCAAGGCAAGTATGAGGGCAAGCCTTCCTGCCCAGGAAGCCTATGTGCCTAACTCTACAGAGCCAGAAACATCTTCTTCTATGAATCGGTTCACACCAGATTTCCTACGAGAGATTCAAGAAGACAAATGGGCTAAAGAAAGTGAAGTCCCTCCTCCCATTGAACTTGTGGATGATGCACACAACCAATTCCCACAAGACATCCCATCCATTTATGAAGAGCAGGAGAGCACTCAATCTCAGGAGAGATTAGACTTCGAATCTAATTCCATACAAGAACTACCCCATTTCATAGGCCCATGGGAAGCAAGGTCCACGTGTATGAGAGCACCCACAGTCATGGTAAGAAACGAAGACTCGGTCATACCTAGGAACACAGAGGTAGTGAAAAACAGTAAAGTGCAGTGTAACCTCACTTTAGAAGAGCTACTCAAAGTAAGGCCGGAACTATGAAAACATGTAGCTAAACAAGTGCCTGAAATAGCTAAACCCCGTTCCCAGGTAGGCTCCCATAGAACAGTGCTAGAAATTCCTCTAGACAAGATAGGAGACATGAGCGAAGGTGAGGAAGGAAACACCTATCTTCCCATTACCCATCAAGGATACACAACCAAGGCCATTCTAGACTCCGGTGCAGGAGTTGCCATTGCTACCACTTCCCTATGGAAGCGATGGGGCAAACCAGCACTCAGGCCAACAAGAATGAAATTGCAGATGGCTGATGGTCACATAGAAAGACCCTTAGGCTTGCTAGAAGGAATAACTCTCACCACTTGTGGTGTAGAATTTGAGCACACATTTGCTATATGTGACTTTAGCAAAAATCATGCTTATGAGATGATTTTGGGAAGACCATTTATGCGACAATTGCAAGTGGTACAGGATTGGGGAACCAATTCCTTGTATTTGCAACACTTAGGTGTCATGATCAAGGTTAATCTCAAAGACTACTCTCATAGAGATGTCCCTCCTATCCGATGGAATCCCATCCATAGAGCTAAAGATGATACCGAGTCGGTGCATTCCATAGGATCAGGATCCTCATGGATGCATGAAGACACCCACTTATGGATGTGCAAAGTAGCAGTAGAAGAAGAGAAGAGAGAAAAAGCAAGAGAAGTAGGTGCAAAAGAGACACATAGATCAATTCAAGACCTAGCCTATGCACCTATTGTATTCCCTAATGAAGAATTTGAACCTCACGGCTGGGCAGAAATTCTAATATGGATCTTCCAATTTCCTATGCTAGTAGACAGTTGAATGCAGCTGAACGAAACTATACCACCACCGAACGAGAAGGATTAGGCATGGTATATGCAGTTAAAAAGTTTAGACACTATTTGCTTGCAAATAAGTTTAAATTTTTTACTGATCATCAAGCATTATTGTACTTGGTAAACAAACCATGCAATACAGGCCGATTAGTAAGATGGTTTCTCTTACTAATGGAATATGACTTTGAAGTAGTGGTGAGGAAAGGGAAGACTCACTTGAGAGCAAACCATCTCTCTAGGCTCACATCTGGGGAAGCCCCACAAGGAGTATCAGATGACCTTCCTGATGCTTACTTGTTTAATTTGGAAGTTGTACCTCAGTGGGCTAAGCCATTAGTGCCAGTATTGACATACGGGCCTAACCACCCAGTCATAAACACTCAAGATAGGGAGATAGTAAAAGCCCAAAAATACCAGATCATGGCAGGAAGTATGTACAAGCACACAGATCAAGGGATCCTAGCTTGTTGTGTGGAAGAGGATGAGTATGCAAAATGGTTGCAAATCGCACATGTAGGTGCATTAGAGCAACACTACTCAAAGCAACAAACCCTATAGACGCTAAGGAGACTCGAAGTGCATTGGCCAACTATGGAAGCAGATGTCCATAAGTTGTGCAAGGAATGCCCAATCTGTTGCACTAAACCACTTGTGGAGCATGCCACCCTTTATCAAGTCTCCATAGTGCCAGATTGGAGTGAACCATTAGTAACCTTCCTAAGGACAAGAACATTCCCTCAAGATATGACACTGGCCAGACAAAGAAGTCTAGATCAAGAAGCCCTAGATTACTCACTCATTGGTGATAATCTATATAAGCGTGGTAAAGATGGTTACCTGAGACTATGTGTCCATGAGAGTGAATATCTCAAGATCTTGGAAGCTGCTCACCAAGGTGTAGCAGGAGGACACTTTGGACCAGATCAAGTGATCAAGGCAATTCTATTTGCAGGATTATGGTGGCCGACCCTTCACATGGATGCACATACCTATGTGAAGAGGTGTGATGTTTGTCAGCGAACTCAGTATCCTATACGCAAAGATGAGATGCCACTAAAGCCTATGATGGGTGGATGTGCATTCTCTAAGTGGGGAATAGACTTTGTTGGTCCGATTAATCCCCCAGCTAAGGGTTCACATGCGGAATATATCATTGTGGCCACAGACTATCTAACCAAGTGGGTAGAGGTAAGAGCTACGACAAAGAATGATGCCCAGACGATCGCTAAGTTCTTATTTGAGAATGTGTTCACTAGATACGGGCTACCATAGAGCTAGTAAGTGATAGAGGCACCCATTTCTTGAATGAAGTTATTGAAATGCTTCTCCAAGGATTCTTGATAGTACACAAGAAGTCTGCCCCCTATCACCCACAAGCTAATGGCCAGGCTGAGAGCACAAATAAGATCCTATGCAATGTGTTGAATAAATTGGTAAATAATAAACGCTCTGATTGGGACAAACAGCTACACCATGTTGTTTGGGCATATAGAGTTGCCTATAAAACGGTACTCCAAGCCACACCCTTTCAGATGGTATTTGGCCAAAGTGCAGTGCTACCATTGGACTTCTTGATACCTACACTAAAGGTAGCACAGGAGCATGAGTGGACGGGCCATGAGCTCTCCTCTAGGATCTTTGACCTTGAGCAATTAGGAGAAACAAGACTGAGGGCTGCCGCAGGAATATATGCAGCTAAAAAATGACAGAAGGCTTACTTTGATGCCCATGTTAAGGATAAAGGATTGAAGGCCGGAGATTTAGTTTTAGTCTACACCCTGAAGCAACATGAGAGAAAATTAGAGAAGCATGGCTATGGACCTATGATCATAAATAGGATCTCATAGAGTGGAGCAGTACAACTAGCCACATTAGAAGGCGATATTCTACCTAGCTACATAAGCGGGTGCAGAGTCAAGTTATATCAGGAACCTCTGACTTAAGAGATGCTAAATCGAGTGCCAAGAAACGCAAAGAGGAAGAAAAGTGAATTCGAGAAGAAGCTCAAGCAGAAGCTTTAGAACGCATCAGAAGGATGAAGTTGAGACGAGAGGGTAGGGATCAGCCCAGGGTAGATGACTATGCAGACCCAGGATATCATATGGCAATGTGTGAAGTCTCCGGAATAAGTGCCCATAGAATAATCGATCGACGCCCATTTGTGACCTTAGAGATAGGACAAGGAATAAGTGTAAAAACTATGCGAGCCTTGATTGACTCAGGTGCAGCCACTAGTGCTGTTAAATTTTCTTACTGTCAAAAGTTGAAATTAAATGTCAATCCTATAGAAGCCTATCTCATAGGACTGGGAGGTGTGGAAACCCCTTGCATGGGCAAGGTGGAGCTTCCCCTCCACATTCAAGATGTCTTGATGACAGTGAAAGTACTAGTGTGTCAAGATGAGGACCTCACTGAGCCTCTGGTCTTGGGTCAAGACTGGATCTATGACCATGCAGTCAATTTAAACCTAAGAAGTGGACTTCTTCAGGTTTGGGTCAATGAGAAAAGCATTACAATTGAGTTAGAAAGTGAAGCACTCAAGGAATTAGGCAAGACACACACTCCTGGTCCTTCAGGAGTACACATGAAGATGACCATGTTGTTCTTGTCCAAAACTATGTGATGCAGAGGAATGATGATCTCAATAAAGAAGTCAAGGACACAATGGAACTCCCTTCTTTTCTAAAGGCCAGAGGGATGCAGCAACCAACGGCAGATCAAATACAGAGGACTACCTATGCTGGAGGCCAAAAGAACGTGAGAAGCAGGATGTCTCAGCCATTGAAACAAGTGTGGGTGCGGAAAGGCGAACAGCCTGTTGTGATCAAGCCAACCACACGGGCAAAGATTCTTATTAGTAATCAACAACACGACACTAATAAGAAGTCTTTCAGAAATTCTTCTGCAAAAATGAAGTCTATCTGGGTACCCAAGAAGTCGATGAAGGCTAGCCCACAATCAAGAAAAATTTGGGTGCCTAAGGCTTGCTTGCGGGCTCAAATAGCTACACAGAGGCCACACTCTGTACAACATGGTTCACTCACTCGAACATCTGATACCCATTCTTACACATCACGCACGAACACATATTCTTCCATGGGCACAAGTAGAATCACTTGTAAATGGGTCCCTAAAAAGCCTCATTTCCAAGCAGACACTCTTATAAAGCCCTCCAGAGTCTCCACAAAATCAAGACCAACGGCCATTCTGTTTGTTTGGCAGCCCAAAACGTGTAATAAACCCCCCGACCCTCATTTGTAAATTCATACCCACTTACTAACTACATCACTCGTACACCGCACCTTTCCATTTAGCTCTTAGGATTATCCATTCCCTAACTACACACATGATTACCGAGCACTTGTTGACCTACTAACCTCTCACTAAAATCATGTTGATGTTGTAACGGGGACACATGAATGCTTGGTGTTCGTTTGCAATGTTAACATTCCTTTGTATATTCTCACAGAACTGGTGACCAGTTTCCTCGATATGGCCGAGGTAGGAACTAGCTCCCAGGCGGGAACCAGCCCTCAGATTGTGGATATTGAAAGTCTTCCTATTGAGGAGGAATTGAAGGAACGTCCAGTGGCATTGAGAGCATTATATGCCATACCGGTGCAGAATCCTCCACAAGGGCACACAATGCCAGTCAGCAAAAACTCACATTGGTTCAGTGACGTGGCAGGACCTTTGGGAGAAGGCACTTACCTGTGGGAGGCAGAGATAGAGTTCAATGGGCACTGGGGTAGGTATCACTTCTTCACCAGGGAATTTGAGAGACTATAAAATAATGAAGGGCTGAAACCGATATGGAAGAAGGCGGGACTGTATAATTACTTCAAAGCCCAATTGCCGAAGCCCGACTTTCTGAGGTGCTCATATTTGATTAGCACCCTCACTCCGAGCAAAGAGAAAAAAGGATACAGCACTTTTGTCCTCCCATCTCTCACAAGGGGCAATGAGCTGAAACGGTTTAGACTGACAAACAACTTGGTGAGGGAAGCTCTCGACATGAAAGGTATGCATATTCCCACCGAGAAAGAGACTATGGTCCTCGACAACATGAAGAACAGGAATCTGACGAAACTAAAGGATATGGTGGCAATGACACCTACTATTGCCATTCATCTTCAGATGTGCATGCAACATTTTGCATTCCCCACGCAAGAGAGGTTCACAAGGCCACCCAAGAAGATATGGTTCAGTCTATATTTAGCAGATGCCTTTGATTTGACAATCAACATGCCTCACTGGGTTATTGACCAAATCCACTTGGCTCATCAACGCTGGTATAAGAAGCAAAAGTCAGTACTGTATGGATGTTGTGCTCTCACAAGGATTGTGTACAGATGCTTGGCATATGATATGCCAGTTCAAAGGGCACTTATTTGGACCAGGGTGCAAGAATTCCAACGTAGACTATCCACCGCAGGGTCTCCGTCCAAGAAAATAAGAGGCACAGTTCAGATGCCCTGTGCACAGGCCCGTGGTGCGACACTGACACCAGAAAACACCCCACGGCTTCCCAGGTGAGTGCAACCATTCACTATAAGGTTACCAAGGCACAGCACAGAAGGCCCGAACCTAGTGTTTAACTGACTTAGAGTTCCCTCATGGCTTTACATTGGAAGATCTAACGGATGAGGAGGTGGCCCGAATAATCAATGCTACCAATTTAGAAGTGGAAGCAGAGCAGGCAAGCGGGCAGCAGACAGTCACAGACCAACCCCACCCAATTCAACCGGACGTAGTCGAAGTGCAGGACGATGAAGAAGACGAACAAGAGGGACTGTCCGACGAAGAAGAGCAAGAATATGAGCAGGAAGTTCTACAGGAACTTGAGGGTGCCCCGGCTTATACGAAGCAATTGAAAAAGTTGTATGATACTATCAACCGAGTTCAAGAATAGCACAAACTGTCCTTGGCAGCAAGAAAAGCCCTCATGAACCAAATCCTTGAGGAGGAAGGTGTGGACGAGCAATATCGAGCAACCCTTGACATGATCTCTGATGCGTTGGGGGTACCGGAGACGGTGCATACTGCTCTTGCATATTCGTGACGATCGGAACGACGATACGGCAGACGCCCCCCTCGATCAGGAAAACAAATGAATGTATTAGTATCAGAACCACAAGGCACCATATCCACAACTACGGGCACAGCTCATACTATTCATGACACTGAGGAAGCCCATACAACCAGTGCACCCCCGTCACCCCCCTTACCCCCTCTCCCTCCAACTCCACCACGTTCACCTCCCACTACCAGTGTAACCACTACTATCACAGCCCCAGGGTCCACTTCCCATACTGAAGCACAGACCGTTAGTCAACCCACACAACCTACACAACCGATCTCCACCTCTCTTGTTTACACTACTACTGACTCTGTAATTCTAACTGTAGCCACGGAAAACCCTGTTCCCCCGATCACACTTTTTGGCGGTTCATATTCACAACTACACACACCACTTTACACCTTCACCACCATCACCATACCCACAATTCCCATGTTCACAATCACTCCCACGACCGCATCCACCTTTGATCTCATGGACATATCACCTACCTCCGCACCCCTCCCTCCCCCCATACGTCCACAATCTCCCATTCCCCCACCACCAACTTCACCCTTTTCAAGCACAGCATACATGCTCCCATTCCCTTTTGCATTCAACACCTTTCCCACATCCACTCCCATTAATAATATATTTAATAATATGTACCAATGTATGTCTCAACTGCAACAGCATTACCAGCACCTAGACGCACAGCATACGAGTCTCTTCAGAAGCCATGAACAGCTCCCAGCAAGATTCATTGAATTAGAGAAGGAGAAGCGGCTATTACAACAGTAGTATACTACATTACAAGCACAACATGATCAATTAGTCGCCAATCCATCCCAGTCAGATACTGAAGAAAAACAACAACTCGACGATATGTTACATGCTCAGATCACAGATAATCTCAAGCTTCCACGCAATCTCGGCTTATTACAGAAGCACATGTCCGCAGCACTCGAGGAGAATAAGAGACTGCAGAAACAGAACGAAGAAAACTTGGAAGCAGCAATGGAGGGTTCACCACAGGAAATTGACCTAGAGAATTTCAAGGCTATCCCATCTGGAAATATGCAAATCATCTTGGAAACCCATGCCGACCTCCTGGAAGCCCACACAACATTAGAAAGAGAAAGAGATGATCTACTAAAGCAACTGGCAACTCAGCAGGAGTCACCAAGCAAGGTCACAACAGTAGTCGACACTTTAGAAGAAGTCGTAGAACTCAGAGCAGAATTAGAAGTACTACGAAGTAAAGTTCTTCAATACGAACGTCAACCCTCTCCCCTGGCAGAACTGGAACCTGAAGACTTAGTGCCAATTCAAGTGGAGGAGATCTTTGAAGACCCATATGTTCCCATGCCAACACCCGGAGGTAAGCAAACAGAAGAAGGAATGGACACGATTGAGATCGAAGCGCCTGAATGGATGCAAAGGTTGGAGAAGGTTGCTACAACCCATGATGAGAGAGTTGCAGTTCAGATAGCAACTATGTCACGATTGGAAGAAGTCTTCATAAAATCGGATTACTTCAGAAACCTCTCCCATAATAGGTGGATTGGCACGTCCGATGATCTGTATGTTCCATTCTGTGTATTAATGGCCGATTACAATGCTGAAATCAAGCAATGCACAACAAAAGAACCAACCTCGGCGACACAGTTTGCACTGGATGACATCCCGACAAGTGCCAAGCAGGGGAATATACATCAACCTACTTGGAGGATACGCCTACTTGAAACCTACCCTGAGATGGTACGCACGTGGAATAACATGCCTCTATATATCAAGTATAATCCCTGCTACTGCCCTGTCTTTTGAAGAAGGTCTTGGCCAGAGTACACCAAAACAATTTTGACGGTTAAAGGATGTGAAAAGTTGATTAAATTATGTGTACCTAGCACCTCCTAATGGCCAACCCACAGTCAACTACATGATTTCAACCATCCGACACTAGGCAGTCAGGTTCAAGAATGTCCCAGATGTCATGGCACAGATGTGCCTCAAAATTTTTGAGCTCATGCTAGTTACATTCAGGACATTTAGGAATATCAAAGAACCTCATCTTTCGGCTATTGGATTTAATGAAGGGAATCAAGAACTTGTCTACGATATGAGCACCACACCATCCATTAATGTCGTATATGTGTGGCACGCTCGTAGAAAGTATCTACCTGCCTGCTTCAAACAGACGTTTGAAGAAATGTTTATCACAGGATTCTGGGAATATCATTCAGAGATATTCATTCCTAAACCATCTCACCTATTACAGTTATTTGCGGTGGAACAAGCTCTACATTCAGAAAAGCTACGTATGCCACATCCAGAAGTTCTAGGGCCAGTAGACTGGGATGCCCTAATATCCAAGAGGTGGACCCACAAGAAGAAGAAGCAAGTAGGGAGCTCCAGGAAATGTATGTCAAAATGTTAGAAGAAATCCCTACAAAATTAGTGATTTTCATCACTAAAAACCATTGTAAATACCATTTCATATTTTTTTAGCTCCATTTTGTGCAAGCCAAGGAGTCCTTGAGCTTGAGGATCTTTAGAAGTACCTACCTATCAGTTTTCACATTTTTTAGACTTCGTTTGAACCTCCAAATAGGCCAGAGAACCTAATTTTTAACTAGGCCGGACACTAGGTCTGGACAAGGCCAAAAACTAGTCAAAAACTATAAATAGAGCTAGAGAGCTCATTTTTTAGGAGAGCTTGTAATAGAATTGAACTTGTATGAGCACTCTTGAAGTAATCTAAAAGAACTCCATTGCTTCTCTCTCTTTGTCTTACCTTGTGTGCGCGTGTGTGTGTATGTGTGTGCATGTTTGTGTGCTTCTCACTCACACACTTGTGCCTTCACTTGCTCGAGGTCATCATACCATCCTCACGTCTTCCCGGATTGACATTAAAAGAGGTGCTACTCATCACTAAGCTACAACTAGAAAAGCTTTGGCCGTAGCTTAAGTATTTACAAGTTTCTTAAGTTCTAAAGTTGAAATCAAAGGAGTACCTGTAACATTGGCTTCACTCTTGATTTTATAGAGTACCTTGTCATGCTCGGATTCCAAAGTTTTAGTGTAATAACTTCTAGACAATGAAGTTCCAAGACTCCAAAGCCGCTCTCCCTATAATAAATCTACCCTTTCCATGTTCATAATTTTGCAGTCCAACTTATCTTTGAAGTCTTGGATTTCAAGTTCCAAATTAGAAATCATGGTGTCTTAAATATGGGTATCTTGCTTATGCATCATTTATACTACATATCTATGTGGTGAAGGGTGCAAAGGAAGAGCTAACTTCTTAACAAGCACATACTTAATCAAATTATGTGTACCCAAATCATCCACCATAATGCAGACAGTGTGACCTTTGATCAAGTCATCCAGCTTGACCAAATCATGTGGACCAAATCCTTGAGGTTGCCACATGTTTTTGGAGACCTGACACTGATGGGTACAATCACAATGCATGATTTGTACTTGCCTCACAGTTGAATTTTCATCCAAGTTTAAGGTTTGTATCAGATGGATTTTTTTTTTCCCTTCTCTTTATCAATCAAAGTGGCCTTTTGTGTCTCTTTGATCTAGACATACCCTACTATGATGTCCATGCTTTTAGCACTTAAAACATAAATTCTCTTTTTGTGCTTTATCAAAATCTTCTTGAGAAATCACACTTCTAAAAACACAAGTTTTTTTGGTAGTGTGTTCTAACAATTTTGATCGGTTGCCCTTGCATTTAGTGGAAATTCACTAGAAATTACCACTATCTTGTGGGACATTAATGCAATAACTATCATCATAAATATGTGTAATCTTGATCGCTTTGACAAGAAATTTTGGTAAATATGTGCAATCTTGATCGCTTTGACAAGAAATTTTGGTGCATGACATTTTGCCTCATTGCTGATTTGCATGTTTAATCCTCAAACAAAATTGGGAAGCCGGTGAAAATCTTCAAGGCATTTTAATTTCATAATAATTTCTTGATATTTTGAAATATAAACGATAATAATATTTCTTTATGTTGCAATCTGTCCTAAGCCTCCCAATTACATTCCTCCTCATTCTTGAGGAAACACTCCTTTTTTAAGAGATGAACAAATTGAGTGCAATTTGGCTTATACAATCCCTAAAAGTTCATGAGTATTCTTGAGTTGGTGGACATCTTGCCACTTCTCCAAGAATGTTAGGACATCATCCTTATTCCAATCTTTATCTTCACCCCATGAAGTAAGAGGGTCAATGAGCTTTTCCCAAGGAAAGATGTGTAACTACATCTGTTGATGCCACATCCAATGCATCATGCACATGACTTGCAATTGAAATGTTTTGTGGGAATACATGTGATGCACATGATACTACAGGTGGACTAATCATGAATGATGAAATGAATAGTAAAGGTAATGAAACAAACATGTATGCACTCGTACTAGTTGTTGATGCACATGGCTCAGAGATACCTCCATTGAATAGAAAATTCTTAAATTCTTTGGAATTCCTAGCATGAAGTGGTGCATGCAAAAATAAGAGGACGATGCACAAAATTCACGAGATACTCCCCAAATAAAAATTTTTTTTGCCATCGATTCAATTCTAGTTGAGAGTGCTCGAATTACGATGTGGCAAACTCCAAGATCCATCCTTCACTTGGTTGAAAATCTCTAGGAGTTGATGAAGGTGGATGCTCTACTCATGTATCCAATGACCTCCTTGATACTCCATGGAAGCCTTGACTTGAAGACGAAAGGTTCCATCCTCTGAACTTGATGCAAAAAAAACCTCTCTTGTTGCCTCCTTTGAAGATTGAAGAAGAAGATTCCTTCTTGGCTTCAATGAGATGTATGAAGACCCAAAAGAGTATCTGTCCTTGTTTCGATCTTGATTCCCCTCTCCTCTCTTATGCTTGCTCTCTTGATAATCAAAGAGAAGACAAGAAAAAAGCATGCACTCAGGTTCGAATTTGTGTGCATGATGGTTCCAGAATCGATTCAAACCAAGAGTGGCAAAGAGAAGGTGATGTGCAATCAGTGACATCTGTATGAACCGGCTGGACACTTAGATTATAGATTTATTTTATAACACATACATACACATATATGTGTGTAAATGTACATGTGCATATATATATATATATATATATATATATATATATATATATATATATATATATATATATATATATATATATATATATATATATATATATATATATATATATATATATATATATATACATACATACATATACACACACACACATACATATATACATAGTTCTCTCTCTCCCTCTTTCTCTCTCTCTCCCTCCCTTCTTTCTCTCTTGAGTGCATATATGTGTTTGTTTGTATATATACCTTATGTGTGTGTTGAGGCCACTTTTGGTGTGCTCTCGAGTGTTCGCCCTCTTGCAACATGAATGGTAAGAAGTGGGTTGCATATTTGTTTTTGAAAATTCCCTTTCTTCACTTAAGCAATATCACAACATCATTGGCAATTTGCAAGGGCCCCGATTGAGAAAGTGCAACGAACATTTATTTTTTCCTTTTCATGTAAGAAGTAATTGAGAAGTAGATCCTTCGCTCTTCATTGATATAGTTTGTTTGCATTTGATTTCGAATTATCTGCCTTTTCTAGAGTCCCATGTTGACTTCATTCATTCATAGAGCTTTTTTATATATTTACTGTTAGCTAATCAATAGTTGATATTCTCGCTGTGTGATTTTCTTTCTTCAATAATGATTGCGTGTTTAACCCTTTGCAAGATTTTAATTGTAAAAATATAGGAAACACACTCAAAATTCAAGAATGGGTGGAGTTAGATGATAGATGGGTAGATAAATAGGTATATGTATGGTTGGTTGGATGCATGGATGGCTGGCTAGATAGATGGCAGGATGGATGAACCAAAATGACATGTGAGATAAAAAACTTACAACATGGATCTGATACAATATCTCGGTAAAGCAATAGAAATAAAGTGAAGTGAAAGTGTTGAAGCAATGGGAAACACACTAGAACTTTGATGCAGATGCCAGATCAATAAACCAAGTCTACATTGGAAACATGTATGACCATTGGACTTTGTAGGTTATTGCTGACACATCCTAGTAATATCCTTTAAAGTACTATGACTAGGCGCCTCACATGATGAGGAAAGATGACCTGAATCTTGAGTTGGAGCCTTTATCTGTAGAGTGACATCCCCATAGTTGAGGGCACCTATATCATCATAGTTCAGTTACATGATCAAGTGATTTTATGCCTCTCGTGTGGGTGACCTTCTCTTATGGCTATCCATTTGACCATAGAGTGGTGCTTGGTCTTTTTGCTCTCTTCATGAGGCTCGTTTATGTCTCCATAGTTCTAATAAGAATAGAACCAGGCATCTTTGGTCCTCATATATTACTATCTTTACAGAGAACTGAATCCCTTTCAAAACAGGCAACGATAATGGTTGCATCTTATAATAATATGCTAGGAAATAACATATGTAATGCAGATGTCTCAAGTTTCTCTAAACTCTCACAAGCATGGCATTTTTTGGCCTCAGTGGGTACTCTATATCTCTGAGCTTCAATTTCGAGCTGGTATGAGAATGTGTTTTTTTCTACCCAATCATGGACCACAATCCATATGATCAATGCGTATTCATGCAGCATGGCTTGATTATAAAGCCATCTATGGGAAGGTGGAGAAAATGTTCTCTAGAGAAGGACATCTTTGCTCCCATTTGATGCCTCTATCCATGTTGGCTTGGCATCAAGTTGAACCAAGTCTTGGAGAATGAGTCTGGTCAATGTGACCCTCCAACAAGAAGGGATATTATCTAAGTCCTTTGATGCTGAAACCATGCAACTGGAAGCATGCTTTCCCACAACATTATGCCTATACCAGCTAACTCTCAAGAAATCCATGAGCTGTAAATGGAATGAACTGCTTTAGTTAGTCAAAAAATGAGCAGCAAGCAAGCTCTTCCCGAATAATCTCATTCAATGTTGAAGACTGGTTTGAATCATACAAAAAATCAAATATACTAAAGGAGTATCCATGGATCTCCATCAATATGATGGTCCTTTTAGGGTATCCAAAATCTTCAACCCATAGAGCATAGTTGATCTTGTAAGTGCATCAAAGATCCACAACTTTGTTTGAGGTTCCTAGAAGTTGGAACTGTATATGTCAAGACATTCTCTTAAACTTTCCAAGGTTGCATAAGTCTTGAACAGTGTATTTTCTGTTACTCTTTCAATAAAAAACACGTGCTTCCCAAACAAAGCTTCAGGATGTGTATACTTTGTGCAGTAACACTATCCTGCCTTGGTTTATCATCATTCGATATCAATTCAATATTATGTGCAAGCATCCAACCACCTCTACATACACTATAGGGGTATAAATCATCATGATACCACAAACATATAGCAATAGTAGGATCCAAGCTCTTGCAAGCCATGTCCTATCATTGAATCTATTCATGTAGTCTGAAAACTCTTGGCACATACATGCCAAAAGGTTTGGGTGGTAATGGATAGCTAAGCTTTATCCTTTAGTTTAGTAAATTGCGTTAGAGATCTCCTTTGACCCACCACTAATTTTATTTGGCCTTGATTCACCATATGAGCACTTTGGGTAAACCCATTGTCTACAAAAACCATTGTCACCCCTAAAGTGTTGTGGACTAGGCTAGAGAGCCCTTCTATTGAATGTGATCTCCATAATTTACCTATATATGACCATTATTTCCCAAGAAGGGACACATATAATCTTGATCTATTTGGAAAGGCATCCTATATCAGGTTGGTTCATCTTTTTGGCCACTACCTTGAGTATAAGGATGAAATTTTTCCTATATTAGCAACGCGATTCAATTAGCTTTGCATAGACAGCACTCGGCTACTGTTGCTCTAGCACAATGGTGAGAACCACGTTAAGAAGCTTCACCTCCTTAATGTCAATCCGAGGGAGAGGTAGGAGTGATATGAAGATCGTGAATGTGAGAAGATGTGAGAGTGAAGGTGAGAAGCACAAAGATGCACACACACATACACACACACAATGAAGAGACAAGCAAGATACAATGGAAGGTGTGAAATTAGCTCTATTACTCAAGAATACTCTTACAAGCTCAAGAATAACTCTAATCTCAATCAAGCTACAATGAACCAGCCTCAAAAATGAGCTCTCTAGCTCTTTTTATAGTTTCTAGACTAGTTTTGACCGGTTTCACATCTAGTGACCGGCCTAGTTAAAAATTAGGTCCTAGAGGCTATTTGGGAGGGTAAACGATGTCTAAAAATAACGAAATTTGGTACGAGTATTCTACCTAAGCTCCTCAAGCTCGAGGACTCCTCGGCTTGCACAAAATGGAGCTATGGATTACAAAAATGGGGTTTTGTCTATATTACATATGTTACAAGAGTGATGAAAATCACTGTTGGATGTTTGAAGAAGTAATAAAATATAATTGTTTTGAAAAAATGATCCGACATCCGACTGGCTCCCTGCTTCGTCTTCACATGCTTCCGTGGCGTCTGTGCCTCTGACTGCTTCCAACACCCCCCTCCCTCTCGCTTCTGTCGTCCCTGACAGAACCTTGTTGTGAGGTCTGCCGGATGTAATTCTGTAGGAGGTCTTGAGCGAGGGTGTGCTCTGATACACGAATACCTCGGGCTAGATCAGCCTCGAGTTTCTCCCAGTCGATAGGTTGCGGCTCGTCTGGTGGTGGGAGTTGATAGTGTGTGGAGTACACCATTCGTTCACAGGCGAATAATTGCAATAAATGTGTCGGCCTGCTTATGAATACTTCGGAATGGTACTCCCAAAAACCGGTGGTGAACATTTCTTCGAATGTTTGCTTGTAACATGCCGGTAGATATTTGAGCCTGCAGTGCCAGGCGTAACACACCCGGAGCGATGGCGTTGTGCTCATATCATAGACTAAATCCAAATTGCCATGCTCAAAGCCCGGAGTGTTGACATGGGGAGCCTTGATGCGCCGGAAGACTTTAAAGACCATTTGCATCATGTCAAAGATTTTGACAGTCATTTGCGCGGCTATATCATCCATAGGTTTTAATCGAGGGAGCCAGTGGCGGATCGTCGCCATCATATAGCCAACTGTGGGTAACGCGACTGGTGGCTTGAAATAGGGGTAGTTCAGCCAGTCTTGGCACTGCTTATTGTTTTGTAGCTTTATAGCGAAGGCAGTCCAAGAGCGGCGTCGTGGTACTGGTCCCCAGCACGGATTAAATTTTAAGTGAAGAGGCGCCTTTACCCACGTGCTCATCATCTCTGGATAATTTTGCAGTAAATCTTTGCGCCAGTCTGGTTGAAGGATTTCACCTCTCTGCGCCCTTGGTGGCAAGTCCTCTGGCTCGAATTGAGTTGCATGCGTCGGTTTCATGCCGGTTTCTTTCTCTATGGTTAATTGATATTCTGCCATTAACATAAAGTATGGTTTATACTGAAGCTCATGCCCGGATATGTATCTTCGCGGGGCCATTTGAGCAAAGAATGGTGATTGCAAAATTTTCTCTTCAATTATGGCCATGGCATGTAGCTGTGCCTCTACTCTGGCCGAGTGTGTTGTTCCGAGTTCTTCTACTGTCTTCATCCACGCGGGGGTAGGTAATTCGTAGGTCATCTGGCCTTCGGCCGTGACACGTCCGCCTGGGATGGGTATCGGTTCATAAGCCTCTTCGAAGGTCTCCTCCACCGGGATAGTGACAGTTTCTTCCTCAGTTGGTAGCTCAGGTGGGGAGTCAGGCCTTGGTGGTGCTTCATAGATGGCGATTCGAGATTCAAGATTCACTACCTGGGCCCGGAGTGCGTTGAGTTCCTCTAAAACTTCAGGGGCAGGGTCCACAGGCGCCGGTAATTCCGTTGCTGCTGGTACCTGTTGTGTGGCTGGTTCTCTGAGCTGTAGCAGTTTGTGATCTTCCTTTAACTTTTGATATTCTTCATTCATCCGATCATAGTCCTCGAGCAATCTGACATGATCGTCTAGCAACATCCGCATCGACTCAGATGGGATGGCCTTGAATCTGCTCGGACTTAGTGGCTTGTCTGGATGATCTAAAGCCGCCTCCAGGTTTTCTCTGTTCTGCTCTTGGAGTCGCTGGTTCTCCTCTTTAGCTGCGGCTAAATGTCTTCTTAATAAGCCCATATTTCTAGTAAGCGTTGCATTGCGGACAGTCTGGGCTCTAAGTAGGTTATCTAAATCTGCGGTGGCCTCTTTGCTTTTTTCCTCACTTTCTATTTCTAACTTGTGATAAGCCTCGCGTAACTCTTGGTACCGGCTGTTCAGTGAGGCGTTCTCAATTGACAACAAATTAAGCTGCGTTTGTAAGTCGTTCGTCGTTTTCTGCAGCTGTTGATAATTGGTGCCGAGTGATGCAAACTCATCTCGGACTTGCGTCATACATGCGAACATGTGTTGAAATGCTGTGTCTATGGTGGGCGATAGC
Organism: Ceratopteris richardii; assembly: GCA_020310875.1. Classification (NCBI taxonomy): domain Eukaryota; kingdom Viridiplantae; phylum Streptophyta; class Polypodiopsida; order Polypodiales; family Pteridaceae; genus Ceratopteris; species Ceratopteris richardii. Next base: position 32,497,608 of record CM035442.1, on the reverse strand, counting down.
AGTAGTGAAGTGCTAAATGAGGATGCAGTGATGGTAGATGCAGTGGGAATGGGAATCGGGGTTGGGACTGTGGATGCAGTGGTGATTGTGGAAAATTGTGAAGTGCCTACATATGAGGGTGCTGTGAGTGTAGTGGGTGGTGGTGAGGTGGGTGGTGATATGTCCATGCCATTGGACGTGTTTAATGTTGTGACTGTGAACAGTGGTGTGATTGGGGGTGGTTGCGTAGGTGTGAATACGGGATTTACAAACGTAGAGTAGTTTACAGGGGGGATGGTGGGAATAGTTTGGTGAAACGGGGAAATAGGGGTTATGGCAGGTTGGGGAGGTGAGACGGGTGAGAAGGTTAGCGGGGTTAGGAAGGGAAATGGGGTTCTTAGAGGTGGGGAAAACGCTGGGAAGGATGAAGGGGCGAAGGGATTAACATAGGGATGCAGAGGGCTGGGTGTGGGCCGGGTGGTATGAATGGGTAAGGAAGAGGTTGGGGCTATATTGCTTTGTACAGGTGTGGATGTGGGGAAAGCAGGTGGGTGTGTGGGTGATACAGGATGGGTTGGTGAAAGATGAGGTGAAAGAGGAGTCGAAGGGGTGGAGGTTATTTCGAGGATTGTAGTGGTATGTACAATGGTGGTACGGGGTGGCGAATCTACAAGAATGGTTTCTGCGGTTACTGAACGTTCGGGGGCGAGGCGTGCCTCCCTGGCTTGTGCTGAAGATTGGGCTCCTGTTGGTACACGAATATACTCCCCGGGTTTTGAGAGTAGTCGCACTCGGCGGGGATCAAATTGTGGTAGTTGCTTTCTTTGTAAAAATCTGAGTGCTTCATGGGAGCCTACTGATTGGACTAACTCTCGGAACCCTCTGATATAGGCGTCTTCGAATCCTCCGGAGATGAGTTCCTGTTCAATTAATGCCTGGCTCTCCTCTTCAGTTAACTTCTTTCGTGCCCAGACTTTCTCCATGGTACGATATAGTTTCTTTATGGCCAATGTATACGCTGCGGCTTCAAAAGTTTCATCTTCATATGTGCTGGTGTCGCCGTGTGTGTCAGTCTGTTGGCCTTGGCCCTCTGTCTGTTCCTCTTGTGAGCCCTGGCTGGCTTCATCGTCGCCTTGATCGTCGTCTGTTTCGGTTCTTTCTTCTTCAGAGCCCGACACAGCTTGTCCCTGTGGCAAGTCTCGCGGCGTAGTCGGGTAGCTGGGACGTTCATATTCCTGGGAGAACAGGGGTGCTTCTGAATACTGAAACTCGTTTGAGAATGCATCAGGCATCTCAAAATCAAATGTCGTGTTTATGGGGTCGGTCTCCATATGTGGTATCGGGAAAGAAAACGCTTCCGCACCAATGGTGGTGGGAGCTTCTGCGGTTGTGGTTGGGGGTTCTGTGGTGGTAGCTGCCTGAGGTGCAGCGGTACTCGTGGTGGCCTCTGTAATCACCGGTCTGGACAACCGTATGCGAATAGGTTGTACCGTGGGCTCAGCTTCTGTCTGTGGTCGCTCGGGAGAGGGTTGTGGTGACGGCGACTCTGGCACTTGGAGGCAAGGGATGGTGCCTCGCATGCGCTTACCAGCCCGTGTCCTACTGGGCTTCTTAGCTTTCTTCGCTGTGCTCTTGAATGCCTTCAATTCCTCTCCTGTTAATGCACGCTCGATGGGCAAGTCATAAGCCAAACACATATACACAATTCTTGTGAGTGCACAACATCCGTTAAGCACTTTTTTACGCTCCCATCTGTGCTGTGCCAGGTACATCTGATCTATGATCCAGCTAGCCAGATCAACTGTTTGAGGTCCCGTACATGCCAAATATAATCCAAACCATATTCTTTTGTGTGGCATGGTAAACCTGTCCTGAGCTGGAAAGGCAAAATGTTGCATGCATATTCTTAGTGGCTTTGACAACTCAGGTGTGATGGCCGAAATCTCTTCCCACTTCGTGACATCCCCACGTTTCATTGGTTCTGGAATCAATCTCTCTCGGTCTGTGGGAGTGTGGGTTCCATGAATCTTGATGGCTGCTCTGATTAGGTCCTTAGAGAGATAAAATCTCTTGTAAGGTGGATCATCCACTAGGGTAGGTAAGATGAAGGTTCCTGGGATGTCCTTATTCTCTGATGCCAGTAAGGTAGTGATCAAGTAATAGCACCTATAAAAATCTGGTTTGGGTAGAGGATCACTGAAATATTCTGTGAAACCGGCTCTAGCCCAAACATGAGTTAAATCTTGGGTGTTTTGTAGGGCTTCGAATTCTCTGGAGAAAAACTGGTACTTTCCCCACGTGCGGTCATCAAAAGTCAGAGAGGATTCAAATATAAAGTCTGCGTCCGCGAGGGGTCCTGCCAGGCCCTGAAACCAATGAGAGTTCCTGTGTATCTTTTCGGTGTAGCCCATAGGGGGGTTATCGATAGGCATGGGCCCTGGAAATCCCTGAAATTCCGGCGGTGGAGCAGTAGGGTGGGACTCTGCTCGTAGCACGTTGAGTGGTACTGCTGCTACACTGGGGCCTACTCCTGATGTTCCTTCGTCAGTTTGCATGGTGGCTGGTGCGCTAGTGAGAAAGATCTGCTACAAAAGATTAACACATTAGCATGGAAATTAATCATGATCCCATTAAAGTGAGACCGCAATCCCTTTCCATAACTGATGCGTAACCCGTGTAGCCAAGTGCTGTGACGTGATGGATGCAATGTTTCTTGCAGCACTAGTGCAGGTCTCTAGACACCTATACGTTTCAGATCATGCATACATTTCTTGATGAGATTACGAGTGATGTGTGATGATGGTGGGTGAATTTATACAAGGTTTAAGGGTTAGTGATTTAGTACGAGGTTGTATGTTAGTTGGGGGGTAGTTTTATCAGACATGGGGTTAGGGGAAGACGGTTGGACACGTTTCGGTATCCATTTCCTAAGGATCTTGGAGTGGGTGGTGGGTTTCTGCTGAGGGGTAAAAGGTGGTAACGGGTGTGGTGGTATCGAGGGATGAGATGAGTTATAGGGGTTATATATTACATGGCATATGGGTTGAGCTATGATACATGGTTTGGGTACCCAAATCTGCGTGGGCGTGGGTCTATGGGTAAGGTACTTCTTGGCGATCCACATTTGTCGAATGGTCTGACCTATAGAGGAAGGTCGAGGGGATGGTGGATGTCGATTCTGTTTTTGTTCTGCCTTTTGTTTGTTGATCTCTGCTTGGTTGGAGTTCTTTGGTGCTTTTTGTCCTTTTGGCACCCATATTTGTCTGGTGCCGCTTCCTTTGGGAGGCCTAAACTGCTTTCCATGTTGTTTCCTCTGATACTGTCGTCGGTCTGGGTTCCTTTGTCGCGGTTGACTCTGTTGTTGTTGGGGTTGAGAGGTCGGATGGACACTCTGCTTTGGAAAAGAAGGGAGTTCCAACACTTGCGTGACCTGCCCATCAGGAAGTGATGTCTTTTGTAACTTTAATCTAGGCCAGTCCGCAACAAGCTTGGAAGGATGAGCACCGTAGGGTGTCGTGCTCATTTGGCCGCTGATGCAACCCACCTGACCTCTGATTGTGCCCTTCTGCCCTTGCTGTTGGGTAACTGTCTCTTCTAGTTTGCAGGAAGTCCCAGGGAAGATCTCCTGTCGTCCTCCTGACTGACATTCATCCATCGCCAAGCCCGAGTGGGTTGGTGCAGACGTAGCGTGATTGAGCTGATCAAAGATCTTCCTGTCTTCCGTCGCATGCGTTTCATGGGGTCTAGGGTCACAACCGTCAAGCGGAGTGCGGTTAGGGAAGTCAAGCGGTATCACTCGCTTCTGCTCTAAGGTTCCAATCTGTAAGGAGCCTTGTCTAAGATTTAGGTCCACTGAGTGATCGTATAGCCAATCTTGGCCAAGGATTAGGGGTTCTATCAGGTCGTCATCATGGCACACTAATAGCTTCGCTGTCATGGTCATATCCTTAATGAGGATAGGAAGGTCCACCTCACCCATGCAAGGGGTTTCCATGCCTCCTAGGCCTATGAGGTATGCCTCAATTGGCCGCATTTCTATTCCTGAATCTTTATAGTGGGACCATCTAATCGCACTAGTCGCAGCACCTGAGTCAATCAAAGCCCTGAGTTCTTGGCTCTGGTTACCGTGCTCTAGCCTCACTGTAATGAATGGTCTCCTATCCACTATGCTCGGATGAGTGGTTGACTTTACTTGACACATGGCCATGGGATATCTGGGTGATGTTTCCAGATGGTTATAATGTTCTCTTCCTAGTCCTTGTCTTCTTAGCTTCATGCGCTTAATGCGTTCTATGGCTTCTGCCTGAGCTTCTGCTCGTATTCTATTTTCTTCCTCCTTACGCTTCTTTGCCAATGTGAGTCGTCTTAGCATATCCTCAGTAAGAGGTTCTTGATATAACCTGACTCTACAGCCACTAATGTAATTAGGCATTATATCTCCTTCTAAGGTGGCTAACTGTACTGCTCCACTAGTCGAAAGTCTGTTAATGATCATAGGTCCATAACCTCGCTTTTCTAACTTGCGTGCGTGTTGTTTCAGCGTATATACTAGAACTAAATCTCCTTCTTTTAGGCCTTTATCTTTCACATGTGCATCAAAATATGCTTTCTGTCGCTTCTTCGCTGCGTATATTCCTGCTGCTGCCCTCAGCCTTGTTTCTCCTAAACGTTCCAAGTCCATTATTCTCGCTGATAATTCATGGCCGGTCCACTCATGTTCTTGTGCAACCTTAAGGGTCGGTATCAAGAAGTCCAAGGGAAGCACTGCATTCTGACCAAAAACCATCTGAAAGGGAGTTGCATTGAGTACGGTCTTGTAGGCCACTCGATATGCCCAAACAGCGTGGTGTAGCTGTTTGTCCCAATCTGAACGTTTATTGTTCACGAGTTTCGTCAGTACGGTACAAAGTATCTTGTTAGTGCTTTCAGCCTGACCATTGGCCTGAGGATGATATGGTGCAGATTTCTTGTGAATCACCATAAAATCCTGTAACAAATATTCAATGACCTGATTTAGAAAGTGAGTGCCTCGATCGCTCACTAACTCTATAGGCAATCCATATCTTGTAAAGACATTTTCAAATAAGAATTTTGCAGTCGTGTGAGCATCATTCTTTTTTGTAGCCTTTGCCTCTACCCATTTGGTTAAATAATCTATGGCAACAATAATGTATTCCGCATGTGTACCTTTTGCAGGGGGGTTAATGGGTCCTACAAAGTCTATACCCCACTTAGAAAATGCACGTCCGCCCATCATGGGTTTCAATGGCATTTCATCTCTGCGAGTAGGAAACTGGGTTCTTTGGCACACGTCACATCTCTTTACATAGGTATGTGCATCCATGTGAAGAGTGGGCCACCATAATCCTGCAAAGAGGATGGCCTTGATTATCCTATCGGGTCCAAAATGACCTCCTGCAACACCTTGGTGTGCAGTCTCTAGTATTCTCAGATAATCGCTCTCATGAACACATTGTCTTAGATATCCATCTCGTCCTCTTTTGTATAGATTATCGCCAATAAGTGAATAGTCTTGAGCTTCCTGCTCTAGACTGCGTTGTCGAGCTAAGGTCATTCCTTGAGGGAATGTGTTCGTCCTCAAGTATGTCACTAAAGGCTCACTCCAGTCTGGTGTGAGAGACACATGATACAATGTCGCATGCTCTACCGGTGGTCTTTCACAGCAAACCTGACACTCTTGACACAACTTGTAGACGTCTGCTTCCATCGTAGGCCAATATACTCCTAATCTATGCAGAGTCTGTAGTGTTCTATGTTTTGAATGATGTTGCTTTAGTGCACCTAAGTGTGCTAATTGCAACCAATTCGCATGTTCTGATTCATCTACACAACAAGCAAGAATCTTTTGATTATCTTGTTTATATATGCTTCCTGCCATTATTTGGTACCTCTGAGATTTGGTAATCTCTCCTTCTTTGATCTTTATCCTAGGACTCTTGGGTCCGTATGTCAGAATAGGGACTAACGGCTTAGCCCATTCTGGTGCTATCTCCAGGTTAAACAAGTATGCATCTGGTAGATCATCAGCTACTCCTTGAGGGGCTTCTCCCGAGGTTAATCTTGAGAGGTGGTCAGCTCTAAGATGCGTCTTTCCTTTCCTAACTACCACTTCAAAATCATACTCCATGAGCAGTAGAAACCAACGTATCAGTCGTCCTGTGTTACAAGGTTTGTTGACTAAATATAATAGGGCTTGATGATCTGTAAAGAACTTGAATTTGTTGGCCAACAAGTAGTGCCTAAACTTCTTTACAGCGTAGATCATCCCTAATCCCTCTCTTTCCGTCGTGGTGTAATTTCTTTCTGCTGCGTTCAATTGTCTGCTAGCGTAAGCTATGGGGAGATCTATGTTACCTTCATTCGTGGGTTGTGCTAACACACATCCTATGGCGTAATTGGATGCATCCACATGTACATGGAATGGCTTACTCCAATCTGGGGTAGTCAATATGGGTGCTGAGCACAAACGTCGTTTAAGTTCATTGAATGAATTTTCGCACTCATCTGTCCACTCAAAATTGGTCAAAAGAGAGTACAGAGGCTTGGCTATGATTGCATACATGTGTATGAATCTCCTATAATAACCGCAATGGCCCATAAATGCCTGTACCTCCTTCACATTAGTTGGTCTAGGTAATTCTGCAATTACCTTCACCTTTTCCTCGTCCGTAGAGATTCCATTTTTTGACACAATGTGTCCTAGAATTTTGCCTTGTCTGACCATGAAAACGCATTTTTCTGGGTTCAAACAAACCTGATATTCTCGACATTTGTCAAATATTTGTCTTAACTCTGGGATATGTGTCTGCCTTACATTTGAATGAGCACATAAGTCATCGACGTAAACTTCCAAGTTCTTGCGTAAAAATTCCTTAAAAACATGACACATGAGTCGCTGGAAAGTAGCGGGTGCATTTGTCAAGCCAAATGGCATTACACGAAATGCAAATATGCCCCATTCTGTGGCAAAAGCCGTCTTGTGTTGGTCTTCTGGAGCAATGGCTACTTGGTTATAGCCTGAGAATCCATCAAGAAAGCTGTAAACTTCCTTGCCCGCAACTCTTTCCAATAGGTGTTCCGTGATAGGAAGAGGATAACTATCTCTAATCGTGGCGGCATTAACTTTCTTAAGGTTAATACACACACGCAATTTTCCATTCTTCTTGGGCACAACCACAATGGGGGATACCCATTCGGTATGCTCAATTTCGTAGATAAATCCTGCTTCTATCAACCGATCTATCTCCTCTTTAATCTTCGCAGCGTAGTTATCGTTGTACGTGTACGGTTTCTGTTTTGTGGGTTTCGCATCTGGAGTCATAGGGATTCTATGAGAACATATATCTGGGTCTACTCCTTTCAAATCTTTGTAACTCCAAGCAAAAACATCTCTATATTCGCGCAATAGGGCAACTAACTCTTCTTGTTCTTCAGTCGTCAAATCATGCCCTATGTAGGTGCATTTTTCTTCTTCTCCCTCTATGGCAACTATGACTTTCTTGGTTTTCTCCCGGTTATCATATACTTGTCCATCCTTCTCTTTTCTATTAGGCATTCGTACCATGATTCTTCTATCTTCAATTTCATATTTCTTGAAATTCTCGGGTACTTCAAATAAAGATTCTTCTTTTTCCGACATGGTTTCTTTCTTCTTTCTCTTCTTGCCTTCACTCTTAGTAGTCACTTCTGTGGCTAACCTTACCTCGTTCGTGATGTCCTCGTGTCTCTGAGTGTGAGTCTCTACTTCGTAGAAATATTCTTCCTCTGATGCAAAGGGTGAGTCCATGATGATTGATTCTAAATCAAAATCGCTTGCGTCCTCAAATGCATCAGTGTTCGGTTCGCACTCTTCTAAAATTGCATCGCACATGATTGGCTCTATCGTGAAAACTGAAATGTCATAGCCATCCTCGTCACAGTGGGGTGTCCATTGTTCTTCATTGATGGCTACATCCATGGTTGCTAGTATTTCAGCCCAACCATGGGGTTCAAACTCCTCGTCAGGGAATACTACAGGTGCGTAGGCTGGATCTCGAAGGGTTCGTGGATGTTGTTCTGCACCCAAGGTCCTTGCTTCTAATCGTTCTTCCTCTTGTTTGGCTACTTTACACATCCATAAATGGGTATCCTCATGCAACCAAGAAGGATCTGATTCTAATGAGTGCACTGATTCCGTCTCTACTGGTGTTTTATGGATGGTATTCCATTGTATTGGGGGTACATCTCTATGTGAATAGTCTTTAAGATTGACTTTGGTAGTCACTCCTAAATGTTGCAAGTACAAAGAATTAGTTCTCCAATCTTGTACAATTTGCAACTGACGCATGAATGGTCGTCCCAATATCATCTCATACGCATGATTTTTAGCAAAGTCACAAATGGCGAAAGTATGCTCAAATTCTACACCACAAGTGGTGAGAGATATGCCTTCTAGTAAGCCTAACGGTTTTTCTATGTGTCCATCGGCCATTTGTAGCTTCATCCTGGTGGGTCTGAGTGCTGGCTTACCCCAACGTTTCCATAAGGCGGTGGTAGCGATGGCTACCCCGGCTCCTGAATCTAAGATGGCTTTCGTGGTGTAGCCCTGATGGGTTATTGGAAGATATGTGTTACCTTCCTCTCCTTCGCTTACGTCTCCAATCTTTTCCACGGGTATCTCTGGTACCTTCTTATGTGATCCTATCTGAGAGGGTGTGGTAGCTAGCTCAGGGAATTGATTTGCTACGTGCTTCCACAATTCTGGTTTTACCTTTAACAGTTCCTCCAGAGTGAGATTACATTGTACTTTGGTATTCTTGATCACTCCCGTATTTCTAGGGATCACTGATTCTTCATTCCTCACTATTATCGTGGGTGCTCTCATACTAATAGACTTAGCTTCCCAAGGCCCTGTGAACTGAGGTAATTCTTGTAAAGAATTAGATTCAAATCCTGTGGGTTCACTCAGTCGTTCCACCTCTACATCCTCATATATAGAGGGGATGTCTTGGGGAAATTGTTCCTGCAAGTCGTCTATTTCTTGAATAGGAGGATGAGTTCCTTGTTCTTTTCTCCATTTCTCTTCTTGGATTTCTCTTAAAAATTCATGTGAGTACTTATGTATGGAGGATAGGTTATCTTGACTTTCTGTATTGGGTACTTGAGACAGGGATGGTGCATTCCTTTCCTGTGTCTCTGGGACAATAGGGTTCCTATGCTGATCCTTTTTCTCTTTGCTTTCTATCAAGTGTTCTAGCCTCTCCATTAGTCCTTGAAAGTGTAGTTCTGGTTTTGCCATGTTATTCCAATTAAGATATCTAGAGGCTTCAAACAAGGCTTGTGCTAACTCTACCATTTTCATGCAAAGTTTAGTTCTCTCAATTTCTAGGTCAGCTCGAGGGTAGTTTTTACTCATTTCCGTGACTTGAGGTCCCTCTTTTATTCTAGCCTGATATGCATGAAACATCATGTCTAGATCTTCCGGTATGGGTTCCGCTAAGACTGATCCTGATTTCTGAGCTGGGATTTCTTGGTTTGATTCTTGTGAAGCCAATTCTTGTATTTTGGCTCTAGATTCTCTTAGACTTCCTTCCAACTCACTTATCTTTTTACTCCACTTTCTCTTTAACCTTTCTCTAGAATCTTTCCAAGATTTTGTCTTTTTACTACTCGATTCTGCAACTTCACTAATTTCGGCTACTTTTTCATGATTAAGCTGTTGGTTTTGTAAGAGCGTCTGGGCTCTGGTTATAGCTTGGATAGGCACGTATGTAGGGTTAGATCCATCTGCGTTGTTTACAATACCTATCACGTTGATCGATGTCACATTTGAAGTGTTGACTGGGTTCTTAGGACAATCTTTGATTATGTGTTCTTTGCCGCAGTCGGCGCAAAAGCCTTGGATGCTGTAGTACTGTGATTGCCTTGCTATTGGGGGATGTGGGCAGTCCTTTATGAAGTGATCTCCTTGGCATCTAAAGCATGGTCCTCTAGGGCCCTGTGGTCTCTGCTGTCTCAATTGGGGCCGTGGGTTTGGGTTTGCATACATCACATTAGTATAATCTGGCTCCCAACTAGGTTCCATTGGTGGACTATCATAATGATATGTCTCCCCATGCTCTGGTGACTCCGTGTAATAGGCGGGTGGACTAGATACATGAGTAGAGTCAAAACTGTTTGAGTTTGGGTCACTTTCGGTGATCAGGGGTGAAGAAGGCACTAAGGCCCTACTTAGGTTCTCTTCTGCAGCAGCGTATTTGACTGAGATGACATTCGCTGGTGGGGGTGGCTGCTGAGCTAAGACAGGTTGAGGTCTCTGTTGAGCCTGGTATGGGTAGTTCTGAGGAGGCCTATAGTAATAAGGCTGAGCATTGTATTGGCCTTGATACCTACCTGGCTGCTGGTATGTTTGCGGGTAGTTCTGTCTCACGGTTTGTTTATTGTATGGGCAGTCCTGAGCCGTATGATTCGTGTATCTTCTCTCAATTGTGCAATATTGGCCACTAGGGTTGGCGTGAGGTTGAGGTGCATTGGGGCACATGTTTGCCAAATGATTTCCACCACAAGTGTAACAACGTACATTTGTAGGTAGCTTGGGCACCTGTTTACTAGAAACTCCTAGTTTTTGGGCCACTTTTTCTGCTAGGTCCTCTATCGAATTAGACAATTTTGTGGATGCTAGAGAAGAACAATCTGAGTCCTTATAGACCTTTGAGAGTTCTAATTCATCTCCTAGGTTGTCCTCAATGTCTATACATATTCTCACACATTCTTCTAGCGTTCTGGGTTCTTTTAGGTACACATAAGAGCGTAGTTTAGCGCTCAACAAGCCATCCAGGAACAGTGATACTTGTTTGGCTTGTGAGGGTAGCTCTTGCATTGGACATCGTTCAACATATTGTCTGAACCTACGACCTGCCAGCCTTACTGTTTCCTGAGGGGTTTGTTTAAAGCTATGAATAAGCGAAGACGTGTCATGTCTAACCCCACTTTTAGAGAATTCAGTAATGAATGACTCTAAAAAGTGATGAATGTCTCTAAATTGCCTTTGTTGCAATGGTTGGAACCAAGTTAAAGCGGTATTCTTTAACGTTAGTCCAAATGCATTGTACTGCGTGAACATGTCTTCGACTTGTTCTGCTCTTAATACTTGCTTGAATTCTGCGACATGGTCATAGGGATCTCCTGTCCCATCAAAATAATTTTTCATTGATTTTACCAACTGTGTGGGTCTCAATACTCTTGCATGTTCACGTGGTCTAGGTAGAGGAAAATCATCTCTACCACCTAGTATTCCATGATCTCTTTGTCTGTCCGTCCTATTAGTGTTCGTGGTTGTTCCATCTCTCCCTATGGGGTGGATGAAGCTTACTTCCGGTCTCTCGTGATTTCCTTCTCTTTGATTTCCATGGGCTGAGGATGTCCCTGCCCCCTGTTGATTTGTATTCATGTTTGTTCTAGGTGGAGGGAATATCAATTCACCTCTCCATGTGTATGTGTTTTTAGCGCGCTCAGGCACCACAAAGACTCTTTCTGAAGTCTCATCCAGGTATACAACCTTTCCAGGTGTATCTGGGTCCTTGAATTCATAGATTGTAATGATGCCTACCTCACTGGGGTTTTCCTTTCTGTACCTCCAAAAGGCTTCATCTGTCTCTTTATTTACAAACAATTCGGTGCTCCTGTTATCTTGAGGGATCCACTCTGGGATGAGTACCCTTGTTAATACGGATTTCCCTCTAGGTGTTCTAGGTTCTTCTAACGGTTCTTTTCCTTGAAATTTCCCTTCTGTCTCTAATTGGATTGTGCCAAACTCATTAGTATCGTTTGGCTGCGTACTCAAGATATACATGGTTCCTTCTTTGTCTATGTACGCGTCTCTCTCAAACTTCACCACTGGTCTTTCCAATCCAATGGGTTGATCAGGGTTGTGCAGTTGCACCACTTGCCTCTGCAAACCATCCTCATAGATGCGAGCACCTAGTCGGTTGGTTCGGAGAAACTCTAACTGCGTTCTATAGGGTCCTTCAGGTTTTTCTAAGTATGCTACATTAGACCCTCCTGCTGGTCTGTCAGTGCTAAATGCCATTTCTGATTCACTTGATCCTGAGCTCAACTCGTAGGGATAACTACTGTTCAATTGCTGAGCCCAAGATCGTGCGGTGGTTCTTACACTCGCCTCTGATGATCTAAGGCTTCTTCTATCCGACTTACCTATATGTTTGCCTGATCTAAGGTTCATTAATTTTCTTCCTTGCTCACTCAATTACACACTTAGATCGTCAATGGTTCTTTGTGATTAATTCTTGGTTCCTTTTACTTTTTCTTTGGATTCTTGTCTTAATTTATGCGTCAGGAATCCGACTTTCGTGATGATTTTAAGTTTTCGTTCCGTCAGACTTATGTTCTTTTCTTTAGGTTTTCGCGTCACACACACCTTTACTTTAAGTCTTAAACTTGATAGAATTAGGTATCTTGAACTTGAGGCGTTCCTATCGTCGTTAATCCACAACTACCGTTTAACCTAAGCTAAAAATTGACTGAGGGGGTTGAGTAATCTTCCAACCTCGAGTCGGCTTTTCTGGTTGCTCTGATGCCCTGTTGCCTAAGAAGCCGTGCTTCCCAAGTTCTGCTGTCTTCACTACCTTGCTTGCTTGCCTTGGATTGCCCTTGCTAGACCTGGAAAATTCCAATGTTAGACCAATTCACAAGATGATTAAACACTTGAGTATATACACCTTTTTAGCTCAAATTTTCAATGTGTGCCCCCTGACTTCCTAGTCCCCGACTAGGTGAACCTCAAATTAGCTTATCCTCGTCACGAGCTTTCTAACGAGCTATTAAGCTCAAAAAACGGACTCCGGATGAGAAAGTTACACGCGTTCAGGCCCTGGGGGTAAAAACTGACAATCAAATTTTCCTTCAAATATGAGCTAAGGGGTCTCCTATGAGTCTAATGGTCCAAAAATTTTCCAAAAATACCCTCAAATTTGGTCAAAAATTGAAGTCCAAAATTTGCGATGGGGGTGGGCAATCGCGATGGTCTGGGACCGTCGCGATGGTCCGAAAAAACGAACAATCGCGATGGCGCGGGTCAGCGGTCAAAGTTGGACAATCGCGATGGCGCGAAAAAGTGGACCGTCGCGATGGCGTGGAATTTGGACAATCGCGATGGCCCGAAAAAGCGAACCGTCGCGATGGCGTGATCGGGCGGACAATCGCGATGGCGCGGTCAACGGTCAACGGTGGACAATCGCGATGGTCCGAAGTGAACCGTCGCGATGGTCCGCGATGCGATGGCTTGAGCCAATCGCGATGGTCCGATTTTGGGCTGTCGCGATGGTCCGAAAAAACGAACCGTCGCGATGGTTCAACGTGACACGTGGCACTGTCGTGGCGATGGCATAGGCCAATCGCGATGGTCCGGGGTCAAATGAACCGTCGCGATGGTCCAAGTGGACCGTCGCGATGGCTCAAGTGAACCGTCACGATGGTCCGAAAAAACGAACCGTCGCGATGGTCCGGCCGAGCCGTCGCGATGGCGTGAGCCTATCGCGATGGTGCGACACAATCGCGATGGTCCGAGCCAATCGCGATGGTCCACCAAATGACGAATTTTTGGGATGCGAGTATGGATTCCTAGTGGCGCAGGTGTGCTCTTCATGCTGGTGTGGTCGCCTTCTCCAAATTCCGAACTTGGCGGACCATCGCGATGGTCCAACACAGTCGGAAATTTCTGACAGAAACTGAAATTTTTACCTTTTGGAAGCTTTCCTGATGCTCTGAAGCTCTGTACCTGCAAGAAACTCAAGAAAACACAAGTGCATACAAGCGCAAAAACTCTCTCTCGCTCTCTCGCACGCACAAATGAGGGGAAATGAGGTGAATGGGTGGATATGGTGAATTTTCTGATTTTTTTGGAAATGGAGATGATGATGCGATGATGAAGATGGAGTGTGGGGGAGGTGAAAAACACTAAAAGCTAAGTAAAAACAACAACAAAAACTGAAATTTTTACCTTCCAACGCCTCTTCTTGCTATACTCTTACCATCACACATTCGTCCTAGACTCGATCCCCGGCAACGGCGCCAAATTTGGTGTTGCTCTAGCACAATGGTGAGAACCACGTTAAGAAGCTTCACCTCCTTAATGTCAATCCGAGGGAGAGGTAGGAGTGATATGAAGATCGTGAATGTGAGAAGATGTGAGAGTGAAGGTGAGAAGCACAAAGATGCACACACACATACACACACACAATGAAGAGACAAGCAAGATACAATGGAAGGTGTGAAATTAGCTCTATTACTCAAGAATACTCTTACAAGCTCAAGAATAACTCTAATCTCAATCAAGCTACAATGAACCAGCCTCAAAAATGAGCTCTCTAGCTCTTTTTATAGTTTCTAGACTAGTTTTGACCGGTTTCACATCTAGTGACCGGCCTAGTTAAAAATTAGGTCCTAGAGGCTATTTGGGAGGGTAAACGATGTCTAAAAATAACGAAATTTGGTACGAGTATTCTACCTAAGCTCCTCAAGCTCGAGGACTCCTCGGCTTGCACAAAATGGAGCTATGGATTACAAAAATGGGGTTTTGTCTATATTACATATGTTACAAGAGTGATGAAAATCACTGTTGGATGTTTGAAGAAGTAATAAAATATAATTGTTTTGAAAAAATGATCCGACATCCGACTGGCTCCCTGCTTCGTCTTCACATGCTTCCGTGGCGTCTGTGCCTCTGACTGCTTCCAACAGCTACATGCTAAGGATATATTTAAGCCATGGTTTACAAAAGAGAAGTAACATAAGCTCTGCAAGAGATGGCATACAAATGTTAGAATAGATAACAAGGCCAAAGATTGAGATTAGAGCTTCTCAAGACTTGATATACCTTCAGCATGAGCGATCACCTATTTTTGTTCACAAATAGTGTGACTTAATGAATTTATGGCAAAAAAGGGCCTAATGATTCAATATAATTGCCCATTTGTAGAACGTGTTGTTTTGGAAATCACGGATTAGATTTTTTTTTTTTTTAATGTGTCAATCCATATACTTTGAGATGCAACTAAAGGAAATGGAGTCTTTCATTTGTTTGTGAATCTTTGATATCTTAAAGGCCTAATTATTATGTATGAGATGATTTGCATCATGATATGTTATCAACTCATCTAGATGCAATGGACAACTTAAAATTTTTAGATACTTTGCTTCTTCAATTGTTTTAAGCATGGATTTCTTGATAAGGTCTAGCTTCTCAACCATAAATCTTAAAATATCCTTGTTCATGAGACTCCCTATCACAACTACTTCTTGAACAAATTATTGTTCCAATAGTAATGCACTTTCGTTGCCATTGTGTGGATGCTCCCGTTTTCTTTTTGCCACATCTTTGCAATTATACTCCTTGAGAAAATTCTAGGTGCTCATATGATGTATAAATAGTACACTCCTAGTAACCTTCCAGGCCCTCTATTAGATATCACTCATCTAGAAGAGCACTTTTGAGAAGATCACCACTAGCTATCTATGTAACTTTACTTCTTTGAATAATATTATGGCCTAAAAACATGGTTTGAGTTTGTATATCTATCACAATGCAAAGCCCCAATCCAGAGTTTTTTTGAACCTAGACCACCATGTTAAATGCTTCTACTCTGCATTGAAGCATTTGGGATAAGTGACCATCCTTAATGAAGACACCTTGATTATTGAATAGCTGACCTTTTTAAAACTTTTTGAGAAAAGTTCAATTTTTAGGAAATGAAAAGTGTTAAAGGAAGCAAATACATAAAATTTTGTATAATTTCAGGGAAGTTTATCACACAAATTTGCCTAAATTTTTATATTTCCAATGGAATTCATCATTGAAATTTGCCAAAATTTTTATATTTAAAATGAAAGTTATCATCAAAATTCGCCAAAATATTTATAATTATATATTTTGAGTGAGGGGAGTGGCATTATTTTTTTCCTTGGTCCATGTGAGTGTTATTGGATACAAAGCATGATCTGTGAAAATAAGAGATACCTAAAACTTTAAATGCTTATAATTAATTAAACTAACAAACATACCTATGAGATAATTTTAGTGTTAGGTTAGGAGCCAATTGTTAGAAAATATGGCATTCTGGCAACCTTCCACTAGGGAGCGCACCTACATATTTATTTTTAATAATAAATTTAAGTCTTAGAAATGGTAAGAAATGATCTCATTTTTTAGAAATGGTAAAATAAAGCTACAATTTTTTTATCACACTCTCAATCTAGCACAATGGTGAGCACCAACGTGAGGAGATACACCTCATAAATATCAATCCATGGAGATGTGAGGACTGGTATGAAGACCATGAGCAAGTGAAGGCACAAGTGTGTGAGTGAGAAGCACACAAGCATGCACACACACACACATGGTAAGAACAAAGAGAGGAATAATGGAAAGCTTTCTATTGCACAAGAACTCTCTTACAAAAGCTCCAATCTCTAATGATCCAACCTCAAAAATAAGCTCTCTAGCTCTTTTTATAGTTTTTTTATTAGTTTGGCCCTATCCAGACCTAGTGTTCGGCCTAGTTAAAAATTAGGTTCTAGGGCTTATTTGCGGGCTCAAACGGAGTCTAAAAATTATGAAAATTGGTATATAGCTACTTGTAATACTCCTCAAGGTTGAGGACTCCTCTGCTTGAACAATATGGAGTTTCAAAAATGTGAAATGATATTTATAATGGTTTTTAATGATAAAAGTTATTATGTTTATATTCTGAAATTTTGACCTTGAGTGTCAACACTTTCCTCCTCGAGTCTGTCATCCTTGACAGACCCTTGTTGGAGTGGGTGTTCCATGTAGTACTTTGAGAGGTAGTGTTCATCAAGAAGAGTGGTCTATCTACCGAATGTAGCAGGGTTGGTTGTCCATTTCTTCAATTTGCCACTGCTAGCCTTTGCAAGTTTAAGTCCTTTTGTATGTACTTCTTCTTTGGATTCCAACATGATGGTGTATTTGTGAGCTTTTGAAAATTGCTAGTTTCTCAAAAGAGGTTGTCAATGTTGATTTTGAGCACCTGTTGATTGTGAATTGTTTTGTAGGTATTGATGTTCTAACTGTGATGTCCTCTGGATCTTTCAAACATGTGTTTCATAGTTTTCATGCCAAGTTCTCATGACCCATAATTAATGATGAGTAAATGTATTAGTGCATGCATTGAAGAAAATATGTACCTTGTAAGGTGGCCCTAATTATTGGAAGTAGTATGGTGCAAAAAATTGGGTCTTTAGCTAAGTGCTTAAGGGTATGCTAAGGAAGAGGTTTCCTAATCTATCATAGTTATAGTGTTGTTGAAGTGGGGGATTCTTACCATGGTAAAAGGTCGATTGATGTTCATATCTTCATGTTATTGACCATTGCCTTGGCTGTCATTGTTGATGGATGTCCTTGTTGATGGTTCACTAATGAGATTGTTCGAGTGCATGGTCTTGTCGCTTCCTTTCATTTCTTCTTTTTCTTATTTTTCTTTTTTTTTTTTTGCAAACAATGTCACAAAACAAGAAGAAAGAGGTTAATAGCAATAAAATATGTTACATATGTCAAATGTGTCTCATGTGTCTAGGATGCTCAACTGTGTCTATGCATGGCCTTGTAATGTGGCCCTACATTACTGCATATTGTGGAAATGCATGACCTGAATGGTGCAAAAGACAGGGTTATGCCAAGCGCACATGGTTTTCGCACATCGAGGCTTCTGATGTTACTTGCACATGTTGATAAAATTTCTATTTAGAGGTATCCATCGGATTTAAAAATGATGCCATCAATCTATGGTTGCATGATAGCTAATCATTCCTCCTTATAGGGATCCATTTTAGAACAATGTTTGGTTGCATACATATCATTTTTGGTCTCCTCATCTTCAAATGGTTTCTTAAATTTTGTATCCCTAGTGGTTGGCTCTTTGGTTCTATGGGGGCTACTGGTGCTTTTGGCTTCCAAACCTGTACCCTTGATGATTGTCTTCTTACTATTGCTGAAGAGGTGAGTATATCTTCTTTTGGTCTTTGTGCTTGGTTTTGTCTTTTGCTTCTCCTTTTCTTCTTTGTTGAGAGTTTTCTTGTGAGGGGGAGCATAGGGTGTTGTGTATGTAAGAGTTTATTGGGTACCCATATTTGTAATCGCCCTTGTTGAGCTATAGCTAATTTCGTAGGCACCCAAATTTGTACGTTATTGTGGTTGGCCTTCATCGAATGCTTTGGTACCCAAATTTGGAGGACTCTTTGAGATAGAGATCTTCGTTGTTTTGTTACTTGGTGCCTTGGCTTTCTCTGTTGCTTCCTCGGTAATTAGTTAGAATGCAATGGTGTGAATGATTGTTCTTCCTTTCATATCCAGATTTGCTTCATGCTTGGAACTACATTCTTCTTGAATTTTCTTTTTCTAGTTGATACAGGAGTTGCCCTGTGCTATTTTGCTTGCCTCTCTGGTTGAACTATTATGTCTGCATTAGTTTTTGAAAAAGAAGAGAGATCCACTAACCTTTGAGCCTATTCTTTCATGATTGAGTCCTTGTGCATCAGAGAGCTTTTGACACATACAACATCTTCTTCTCTAACATTAGTCGTAGAAGAACTGAGAGAATGTGTGATGCTTGGATTTGTGATCATGTAATTATCTAATTCTAGTGTAATGCATTGTTCATGTACGCAAACTTGAAGAAGTTGACTTCTTAGGTTTAAGTTGTTTGCATGGCCATAGATCCAGTCTTGACCCAAGACAAGGAGTTTTGTAAGGTCCTTATCTTAACACACTAGCATTTTGACTCTCATTGTGACATCTTAGAGTTAGATGGGAAGCTCCATCTCAACCAAACAAGGGGTTTCCACACTTCCCAATCCTATGAGATATGCTTCTATGGAATTGATGTTCAATTGCAAATCTTGGCAATATGAGAGTCTAACTGCACTAGTCGCTGCACTTGTGTCAATCAGTGCTCTCACAATCCTTACATTCTGTCCTTGTCCTACCTCTATGGTCACAAAGGGACATCGGTTGATTATCCAAGAAGCAATTACACCCAATGTTTCGCACATCATATTGGGGTTGATATTGTTGTTGTGGCCTATAATATGGTTGTTGGTATTGACTCTGATACCTACCTTATTGGTAAGGTTATTGATAAGTTTTTCTGATAGCCAGCCTATTGTACGGACAATCTTGAGCTATTTGGTTCGTGTATTTTCTCTCAACAGTGCAATATGGAGTATTCAATTCTCTCATGTTCTAGTTTTGCAATGGGCATATGTTAGCCATGCGGTTGCCTCTGCAAGTATAAGATTGCTTCATTGAGGTGACCCTTGGTGTTTTTCTATTATGAACTCCTAGCTTCTTGGCAACCTGCGTAGCCATCTCATCTATCTCAGTGGAGGGTTTGGAAGTATGACTAGTAGAATTATCAGAATCCTTATAGAGTTTGGACAATTCTAACTCCTCACCCAATTTGTCTTCTATGTCATTACACATTCTCAAGCATTGATCTAATGTGATTGGTTGCTTGAGATATACATATGATCTAAGTTTCCAGCTTAGAAGCCCATCTAAAAAATGGAAACTTGTTTTGCTTGTGTAGGTAATTAAGGTGTGGGACATCTCTCCATGTATTGTTTAAACTTTCATTCAGCTAGCATAATTGTTTCTTGGGGTGTCTGTTTGAAGTTGTGGGTCAAGGATGATGTGTTATGCCTAATGCCACTCTTGGAAAATTCTACAATGAATTTTTCTAATAGTTTACCTATATTTTGGTAGTTATGATTGTTTAGGGGTTGAAACCAAGATAAGATAGTGTTCTTGAGAGTCAAACCAAATGCCTTGAACTAGGTGAACAAGGTCTCAACTTTTTCGGCTCTTAACACTTGTATTAACTCAACCACATGATCATAAGGATCTCCTGACCCATCAAAGTAGTTTTTCATTGTCTTGACCACTTGAGAGGGTCTAAAGGTTCTTGGGTACTCTCGAGGTCTAGGCAATGGAAAATGGTGTTCATCTCTTTGATGCCTATGTGCTCTAGGTCTCTCTCTTTCAGGTCTTTCACTCTCAATTCCTAATCTGTTTTTGCCCAGAGTGTGTGCAAAGCTTACCTTTGGTCTCACTCTGGCTCATTCTCTTTTGTTTTCATGAGCCTCGAATGATCTTGCTCCTTGGAGGCCATGGGAAACATTAGATCTTGGTGGAGGAAAAATCAGTTTGCCCTGCTGAGTGTATGCATGCCTATCATGCTCTAATATCAAGAACATTCTCTCAAACTCAGATAGACAACTTTGTGTGGTACCTCAGGATCTTTCAACTCATAGATGGTGAATCTGCTTATTTTGCTAAGTTGATCTGGATTGGATCTCCAAAAAGCTTCCTTCGTTTCTCTATTCAAGAATAGTTCTATGCTTTTGTTGTCTTGAGGAATCCACTGTAGTAATTACTCTAGTCAAGTCAGATTTACCTCGAGGAGTCTTGGGTTCTTGTCCCATGTCTCCTTGCTCTAGGTCTCCTATCTCATTCTCGAGAATGATATTTCCAAACTCATTTGTCCCCTCTAGTAAGCTAGTAACCACATACATGGTTCCTTGTTGGAATATATGAACCCTTTCAAATTTAATCACTAGGTGTTCAAGTCTGAAGGGTTGATCGGGATTTTTGAGTTGGATAATTGATCTCCTCATACCGTCCTCATAGATGTGAGCACCTAATTGGTTGGTCCTAATATACTCCAACTACGTCTTATATGGACCTTCTAGTGTTTGTAAATAGGTTGTGCTTGAGCTACCTACAGGTCTCTCCATGCTAAAAGGCATTTCTGAGTCACTTGCGTCTGAACTTATCATGTAGGGATAACCACTAACTTGTTGTGCCCATGACCTAGCTGTATGGTTGACACTAGCCTCAGAAGATCTAATGCTTTATACCTTCCTATGTGTCTACCTAATCTAAGGTTCATAAACTTGTCTACTAGCCCCAAATTTCCCCTTGTATTGCTCAGAATCCTTTGGGGCTTCCGTGGCTTCCTAATCCCACTTGAAGGTCAACTTCAAATTACTATATCTAAAAATCAACACAATATTTTTATGAAATGAGCTTTTCAATGCACTCTAGAGCTAAAAAAATGGATTTCGGATGAAAAAGTTTCCAAATCAAGCTCCTGGGCATCAAAACAAGCAAACAGGATCTCACGACACATGATACTTAGGAAGTATCGATGATACTTAAGAGCAAACAAAACACGATACTTGCAAAAGCAATGATACATGATACTTATCCTCACAATATGATACCTGACTCCAAAACAATACACGATACTCGAGTGTGCAATGATACGTGATACCAAATTTTTTGTGATATGATACTTGAGGTCAACACGATACAAGATACTTGAGGATGCATGATACATGGTACATGATACTTGGACTTGGTCACGATACACAATACTTGCCCTCACGATACGATATTGGGATCAAGCGATACAATATACCATACAATACTTTGATACGATACTTGTGGACTCACGATACACGATATTTGCTCCCTCGATATGATACTTGGCACTTGACGATACATGATACTCAAGAAGTATCATGATACATGGGGAGATGATACACGATATGTGATACTCAACCCGATGATACACGATACTTGTGAGGTATCGCAATACATGGGGAGATGATACATGATACCTGCCAAGTATCACGACACACGAAAACTCTCGTATCACGATACCTGAATTCAACCGATCATGATACTTAGAATTTTTGAAGTCCAAATTCAAAATTTTTTGTGGATATGTGCACCTTGTGTCCTCTTTGTCACCGCTATATGTCCTATAGATGCAAAATCTCTCTCCTAACCCATGATACTGCCCTCGTGATGCTTTTCACAGGTCAATTCATGTCGCATGATACTTCACTTAGATTTTTGATGTTTTGAGAATGCAAAGATCCTCTTCGACTGTATTTCGGCACTGAACTCTCTCTACATGCCTTGATCATAGCTCCGAATGAAAAACGAGGTGCAAATGGACATATAGTCAAAAACAAAGATGGGAGAGCATGGAGATGATGATGGTGGAAAAAAAATCAAAAACTGAATAGAAAATGACTATTTTTTTACCTTCCAATATCGCAGATCTAAGTTTCACCATCACAACGCTCGTCCTTGAAGCTCTCTCCTTAGCAATGGCGCCAAATTTGGTGTCACTCTAGCACAATGGTGAGTACTAATGTGAGGAGATCCACCTCATAACTGTCAATCCGCAAAGATGTGAGGATTGGTATGACGACCATGAGCAAGTGAAGGCACAAGTGCGTAAACACAATCATGCACACACATACACACACACATGCTCACATACGGTAAGAACAAAGAGAGGAACAATGGAAAGTTTTCTATTACAAACGAACTCTCTTATAAAACCTCCAATCTCTAATGATACAACCTCAAAAATGAGCTCTCTAGCTCTGTTTATAATTTTTTGACTAGTTTGGCCTCGTCTAGACCTAGTGTTCAACCTAGTTAAAAATTAGGTTCGAGGGCTTATCTAGGGGCTCAAATGGAGTCTAAAAATTATGAAAATTGGTATGTAGCTACTTCTAATACTCCTCAAGTTGAGGGACTCCTTATCTTCAACAAAATGGAGTTGGTAAAATGTTAAATGATATTTATAATGGTTTTTAGTGATAAAAAGCACTATTTTTGTAAGGATTTCTTTTGAAACTTTGACATATGCTTCTTGGAGCTCCCTACATGCTCCCCCTTCTTGTGTGTCCACTTCTTTGATGCATTCCTGTGCCTTGTGCTTGACCTTGAGTGTCAACACACACAATCTAACAAAGCTCAATGAGACCTACCCATCCATATATAACACTTGTCTGTTTGGAAATTAGCTGAAGGTCAGAACAAAAACCCTAATTTTTAGATTTAGTATGAAAAACAATTTTTAAGCGAAAAACACTTTTGCTTTATTACTGAAAAGAAGCTTTTGCTTTATTAGTGAAAAGGAACTTTTGTTTTATTTTTACCTTGATCACCAAGGGCAAACATAGCTTGTTTGCAGATTAATATTTGTCACTTTTTGGAGACCCTCTTCATAGTGTAGCTTGGTGGAGGTGTTCTCTTCAACTTGGAAAGGAAAGGTGGAGTTGTGATTTCTTCATCACCAACACGGTGTGCAACAACTTGAAGCTTACCTATTTTTAGAGGAGATCATCTTTAGCTTTGGAGATTTTGGAGTTATTGGATAACTTAGATTATCATGTTGTATATATTCTATGCAATCTTATAACTTCAATAATCGAATGTATGGAATATATATGGAGCTATGCTCCTTTCAAAATTGAACACTTTGTTTCCTGGGATTTTTTTTTGTAGTGGTGAACACTTTGAACACTTGATTGTGAGGTCCAAGGTTCAAAATTGAGTATTGCTTGATATTAAGCCCCTGAAAAGTGGAAGATAAAGAGATTCCCAAGGTCCATGATAGCTCGTTCATTTCAAATTCAAGCATAATGAAAAGAATAGTTCAATAATTAAGCTTCCATAATAAAAAAACTTCACAGGGTTCTTCATTTTTGTTATGTCTTTCACTGTACAAATGCACTTTTAATTAGCTTAAACCGTACTCTCCATGTCCCATAGGTTGTTTGGTAAAGCTTTGGCCTCTTGATGTGCAAGTCCAGAGTTCAACTCTTCTGCTAAACATGTAATGACTCTAGCCATTTTGAACCAATTTTAACCCAGTCTAACCCTTGCTTGTGAGATATGGGGGGTCTTCTAGGCCACAGGTGTTATACCCACTCATGTGTATAGTTGTACTTTCAAAGTTTAAGCCAGAAGAGTAGATGCCTGCCGAACGCTATGTTGGGAATCTGTTTTCTAGTGGTAAACACTTTGAACACTCGATTGTGATGTCCAAGGTTCAAAATTGAGTGTTGCTTGATATTAAGCCCTAAAAAGTGGAAGATAAATAGAATCCCAAGGTGCATGACTTGTTCATTTCAAATTCAAGCCTAATGAAAAGAATAGGTCAACAATTAAACTTCCATAATAAAAAACTTCACCTATAAAAAATGTAGATTCTTCTTCATTTTGTTATGTCTTTCATTGTACAAATGCACTTTTAATTAACTTAAACCTTACTCTCCACGTCCCATAGGTTGTTTGGTAAAGCTTTGGCCTCTTGATGCGCAAGTCTAGAGTTCAACTCTTGGGTTGAACATGTAATGACTCTGGCCATTTTGAACCAAATGTAACCTTATTTAACCCTTGCTTTGTGAGAAGGGTTTTGCAAGCCATGAGTGCTATGCCCATTCACGTGTATAATTATACTTTCAAAGTTTAAGCCGAAAGAGTAGGTGCCTGTCGAACCTTCTATTAAAAAAAAAAAACTTATGAATGGTAAAACATCAACAAAGAAATAGTAATAATAATATAAACATATTTTCTTAGTTATGAAGGAGTTCACTCTTTGGATCACAATCACGGCGAATAAATTTAATATTTTTGAAACCCTCTACATAATTTATGACTCTATTAAATTTCTAGTAGGTGCTAGGTATTCAATTGTTACTTATGTATGATTCAAGGGGCCCAAGTGGGTGCTATGCCGCTCATTGTACAACCACACTTTCAATCAAGATAAATTTCACAACATAGATTGTAAAAGCTTAGTTAAGAAAATGAAAAGTAGAAAAATTAAAAAATTAATTTTCATACAAAAAGTAAATAGAAAACAGAAAATTGATGATGGCGATTCCACTTATTACTTGCGAGGTCCCTTTATATCACAAAGCAAAGCATGTCACCTAATACAATACCAATGAGAACTCCGTTCTTTTGTACATCCTAAAATTACCAAGTTCCAACCTAACTTGAAGGTTCTTATATAGAGGCTAATGGCAAGGATCGCTCTTTTGACCACCATTCAAGAATATGTTGCCTCTAACGCTACTCCAATGCAGCAGCTCAACGACATGCCTTAGTCCTCTGCAAGATCGTGAGATATAGATAGTCAAAATCGACTCTAGAGCACAAGCTACTACTAAACATTCTTTTTGAATCTACTGCGCAAAGGTTTCAAAGAAAGAGAGATCCTCTTGATAAGATATGTAATCTTGTTTGTGTGTGTTAGCGTAGGTGGTTGGGCCTTTTGTCTTTTGAGGTGGGAGCGAGGGTTCAACTTTCCTCTATAGGATATCTGTGGGCCTAAGCCAGTCTAATGTCTTTGGGCCATATTAAACCAGATCTTTTCGGACAGTTCTGCTTAGTGTTTGCCTTCAAAGAGTCTAATCCTTGCTTTTTTTTTAATGGAGGTTCAACTGAAGCCTATTCCCCTGAGCTTTAACTTTGAAAGTGAAACTATACAAGTGAATGGACATAGTACCTGGGGGACCCCCGATATCCCACAAAGGAGGGGTTAGACACGATTACAACATTACAATTGGTTTAATTGGCCAAAGCTATACATATCCAACCCGAAACTTGAACCCTGGACTTCACCTCAAGAGGTCAAAACTAAACCAAACTCCCTTGTAAAATGTGGAGTATAATGCCTACTTTGTGGAATATGAGAAGTTCCACGATTAGTATACCCATTCACTTGTAGAGTTATTCTTTTAATTAATTCAAACAAAAATAATTAAGGACCAAACTTTGCCTTTTTTTTTTTTAAATGGAAGTTCGGTCGAGGCCTACTCCCCCTGACTTTAACTTTGAAATTGCAATTGTACAAGGAAGGGCATAGTACCAATGAGACCCCCTTTATCCCACAAGAACAAGAGTTTACAAGACTGGGTTAAACG
This sequence comes from Ceratopteris richardii, assembly GCA_020310875.1. NCBI lineage: Eukaryota > Viridiplantae > Streptophyta > Polypodiopsida > Polypodiales > Pteridaceae > Ceratopteris > Ceratopteris richardii. Next base: position 32,471,796 of record CM035442.1, on the reverse strand, counting down.
GCGGTCACAACTACCACGAAGATGGAAAAACGGTGGCACCTCAACCACATGCAACATCTTTCCAAAATACACATGTCCCTTACATGTTGCTGCCAGGGGTTGAACCCTCGCCCCTGCCTCAAGAGGCAAGAGCCCAACCACTAGGTGAGCGAACTTTCACCCTTTTTTTTTTTAAATAAAAGGAAGTTCGGCCTTAGCGTAATCTCCCGGACTTTAATTAAAATAAAGAAAAAAAGTTACAAGTGAATGGGACTAGTGCCCATGGGACCCCCCAAATCCCACAATGCAGGGGAGGAGTATGGAAAGCTAGAGGGCATTACAAATGAGGCGGATAAATTTATCATTACCCTCATGTGGGATCCATTTGGGTTTCAACTTGTTGTTTTCAAGGAGATAAAAACAGTGATGTCTAAACGGTGGAGATCTCTTATCTCGGGAGATTCTTTTACCTAGGAGAAACAAAGATTTCTCGATCGACCATTCCTTAGGAGTTTGGTCAAAATTGACAGCACATCGCTCCCTCCAAATCTTCCAGAGAGTCTCACCTCTGATGGCATTCCACAGCCTCGATGAGCAGCCGACCGCCTCTCCCAACATCACCTGTTGCCAGTTGATTTGGTTCGTGAGTCTCAATACTCAGGTCACGTGACGGCAAATAACACGTGATTTGGGGCAGTCGAAGAACAGGTGAGCTAAATCTTCGATGCACCGATGGCAACGCTTGCACCATGGTGGCACGCCACAGATTTTGTTAGCCCTTGCATTGGACCAGACACCTTTATGCAAGATCTGCCACATGAGAATGAGCTTTTTGACCTCAATTAGGGGGTGCAAAATAGACATGAATTTTAGTTCCCATCGAAGTTTGGTCCAAGAAAGGCACCATCTCTTGTTAAGAGTGTGGTGAACATCTAAATCCTCTTTGAAGTTGGGGGTTCTGGATAGCTTCTTACCATTGCTCCATTTGAGGCCCTTCAGGCAAGGAAGATCCTGACCGTAGAGAAGGCAGGTAGTTGAGCAGTCCCATGCTAAACACTTGCTTTGAAGGAGAGTCCATTCCTCAAAGGTAACTCTAAGTCTCGGATCCAATTCTTCGAACCTAATCCACTGGCTGGTCTCTTGTTTCCAAAGTTGTTTCCACTGTTTGAACCCCTTGTTCCATAACCGCTTTGCAGTTTGGAGGTTCCAAGACTCCACCCCCCTAATGCCGCTGATCGGGAACCAAATAGAGTCATTTTGTCTTATCCTATCCGCCCACTTCCACTCATCACTAATTCTGATGAACACACGAGGCTAGAGCCTTTAGGGGACACCGGTGGGGGGAGAACAAAAGCGTGAGAATCCCTATGTCCTTCCAATCAGGATGGCCAACTAAGGTAAGGTCTTCCGTGTTTCTGAAGATCAATTTAGCCCAAGAGGACTCCCTATTGCTCCAAGCCTTGATAAGCCACTTTGCCGCCAACTTGTCAGCCAACCCAACAATATCCAAAATTCCCAAGCCCCCTGAGTCTTTAGGGCTAGTGCAAGTTTCCCATTTGATTTTGCGAATTCCCGTCCTGTTGGGGTCCCTCGTCCAAAGGAAGTTTCTGTAGATTCTTTCCACTTTGACCAAGTCTTTCTCCTTAGGTCTCCAACACGAGATAAAGTAAATAATTGTAGACAACATAAATGTGTTAACAACCATAGCACGCCCTGCCAAGTTGACTTGCATACCTTTCCAATGATTCAGCTTGCTATCCAGCTTGGATAGCACCCAGTTCCAGCGTTGGTCCATTGAGATGTCGAATCCCATCGGAATGCCAAGGAGACGAAAGACTTGACTGCTAGGGATAACTTGACACCCCTGATCCATCAACAATTGGGGAGTAGGTCCGCTGATTGCTCTAAAAGCAGTTGTAGCATGGTTGATTTTTGAACCTGACGCCACACAAAAGGTGTCGAGGCACCACAAAAACACCTCAATGTTGTTTATATCGTTATGCACAAAGGCATTCATGTCATCAGCAAAAAGTCTCGCAATCATTTGGCCATGATTTAGAGGTAGGGAAAGGCCCTTGAGATTGCTAGCGTCCATGTGATGCTTTAATAGGCAACTGAGTCCATTCGAGGCGATAGCGAATAGTAATGGAGCCAGAGGGCAGCCTTGCCTAATTGATCTTTTTAATCGAATGGGCTCAGAGAGCTTACCATTGATATTTATTCTAGTTGAAGCATTTCCAAGAAGAGTGGAAACCATCTTCGTGAACTTTTGGCTGCATCCAAGGTCTTTCAATGATTGAAGAATAAAGTCCCATTCCAATCTGTCATACACTTTGTCGAAGTCGATCTTAATGAATACCAGATCTTGAGCAGACTCCTCAGCAAAAGCAAGGCCTTCCCAAATATCGACAATTGCTTCAAGTATAGATCTACCTTTGATAAAACCTTTCTGGTCCTCACACAGCCATGACTTTAAATGACAAGAGATTCTGTTGGCGATAACTTTTGCAATTATCTTGTATCCTATTTGGGGCATGGTAATCGGACGCCAGTTTTCAATTTTGTTCTTATCTCCCCTTTTGTGGATTAACTTGATGACGCCATTATTAAGACACTCAGGGAGGGCACCGAATGAGAGAGCCTCTTGCCACACGAGATGTAGTGGGGTGGCCACCTCATGTTTGAAGGACTTGAAAAACTCATTGGTGAGGCCATCCAGACCTGGACTTTTCCCATTGGGAAGGGCATCAATAACCTCGATAATTTCATTCTTCGAGATGTTAGCATCCAGCAGAGCAATCAAGTTCTGTGGGATTTTGGTTTGAGCAACCCTTGAGATGGTTGCCATGGAGTCGCGCCTGTGGGGGGAAGGAAGAGTTGAGACCCCGAGAAGATTGGTAAAGTGCTCGACGATCGAAATCTAATATTCTTCCGTTATAATTTGCTGACAGAAGAATCACCTTCGAACTGCATGCAATACTTGTAACTTGAGCAACAAATTGATAAGGACGTGGGCTTCGAGCGTCGTCACTCTATGATCTTGCCCCCACTTTTTTGTGGACAAGCTTTTCCCGTCAAGTTCTGCACCGGTTCTAGCTTGTAGGACCCTATTTATTTTGCTGCTGGCAATCGCTCACCACGTCTTTCGCTTCAACGCTGATCCTCTCCATGTCACCATACCATGTCCTGCCAAGTTCCAGTGCGCACGGTCTTCATCCGGGGGCCTGGACCGGGGCCATGGCGCTCGACCACCACGCAATCTTCAGAAGAGAGAAGAGAACGCGAGAGCGAGAGAGACATCTGACAGATACGACTAAAAGTGTTTGCACATGTACACTAAGTGTACAGGTCGATAATCGATTCCCCGATTAACCTTTTCGCCTCCTGTCGGACAATCGGAGGTCGGCTGATAGCATTAGCTATTACTCGTCATTGCTTATTGATGACTAAGTTTTCTTCAATGCTTATTTATGACCAAGTTTTTTTTTTATTTTTTATTTTTTATAGTTAAACGTCTGCGGAACCTCTTTAACAAAGAAAATAAAAAAGTTTTCTTATGGCTGGAGCCTGGTGGCCCGCGGGCGAGAATGAGGATTCATCATTCAGGACGCTGAATCCTGAAGATGATGGAAGCAGACGCTTACAGTTGTTTGCCCATCCTGATCTGTGAACATATCTGTTTCACAGGCAGTTGAGGGATTTTGGAAAGGGCAACTTGTGTTATTTTGGGATATATGGCATTCTAGGACACAAGCACATGACACATGTGTAGTGTTTATATGTGATGAGAGAGAGAGAGAGAGAGAGAGAGAGAGAGAGAGAGGACCTCGAATCTCCACAGTCGCCCATGTTAAGACGTATGATGCAGCAGTTGACGAAACGGGAATGATAGGAGCACTGCTACTTATGAAACTTTGGATCTGAAGCGTCCGGCATCTAGTTCTCGATGCTTCAAGCTCGCGAAGCAGACAAACTACTTGTCAGCAGCAGTTTTCCGTGCAAACTACTTGTCAGCAGCAGTTTTCCGTGCAGACTTACGAGTTGGACTTTTCTTCTATGGAGTCTTCTTTTTTCCTCGTGATTATGAGAGTGAATGAGCAAACGGTATCAGCTAGCCAGTTCTAATCAGCAGTTTATCCTTCGCGATAAAGCTATGGGTGTTGTTACCAGACAGGATACGCCTTCTTCAGGTCTGAGGCCGATTGTCAAGCAGCATACGACGCCTAGTACGGTAATGAAACAGCGCCGTGCGAGCGAAAGCGGGTAAAATCACGACTAATTCTGCTATTTGATGATTTTTCTTCCGGTTAGACTCTTCGTATCCATGCTGCTTTCTGCCGGTGAACTGCAGATGTCGAGTATTCTCTGAAGACATTCCAAGTGACCTGACTGTGGAGGTGGGATCATTGAGCTTCTGTGTTCACAAGGTAATTCCCCAACGAAGTGCATTTATATCATATGTGCGCTAGCTTATTGCCACGACTATCCAATTCATGTAGTTCACCCATCAAACCCCTCGTGGCGTATCTTATGATCCAACCTCATCTAGACAGATTACTTCATCCTGTAGCTCTTCTTTCGCGCTATGTCCGTTGATGATGAAACTGTTAGCTATCAAATTAGCTCACGCTATACGTGCAAGTTGTAACCTCAGAATGTTTCCGCAATCAGCAAGTGCTCCATAATTTCCGCGCGTGTGGCTGGAAGATCAAATGAAAATGTTTTCCTGCGTATTTGTAGACGTTTGATTATCTCTATGTGTTCTAGTAATTCTCTTTGCATGGAATATTTCGACGCGGGGAAGGTATTACTCAGAGGTTTTGATGTTGAAGTTGATCCTCGTCGGAGTCACTGTCCGATATTGACTGTTAATGGCGTTTTAATAAGGATAACCTTTCAAGTTAACGCGGAAGTATCTTCCTTCTCTGCTCTCAACTGTCCATGCTTTGAGCAAGGTAACATTTTATGTGTATCCTGTACCTTTGTTACATCTTTGTTTGTGACGCTGGACCTTGTTCACAACGATACCCACATTTGACCGGCACTAGAAGCATTCGAGTTCTTGTAGTCTATGAGTTCTCCTGAAACGAGGTGTGTAACGCAAAACGTCTTTGTGCTTTAGATCTCTGTCAGTTATTGACAGGGAGCATGCATAGCCTCATATGAGTTTACACAATGTGAAGCTTCTCTGTAGATTCGCCACGCTGCGTAGGCTATTGCTAATTCTCACTTTATTATTGTTTTCTATGTATTATTCATACTCACTACAGATGAGATTTTTGTAAATTTTATTTGCCCAACCAAATCTTATGCGTTTTCAGTTCCCACTGGTCTCGAAGAGTGGTTGGATTCGAAAGCTAGTAGCTGAGAATGATCCAGGCATCACACGGATGACTCTGTCAGAAATTCCTGGTGGAGCTGAGGCTTTTGAGATTATAGCGAAATTTTGCTATGGTATACCATTCGAGATCGGAGTGGCAAATGTGGCAATGCTAAGATGTGCTGCTGAATATTTAGAAATGTCCGAGGAGTATGGTGTGGGAAATCTTATATATAGGACAGAAAACTATCTGATTGACACACTTATGAGTGGGACTTTGGCAATGTGTGTCAAGATCTTGCGAACCTGTGAGAGCTTACTTCCTTTTGCAGAAGATCTTGACATCGTTAGCCGATGCATTGATTCTGCAGCCTCCAAAGCTTGTAAAGAGCAGGTACAACTCTTGTGACTTCGTTTTTCTCCCTACACTCTTGTTAAAGTGGCACCATTAACCTACACAGTTGTATGTATACAGTATGCTAATGAGTGGACATATTCCTCTATATATAAAACTGTATAACATGCTTATCATACAGATTCTCTTTTCATTCCCATTGATGCAATCTTAGTTCCCACTCCTATTTTCAATTGTTCTCCCCGTAGATCATTTAGGGAAGTACTAACTCTTGGCATTTTTCTGACAAATGCTGTATAATTGTGGCTCTGAGATAAATGGTGGATACGTAGTGACGGATTTGAAAAGACATTTTCTATGATTCTTCAACTTGACTCATTAGAAATCAGGGTTTTTTCTCTCGAAATTCATTAGGAGGGCATATCCCCTGAACAAGATCCTGCAGTTACTGATTAGACTATATGGAGGGCATATCCCCTGAACAAGTTCCTGCAGTTACTAATTAGACTATACTAAAGCAATCTTTGATACTGCATTTGCACGTGTTATCCTCTTGAATGTGGAGAATTGAGTAGGCTTATTAGTTGTCACATTCATCATAACTTTTCTGAGTCATTGTATGAATTGCATAAGCATCAGGCATCCATTGGAGATATTTAGAGGTTATGTTACATGTCTCTATATTACACATATATTCAGCCACAGCTCCAGAATGTTTATATTGCTTCGTAAACATGACTCAGGTGGCAAGAAGCCTGTCACAGTCTGAATATAGCAGCAGCTCAAGTAGAGCTGATAGCAACGACAGCCTGCCTTCCAATTCAACACCACAGAAAAGATCTTCAGCTGAGGCAGTATTGACCTTCTGGGCAGAGGAACTGTCAGCGCTTCGTATTGATTTCTTCCAGAGGGTCCTAGCTGCAATGAGAGCCCATGGCTTGCGGTATGACTGTCTGGGCACAGCCATTGTGCATTATGCTCAACATTCCCTCAAGGGTCTTATAAAAAATCAGCAGCTTGGACCGAACTCCCATGATCTAGGCTTCAAACATACTGCCTCATCTAAGGTACATAATGCCTCCTCCGCTGTCGAACATGAACAACGGATCCTTGTTGAAACAATTGTTAGCCTTCTTCCTTCTGAGCGGAACACTGCTTCAGCAGCTTTTCTTTTTGGGCTCCTTCGTGCTGCCATATACCTCGACACAACTATAGCCTGTCGCCTTGATCTTGAGAAGCGCATTGGTATGCAATTGGATCAAGCTACCCTTGATGATCTACTGATCCCTGCCTACTCATATCATGGTGACACTCTCTTTGAAGTTGACACTATCAGAAGAATTGTCATTAATTTTCTGCAGCAAGAGCAAGATCCAGATGATTTTGAAGATCCTCTTTCAATGTACGAATCTGCTGTGAATTCTTCTCCATCACAATCATGCCTGCTGAAGGTTGCCCGCCTTGTTGATTGCTTTTTGGCAGAAATTGCACCAGATGCCAACCTGAGTTCATCCAAATTTATTGCCATTGCTGAGTTAATGCCAAGCCATTCAAGAATAGTGGATGATGGGCTGTATCGTGCAATTGATATATACCTAAAGGTGATCTTGTATTCTGATTTGTCTTCTTTGCTTTTCTCATTGTTTTTATGAAAGATATTATTTCTAGTTCACAAGGCAACTGTAGCATGTCGTTGTGCATTTCACAGTAGTGCTATTTTCTTGCATACTCTTGGAATGTGATTCATGAAGAATGCTACTGACATAATAACAGGGAAATGACTTTGCAGTTGAAGTTGTACATTTAAAATTTCATCTGTGCAATCACTGTGTTACCTCCATCAATTCTTTCTTTCCATGAATTATTTTACCATTGTGTCTTTTACTAGGAAGCATATCAGTTGAAAATACTTTTGTGCATGGAAAGATAAATAATAATGCAATATCATTGATGCTGTTGTGCCCTTTTTCTTTAAATCAGAGACCTCTCCTTGAAGCAAGGATAGAGTTGAAAAATAGCATATGAGCTTTCATTTGTGACTTGAAGTTCAGCCCACTGGGTGTAGCACAAATTGGGTAGCTTTTCCACTGCTGCCATTTATAATACTGAATAGTGAGAACAAGGGTGTCAGTTGAGTTTTTAGTTCACACATGAAGCTTCGACATTTGTGCTCATTATTATGAGTTGGCTAATTTGTTCCCTATATATGTTTCAGACTATAACAGCTTTGATATATGTCAAGGAAATTGTTATCTATATTTGCTCTATCCTACAACGATATTTGTCACACTTCAGAACTTGTGCTTGGGGTATCTCGAAATGATTGTTACATAGCCTTTTAATTGGACATGCATAAAAAAGATTCTCTAGATTTCTCCTTATCTTTTAAGCACCTGCAGGTTGCCATAGCTATCTGATGAACTACTCAGGATTTCCACTTGCTACTTCGAATCTGAATCTTCTTAAATTAAGTGCAAAAGAAAATTTGTCCTTTACATGGTTTCCCTGTAAATTTATTTGGGATGGCATTGATGATTGCAGGCCCACCCAGGAATCAATGACATGGAAAGGAAAAAAATATGTGCCCTAATGGACTGCAGGAAATTAACGCAAGAAGCATGCAGTCATGCAGCTCAGAATGAGAGACTTCCAGTGCAAGTAGTTGTGCAGGTATTGTATGTTGAGCAAGTACGGTTGAAAAGTGCGATGATGCCACAGCCAGAGAATGCTGATATGCAATTGCAACAATCTCCAGCTGGTGATAGTACCCAGATTTCTCACAGAAAACTGATGGGAACAGCTTTCATTGATTCGCCCAAGCAGGATGATTATTATGCTGCTGTATGCAGAGAAAACCGTCAGCTGAAATTAGAGATGGCCAGGATGAGAATGCAGCTCAGTCGACCCAATCGCATTAGCAAAGCTCCTCTTGATCAACCTCTGTGTGTTGCTACTGACTCCAATAACCTCTCCAGCAGCCTCACAAACGGGAAAAGCCATGTTGGGAATCAAAGCATACAACAACGAGCAGCTACTGACAATTTCAACCATAGTACCAAATTAACCAGTAGCAAAACTTCCAAGAAGTTTCTATCCTCTGTTTCTAGGACACTAGGGAAACTAATCCCATTCCAGCGCTCCTCCAAGGACTCAGTAGGACTTACCACTTCTAAATCACTGGAAACAAAGTCTAGACGACGGCGGCACTCCATCTCTTAGTGCGAGAACTACCTCTTCCAAATCATTTGAATTCAAGTGTAGATGGTGCCTTTACATCTCATCTCTTAGGCTATTTTGCACCTGAACATTGGGCATCATTTGTACCATATCTACATTTCAGAGATAATAGTCTGACTGTGGGCTAGGAATTCTAAGTGAAGCAATACAGTTTGGCTGTGTTGTGAAAGTTTCGTAGTATATGGGTTGTTATGCATACCTCACTTTGCGTGTAGGTTGGACTCTCTTCACTCTGAAGTTCCAAAAGAATCATGCTAGGGAGTCTGACTTAGGTGTTTTCCCAAAGAACAATGATTGGCATTGAAGTGCACATCTTATAGATTGGAATCTGAATGTTATATTCTGTGAATGCTGTGGAAAGCTAGTGGAACATGCTCTGTACAGTGGTTTGGCAGTCATTTTCATGTATTTATCTTTTGTATCTACACACGAAGAAACTCTCGATTTCTGAATCATATGAAATAAAAATCAATCATACAATGATTAGCCAAGAAGAGTTGTTCAATTAATTTTTTACAATGAGTGACTTGCAGAAGGAGGCTTTTCTCTGTTGGAAGTCATGGTTAGCTAACTAATCTAATTTGAGAGATTGAAACTTTTGAGCTATAGAAGTAAGTCATGGTACAAGGTTACAATGTTTCTCTGTCTTCTCATCTCCAGCGTGAAAAGTCCAGACCGATTTCTGGTTATTATCTAAGGGGATGAACTTTTGGGACTATCTAAATATGGGGTCATCTTGCCAATTCTTGATGTTTCTAGACTCTAGTGAGTGACGCCTAAAAAGTTTCTAAGCATGGAGTGCTTTTAAATTGTCAGCTCAATAGGAAGACGTTTGCCTGCCAGACCCAAAAAGTGTATTTCGGTCACCCGAAAACCTTGCATGTGCCTTCCCTATCTACCTAGGTTAGAATTCTCACAATCAAGGTGTTAATAAATAGTTCCTCTGACTGAAAATAGCTCCTTTGGCTGGGCATGTATGGCTTTGGCCAGTTAAACCAGTTGTAATGTTGTAACGTTGTTTAACCCTTACATGTATGGCTTTGGCCAGTTAAACCAGTTGTAATCTTGTAACTTTGTCTAACTCTTGCTGTGTGGGATACGAGGGATTTCGCAGGTACAATGCTCATTCACTTGTATAGTTTCACTTATAAAGTTAAAGCTCGGGGAGTAGGGTTCGACTGAAAAATCATAAGATGGCGATTTCACTTCTTGTCTATCGCCACACTCTTAAGTTAGAGGATTCTCGCTTGATCAATGACCAACGCCTCGATGCCACACTCCTCCGACATGCTAATTCTTGACTCAACGGTACGCTCCACGGAAGATGCTATCAAAATGTCAAAGCGTGTTGGAGCTTCTCCGACAATGCAATGCTCCTCCGACAACGCTTTCTTCAAGAAGAATGCCCGACCGATTGCGTGACAAGTTACAATCGCGATTCATAACTTTGAGAATCAGCGTTTGCAAAGAAAATCTTTTTCAGAGTAATTCTTCAAGAACTTTGGTCTACCACATCATCGCGATCTATGGCGCTCTGTCTGTCATCTGCGCGACAGACATTCATCGCCACGTGGCATGCAAGAGAGAGAAATCTTTGTGAACATCATCCTTCGTTAGCTAATGATGATACTATAAAGTTGATGATTCCAATGTTGTTCTAAAAGATGACAATGAGTCTATAAAGGTTTTTCTTGAATGGTTGAAAAGTCAATGGAACCAATCATAGCAAAACTCGTTTCAAAGCTTTCTCTAACTCCATTCCTGACAGTACAACCAACTTGGGTTGCAATGCCAAACTCCTAAGGAATGGTCGATCGAGAAATCCTTGTTTCTCCTAGGTAAAAGAATCTCCCGAGATAAGAGATCTCCACCGTTTAGTCATCACTGTATTTATCTCCTTGAAAACAACAAGTTGAAACCCAAATGGTCCCACATGAGGGTGATGATAAATTTATCCGCCTCATTTGTAATGCCCTCTAATTTGCCATACTCCTCCCCTGCATTGTGGGATTTGGGGGGTCCCATGGGCACTAGTCCCATTCACTTGTAACTTTTTTTTCTTTATTTTAATTAAAGTCTGGGAGATTAGGGTAAGGCCGAACTTCCTTTTATTTAAAAAATTGTGGGATTTGGGGGGTCCCATGGGCACTAGTCCCATTCACTTGTAACTTTTTTTTCTTTATTTTAATTAAAGTCTGGGAGATTAGGCTAAGGCCGAACTTCCTTTTATTTAAAAAAAAAACTTGGGCCTTAATATCATTAAGGATGGTGAAGTGTTTAGGTTGCTAGGCATTCCTATGGGGTTTAATATTTCCTTGGCCCAAAGATGGAATTGGGTTCTAGAAAAATTCAAAAAACACTTATTTTTTTGGTATGATTCTCATAACTCCCAGGCCCATAGATGTTTTATTGTGAATCACTATGTTTTACCTAAACTGGTTTTTTTCTTAGCTTGTTGGTCTCCTTCCAAAAAACAGGTTAGTCAGGCTGTCTCCCTGGCTAGGAGATTTCTCTGGGGTGTATCATCATAAAGTTGCTAAAGTCTCTTGGGATATATGTTGCTTCCCTAAATCACAAGGAGGGCTGAGTATTCTTTGCCCCAATAAAATGGCTGATAATCTTGCTGCTAAGTGGATTTTAAGGAGCATTGGATCTACTGATATTTGGGTTGTTCTGTTGTAGAGGAACCTTTCCAAGTTTTTCATCTCTAATTATAAAGCTTGCAAGAGCATTAATTTATGGGATATGATTGTTTCCCCTCTGTCTATTATTGTTGTTGGGAGCCAACTTGTCTGCAGATTTTGGAACGCCTAGTTTAAAGCTAAAAAATGTTTTGTTCCTAAAGGGGGATTGATCTTCTTCTAAGTTCTTTTTGTAGGAGTCCCCTTGGTTTGGATGGATTGCTAAGTGGAACAACTTTGACTTGGCAATCAAAGAACATAAATGCCATAAAGTTGGTTTTAAATCCTGGAGGGACCTGATGGCCAATGGAGAGGTTATTACTGATCAGGAGCTGCTCAACAATTTATGACATCTTTGTCTCTTGTTTACAGGTCTTGGATGCTCACAAAAACTTGCTGGCTGAGAATCTAGAAGGATGCCTCAGGATAAAGGTCAGTCTTATTGCTATTGCTGGGATCATCTTCAAAGAGTTCAAGAAGTTGAAAGGAAGCATAACCAAATTCTGCCCAAACTCAATAAGAGATGGTCTATTAACTGGTCTGCCAAACAGTGGCCCTACAGGTTTAAATCTTTTTGGGTCTTCCCACATTATATCAAGCACTCTTATCTTCAGTGGCTCATGTTACATAATGGTCTATGGATTGGCCCCAAAGTCAGGAAAATTCTGATTAATGGAGGACTTTGTACTTTTTGTGGCAAGGTGGAAGATGTTTACCACCTTTTTTATTAGTGTCTTCATGCCAAACAATATTGATCCATTGTGGAGCACTATCTCTTCTCCAAAGGGAGCCCTGGTCTCAATCAAAACTCTATTATCATTGGATGCTCCAAAAATATGGATGTTTTGATGTGGAACATTTGGAGAGGTCACATTTTGTGGCATATTTGGAGCAGTAGGAATAATTCCATCTTTTGTAAAGAAAATAGAAATTTCTTGAAGTCTCTTCCTAGAACCCTGAAAAAAGCCTCTGAAAAATGTATTCAATGTATCACAGGACCTCCTACCCCAAGGAGAATACTTTTAATAGGCTAAAAGCTTGTAAGTTCTCTAAGTGGAGAAGTACCATCTCCTCTGTATACTTAGCTCAGAGGCTTGATATGGCTTCATTGTTGTAACTGCAGTGTGCCTGTGGCTCTTGCCCCTTGCACAAATTGTATTGTCATCCATTAATTTAATTTTCTTGTTTTCTCTAAAAAAAAAAGATTAAGAACATTGTTGCATAACCAGGCTATTTGTGCCTACCCATATCTCTCGCAGCCTGCCTTCCTGCTTCCACGCCCACTGTTTGTCACTTCGCCTTCCCCCCAAGTCCCGCAATCCATTGGTTCTAACTTTCCTCTCTTCGAGGCGTGAGTAGTCTTTGTTTCCTTTTTTAAATTGAAAAAGGAAGTTTTTTCTTTCCTCTTGTTAAAATTAAATCTTTGGTGGTGAGCAATGTTAGTCCATTGTTAGAGGACAAAAACTCAGGTGTTTCTCTGAAGTTTTTTAGTGTGAAGCCCCCTTTCATCTGACTTCAAAGGGAGGATATTTTGGCGAAGCAAGAAGAGCTAAAGAGAATGTGTCTCATTGGTCAGTTGTTTGGTCCTAAGCCCCCATTTGAGTCCTTGCAACAATGGTTCCTTAAGGAGTGGTTCTTGCGCGGCTTGATAATTAGCAAGTGCCAGTTCTTGCTAGCTAATCATGTGCTCTTGGTTTTTAAAAATGATGATATGGCCTTTCAAGCTTTGTAAGTAGGCACTTGGAAAGTATGGAGAACTACCGTGTGCCTTTTTAAATGGTTTTTTTATTTTGTTCCAAATACGTCAAAGCATTTGTGCTATCCGCTCTTGATTGAGCTCCTAAAACTGCTCTTTTTCCTATGTGCATTCATAAGAGAAATTGTATTGCCCATCGATCGGCCTCTAGGCTCTCGAGAGAAGACGTCGAAGGTTTCATCTATGAAGGTGTTAATTACTTTTTCAATCGAAGATGGCACCCATATATTTGTGAAGCGGATCTCAACAAAGATCTCCTCTCCAAAATTTCCATAGACATCGGAGAAGAGAAAACCATAGCATATGAGATAATATACAAGAGCTTGCATGCTTGCTTTCGTTGTGGATTGCAGGGCCATAAAATAAAAGATTATCCTTTGCGATGAAAATCCATTTAGAGCAAGAGAAATTAGGAAAAAGCTAACGAAATGGAGAACAAAGAAGCTTTAGTGACTCAGATCATGTCAAAAGGTCATTTTCTGGATGCTGAGAAAGAGAAGGAAACACAAGTCATAGAGACGAACTCAGAAGGCTCCATGGAAGTGAGATGAAGAAGGAGAAGAAGCCTTATTGAGAGGAGTCCCTCTCGTACGGCCCTAGAAACAAACATTTTTTGCAACTTGGAGAAGGAGGTCAATGACTTGGATTACCCAAGGGGAATGAATCACTAGGATTATTGTAAGGATGGGAAAACTCTAAAGGATTTCACTTGTGAGGAAGACTACCTAGAAGGATACACCACTAGCAAAGAGGATGGATTCACCACCATCAATGAAGAAACCCAAGACAATGAAAGCTCAATCATTGGATCCACAATTCCTAAAAGGATATTACACTCATTGTGGAAGAAGAATTTTCACAAAGGAAAGCAACCATCGGAGATACCATGGAAAAGCCCCTTAAGGCTAAACTCCTATATTAGGACCCCTCCACCTCGAAGAAAAGAGATGATGAGAAAAACAAGAAAAAAGAGGGACAAGGCTCCTCCTCGCAAAGAACTTAACCTCCAATAATGATAATTGTTTCTTTCAATGTAAGAGGGTTGTCTGATCCCTCAAGAGTGGATGTTATTGATCAGTGGATCTATGATAAAAGTTTAAACATGGACTTCATCTCTCTTTAAGAGATCAAAGTTGACAGGGAGGGCCTTTAAAAGTGACTGAAATGTATTTCATCATCCCATGTCCAACTCTCCACTGGGCAACCCAAGGGAAATGAAAGCTTGGCTATCGGCATTAATTGCAGTTGGTACACTAGACTTGTAGATTCCCAGGTGGATCAAAAGCATCGATGGATTGGTGCTTCTTTTAGGGGTCCTCTACAGTTCACCATACTCTCCATATATGCTCCTTATAACGATTTGGAAAGAATTACCACTTGGCGATCGTTGTACTCTCTATCCCTCAATGTCATCCTTTGTGGGACTTTAATATGGTGGAGGCTCTTTTTGACAGATGGAGGAATAAAGGGCAAGTGATCGATGGTCATGAGAAGGACATTTGGAACCACGTCAAGCTCCACTTGGATCTGGTGGAGATCAAAGGCGAGGTTGTTTTTTCTTGGTCAAACCTCGAGTCTGGAGATAACCTGAGGAAAGCTAGGCTTGACAACTATATTGGGTAGAATATCATTAATAAGTGGGGTCTCCCTTCCCTCTCCCAATGTGTGGACCTTGTTGTCTCTGATTACAACCTAATGGTGCTTATCTTCAAGCCGGTCATCAATCTCAAGAAAGCCCCTTGGTTTCATGCTAATCCGACAACCTTCTCATTCCCCTCGGTCCAACAAGAGATTACCGTAGTCTCAAACACCAGCTTTGCTACCTGCTCTTCATTGGCATGGTGCTAGAAGATGGTGGGTTTGAAGGTACAACACATCTTGGTCAAGACTCAGAAGAATCTTCAAAACATTCGTTGAGCTATAAGGGAAAATCTTTATCAAAGGCTTAGACATCTTGAGGAAGAAGTGAATGCAGTCCACTCTCAATACTAGATAGGGCTCTAGAAAATCAGAGGCATGCTAAGATACAAAGAAGAAATTCAGAGAAAAAATATACATGTATATATTAAAGATTGGTGGATGGAAAAGGTAGACAAACCTACTAAAAGAGATGTGCGGTCTTCTCAAGAAGAAGTAATCCAAGGAAGTGATCCCCTTCATGATGAATATCGATGAGGTTGAGTGAAAGACGGATGAAGAAAATAGTATGTTGATTGCCAATCATTTTACCCAGCTTTTGGGGGTTTCCAGGCCTCTCTATCCTCACAGGCGTGATTGCATGGCGACCATCTCAAGGGTCAGAACCACAAAGTATGAAACCTCTTCTTGAAGCTTCCATTTCAGATGATGTAAAGTTATTATACACCTGGTGTGGCAAGAGATTGTTTCTTTTAGTGCATTGTCTGAATGTCTCAATGATGGCATTATCAAGCTTATTCAAAAAAAGTAAGCAAAAACAAAATTGAAAATTAGCGGTCAATTACAATGTTACAAACATGTTACAAGATCCTTGCTAAAGTTATTGTTAATTGAATTGCTTGCCACTTACAAAACTGGATCAATGAGGATAAAAAAGGGTTCATCATGGGGAGGTCCATCCTTGAGGCTATTATTGATGGCTGGTAAGGTCTGGTTTTCGCTAAATAATCCACTCAAGATGTCATCTTCCTTAAGATCGACTTCAACAAAGCTTATGACAGGTTGGAATGGGGTTTCAATCTCTAATCTCTATAGGACCTGGATTGCAACCAAAAGTTCGTTAAGCTGCTCTCAACATTGCTGGGGAATGCATCAGTGTAGATAAACATAAATGGATAGCTCTCTCAAGTTGTTGGATTAAATTTTTCTATCTGTTAGGGGATCACTATATTGTGCTCTCTGACTAGACTAGACAAGATTTTGGAATTATACTTTTGATTGCAAGATCACCCACATAGGGGAAGCATTAGTTTCCCCAAATTCTAAACTGATCATGAGATATAGAAAGTCACATGGAATCCAAGATTCATGATGGTTTCCTTGTCCATGACATTAGCTCCCCCTCAAGCAACGAGTTCCACGAGGAGCAGTCATGTTCTCTGGTCTTGACTTCATTGGATCCAATCTTCCTCGGGATATTCTCGAATCTAGGACATGCTTGACTTCAAGTTCTTAATGATTATCAATCTCAATAGGTGGTGAAGGATTATGTCTCTCCCCCCTCAATGGTGAAGTCTGATATGGTTCCAACATGGACACATGGAAAACTGGATGTATTCTCATGGTGCTTGGTAACTAAGATGGTGAATGGACCAAATCTCTGATGGTCTAGCTTTACACAAGGCCTTGAAAGTCTGCAAATTATTTCTGAGTAACCACACTTTATCCCCAATGTGATAGGATGGATTTTGAACACAATGCTGATTTGCATAATACTTATATTGTTCTTGAGCTCTATTTATCTCCTCCTTGAGTTCTTTGTGGATATCCATGAGGTACTGGGCCTTATCTCTAGCAGTTGGGTTCTTGACCTAGTTTGAGAGTTGTATATCCATCCTTGGGTATTGTCCATAATTCGCAAAGAAAAGAGTCTGCTTGGTAGATGTATGAACACTATTGTTATAGGCGAACTTTGAAAAGGATAAGATCTCAAACCAATCATTTTGATGATAGTTGGTGGTGCAATGGAGATACTATTTGAGGACTTGATTCACTTGTTATGTTTATCCATCAGTTTGTGGATGATTTTCTATAGAGAGTTTGAATTGAACTCCAAGGAGCTTACAAAGACTGTTCCAAAAGTTGGATATGAACTATGGACCTCAATCATTGAAAATATCATCAAGCAATCCATGAAGCCTAAAGATGTATTTGAGAAAAAGTCTGGTAGTGGCTGCACCTATGATTGCCTTGGTAGTTGGAATGAAGTGTGCCATTTTGTAAATTTATCCACTATAACAAGAATGACATCATACTTATCCGACTTTGGTAGATCTGTGATGAAATCCATCGATAATGAAGACCATGGCCTTTTTGGAATAGCTAATGGTTGCAAGATCCCATGAGGTTTATGTCGTGGTAAGATCGATTGCAAGTGTCGCATGTTCGAATATATTCTTTGACCTCCTTCCACATTTGAGGCCACTAAAAATCCCTTGATATGAGCTATGTTGTTTTATTTACTCCAAAATGTCATGTTGCAAGGTTGTCATGACGTTGCTGAAGTACTTGGATCCTCGACTTTCTTAGAGGGATGTAGTATAGGTTCTTATAGAATAGTAATCCACTATTTTCTTGGAACTCATTTATTTCATGAAGTTTCCCTTCTTGAAGTTTTTGTTTGACATTACTAAACAATTCATCATGTGGTAAAGTCTCATGAATCGAATGGATCAAGGCAGAATATTTTTGATGGTTTCAAGAGATAGCTGCTAAGTGGAGATATTTAGGCTTGATTAATACACTCTCTTGTTGATCAAAAGCCTCTTCATCTTTCTTTGATGCAAGATAAGATCTTCTCGATAAGGCATCTGACTGACATTGCTAGAGTCCTAGATGATATGTGATGACAATTAAACCTAGATAGAGAGTTACTCCATCAAGATTGCCTTCTATTGAGGATGTGGGTAGTCATAAACTACTCTAAATTCTTATGATCTATGTATACATTAACTTTATGAGATGCTCCTTCTAGATGGTGATGCTAGATATCAAATGGATCTACTATTGCAAGAAGTTCTTTTTCATGGATTTCATAGTTAATATCATGAGGAGAGAATTTCCTTGAATGACATGCAACTAGATGCACGTGTCAATCATCCCCATGCTGGGATAAAAAAGGCTTGGTAGAATCAGGATGAACTAGAATTGGAGCACTATTGAATGATGATTACGGGGTTTGAAAGGCTTCCTGTGCATCTTCATTCCATGAGAATTTTGTGTTTCCTGTAAGCTTGGTCAGGGGTGTTACTATTTTGGAGTTATCTCTAATGAATATCCTATAAAAATAGGCAGATCCTAGGAAACTTACATCTCAAACACACGAAGGTGGTTGCCAATCAAGGATTGTCTCTATCTTCTTAGGGTCCATAAAAATTCCTTTATATGATACAATGTATCCTGAAAATTTCACTTATGTCTGATGGAAAGAGCACTTCTTCAATTTTGCATATGATCCTTTTTCTCTTAGATTCTCTAGGACTATCTTTACATGACATTCTTAATCCTCTAGATTTTTGGAGAATATCAAGATATCATCAAGGTATATTATCACAAAATCATCTAAATACTCTAGAAAGATATCATTCATCGTGTGCTAGAAGAGAGCTAGAGCGTTTGTGAGACTGAATGGCATAACTACATATTCAAAATGCCCTACCTTGTTCAAAATATTGTCTTCCGTTCGTCCTCTTCTTTGATCCTAATAATATTGTAAGCTCCTCAAAGGTCAATCTTTGTGAAGAACTTTTCTTTTCCAAGGCATTCCAAGAGCTCTGATATGAGTGGTAGAGGGTTTCTATTCTTTATAGTAACTTTATTCAACCCACAATAGTCTATACACATTCAGGGAGTTCCATCCTTCTTCTTTACAAATAAAATAGGAGCTCCTATTGGAGACTTTGAGTGTCTGATAAACCCCTTTTCTAGATTCTCATCAATGTTCTTGTGTAATTCTGTAAGATCGTCTGGATAGTTTACAGATTCATCCAATGGGTGGTTGTGCTCCCTCTTGAAGTTCTATGGCGCAATCATATGGTCTATGCTCTGGGAGGATATCTGCATCCTTCTTTTCAAAAACATCTTCAAAGCCTTGGTACTAATTGGGTAGTTGCACTAGATCATCTTTCTTGGATTCTTGAGCTGGTATGGCATGGATCATATATGTCAGTTCCTTTCTTACTACATGCATGAAGGCTTTGGCTCCTGCATGTGTTGACTTCTTATGAATATCTCAACGGGTGATTTTATTCTTATCCCAATTGATTCTTTAACCAAGGCATTCCAATGATAACAAGATTTGTTGGACTTGATATTACATTGAAATCTATGTGGGAATCGTGGTCATCAAGGTGTACTCTTAATGGTGTGGTTTCCATGGTAATATCCCAAATGCTAGAGGTCGTGCATCTACTACTTCATCTACCACTAGTTTGTTCTTCTGAAGTACTAGAATCTTATGTTTCTTCAACCAATCCTCCACTGATGAAACAGAAGGAGGCTCCTGAATCTACTAAGCCTATAAGAGAAATGGTCTTCTTAGGCATGATTGACTTGACAGGGGCAAGAAATGTTTCTATGTGTGTTGCTGGAATTATGAGACCCTTTCTTATATCATGGTATGACTGTATGATCTCCTTTATAATTGGACTTCCTCATTTCCTTGCTCGACAAGCGTGATTGCAGCTTTAGAGTTTTTTCTCTTGTTTGGATAATTAACTGCAATATGCCCAAGCTTTCCACAATAGATGCATAACTTTCTTCTCTAGGAGTGGGTTGTAAGGCTTTCCATTGACAAAGTCTTCATTTTACTTGTTTTACTTGTTTCCTTTCAAAAAGGAAGTTATCACATTGAATGACTTGGGTGATGTATTCATTCAATGTCTTAACCTCTGACATCGTGAGTAGAAGGTCCTTCACATCATCTCTTAGACCCCATCTAAATTGGATTATGAAATAATCTACGTCCCAAGTGATATCACATATCAATTACCTAAATTGTGATGCATAAATTGAGGCAGGCAGTTACCTTGATATTGCTTCCGGAGTTTATTTTTGCCACTCGACTCATGTGTGCATCTCCAAACATGGCAGTGAGCTCTCGAAGAAACCCCTCATAGTCATGAAGTACTACCATATCCTTCTCCAAGATTTCGGAATTATAATTTTGATTACAAGATCACCCACATAGGGGAAATAATACAAGAATAGGTAGCTGATACAAGAAGTCCCACAACTCGAGACTAATAGGTATGTATACCTTGACTAGAGATGATAGGAGATCCCATAACCCGGGATTGTAGGTATGAAACAAGGTATCTAGATTACAAGAACTCCCTTCAAGGAGATGAACTAGATACAAGAAATAACTCGACAAGATCTCGTAATATGCGATTAAAATAGGATAGGATATCCAAGATACTAGACTAGACACGACTAGAACAATGCACAGTCTATAACTCGAACAGAAACTTGGAAGGAACTTACTTGAAGATCACAACTCCTTGAGCTCCCAAGACTAACATTGGCAAGACTGAGGATATATATATGGCCAAGCCCTTCTTGTATAGGTTTTCAAGGACTGTTATCAAAGGTGATTATAATCTGATGATATCAGCAATCCAAATGAGACCTCTAGATGTTAGAATCTAGCAAGTAGACAGTCGATCTTAGGGTTTTGGCACATTTAGGACGCAATGGAAGCATTAGTTTTCCCAAATTATGAACCAACCATGTGATATAGAAAGTCACATGGAATTTGAGACTCAGGATGGTTTCCTTGTTTGTGACACTATTAGGCCCTCTTCTCTTTGTAATTGCTACTGATGGTCTCAAATGCTTTGTTAAACATCACACACATTTAGGTCTTATTCAAGGCCTCTTGCTTCCTCTCAATCAAGAATAGATGATCATGAGACTCTTTGCTATTGACATAAATCCTTTTGTGCATAATGATCCGACAAGCATTGATACCTTTTGATGTTGCCTAAACACATTATGTGAAGCATCATGCTCCAAAATAAACCACTGTAAAATTGCTTTCAAGGCCATTATCGGGAATCCATCTCAAATTTTGGTTGAGCATGGCTACTAGTTGATCCCCAGGGGATAAATATTTTGGCTGTTAGGTTTTTCAATGGGATTCAACATTTTGATTGGTTAGTGATGGAACTAGGCTCTTTGGAAGCTCGATAACAAGTTGACGTACTGGAAAGGTATGTAGATCAACTTGGTGGGGCAAGCTATGGTGTCACTCTAGCACAATGGTGGAAGATTCACCTCATAATTGTCAATCCGTGGAGACGTGAGGACTAGTATGAAGACTATGAGCAAGTGAAGGCACAAGTGTGTGAGTGAGAAGCACACAAGCATGCACACACATACACACACACGCGCACACAAGGCAAGAACAAGGAGAGGAACAATGGAGTTCTTTGCATTAGTCAAAAAGTCTCTTACATAAGCTCAATTCACCAACAATCTAACCCCAAAAATGAGCTCTCTAGCTCTTTTTATAGTTTTCTAACTAGCTTTGGTCTTCTCCAGACGTAGTGTCCGACCTAGTTAAAAATTAGGTTCTAGAGCCTATTTTAGGACTCAAACGGAGCCTAAAATTTATGAAAATTGATATGTAGCTAGTTCTAATACTCCTCAAGCTCGAGGACTCCTCGGCTTGCACAAAATGGAGTTTATTCTACCAAAAACGGAATTTACAATGTTTGTGTAATGATTAAAATCACTTGAGTTGTAAATGGTCCATGGAAAAATGATTGGGCCTTGTTGCCGTATTGTGCATGACTGCTCCGTTGTGCTAGTATGCTCTTCATCTGGCTTGTATGCCAACACTCCCCCCTTCCTAGCGTCTGTCGCCCCTGACAGACCTCTGTTCTATAGGGTGGTCGATGTAGTATTGGATGACATTGGTGGCTAATTCATGTTCTCCTATCCTTAAGCCTCTTGCTAGGTCAGCTTCCGATGCATCCCAATTTATTGCACCGGGGACCTCTGGTTGCGGTGTGGTGTAGTTCTCTGAGTACATGGCTTGTTCACAAGCAAAGAGATGGAGCAGGTGTGTGGGCTTCGGTGCGAAGACCTCCGAGTGATACTCCCTGAAACCTGATCTGAACATTTCTTCAAATGTCTGTTTGTAACATGAAGGGAGGTATTTGATGCGTGCATGCCAGGCGTAAGCCACACGAATACCGGGGGTGGTGCTCATGTCATACACCAAATCGTAATTTCCATTCGTAAATCCCGGTAGACGTACCTGTGGTGCTGCTGCATTTCTAAAGGTTTTCAGTACTACCTGCATCATATCTAGAATCTTAAGCATCATTTGAGCTGCCACATCTGGCATGGGCTTCAATCATGGTATCTAATGTCGAATTGTTCCCATCATGTATGCTACTGACGGTGGTCCCTGTGGTGGCGCAATGTACGGGTAGTTTAGCCATTCCTTGCATTGCGCGTTGTTCTGCACTTTGATATTGAATGCCTTCCAAGACCTGCGGCGTGGAACTGGACCGTAGCATGGATTGTATAGGAGATGTAAAGGTGCATTGTTCCATGTGCGTAGCATTTCTGGATATGTCTCTAGAAGTTTCTATCGCCATGTGGGTTGACAAATTTTGCCTTTTTGCGCATCTGGAGGAAGGTCTTCGGGTTGAAATTGGGTAGCAAAGGTAGGAATCTTACTCGTGACTCTCTGTATTTCTGCATTATAATCAGCCAGAATAATATAATAAGGCCTGTATTGGAGTTCAGATGAGAGGATAAGGCGTCTCGATGACAGGTTCTTGAAGTAAGCAAATTATAGCACAGTTTCCTCTATGACCCTCATGGCCTGATTTTGCACTACTGTGCGCTCTTCGTGAGAACTCCCGATTTTCTCCACTTGACGTAGCCATGGAGGCCGTGGTGCTTCGAATGTGTCCTGAGCTTCTTCCGTTTGTTGGCCTCCCGGGAAGGGTTATGGGTCATATTCTTCTTCAAATGTTTGTTCCACAGGAATTTGTACTACTTCTTCGTCGGTCGGAGCCTCTGGAGGGGAAGGGGGTCTCTCATATTGTAGTAGACGTGCTTGCAATTCGGTGACCTGTTTCTGGAGATCTTTTAAGGCCTCTGAGTCTGTGAGAAGTGAAGCCGCGGAGGAGGTGGTTTGAGAGGCTGCTGTTGTTTCTTTTTGGTGTTTCTGCTTCAGTTGACCCAGTTCCTCTGATAGCTGGTCATGTGTTTCAAGCAACATGGCATAGTCTTCTAATATGATCTTGATATTGTCAGGGGTCACTGCTTGAAACTTGGATGGACTGATGGGTGCCCCAAGTGTGCTTTCGATAGCTGCTTCTAGGTTTTCCTGATTTTGTAATTGCAGGCGTCGATTCTCTTCATGAGCGGCAGCAAGATGTCGCTTGAGTAGGGCCATATTTCGTTGAAGCTTTGAATTGCGTTCCAGCTGTGTCTGTAGATGACCTTCTACCACTTGTATTGCTTCCTGATCTGTGTTCTGTAACTGTACCTCCAATATGCTATGAGCCTCTTAGAGAGTTTGGAATTGTGTGTGGAGGCGAGCATTTTCCTCTTCTAATGCAGCAAGGCGGTGTTGTAGTGTTTCTGAGTGCTCTTACAGGCGGTCATTCTGTTGCTGGAGCTGATTGTAATCTGTCCTTAAGTTTGATATACAAGCTAGCATGGTGTCCAATGCATTGCCTATCGATGAGGGGGGGTGTTTACAATGGAAGATGCATGGGAAGGGAATTGGGGAAGGGGAAGAGTGAATGAGGTGTCTATTGAAGACGTATGTGTGGGTGAAAGTGGTGGAGGGGGAATGGGAGGAGGTGGAAGCGTGGGGGGAGGGGGAGGTGCCGTGGGTGGTGAGATGTCCATACTCTCATGAGTGGGTGTGAGTGTGGGGTCTACCATATACATTGGAATGGTAGGTGGTGCGTGTGTGAAAGTGGTGAATAAATGAGAAGTGGGGTTCGGGGCTGAAAATAAAGGGAAAGGATGAGACCTGGGTTGAAAAGTTCTAACAAGGAAGTTATGGAGGGATTGGAGAAGTGGAGAGATGGAGGTTGGGGGTTGAGGTTGTAGAGTTGAGGAGGGCATGAAGGGTGGTGTGGTAGTAGGGAAACCCATGAATATGGATCGGGGGTCAAGATGACCTATGGCTGAGGGCATTGGGGATGGTTGTCCTAGGCCAGGCTCTATGAGCGATTCGGTGGATTGTGTAGTGATGGGGGTTGCTTCATAGATTGGGTTATTAGAGGTGGAGAATAGGGTTGAACTAGAGATGGGAGTACGGAAGATGAAGGTGTGTTCGGTGGGTTGAGTGGTCGAGGTGATTTCCACGGTTTCTGTTCTAGGAGGCGATGGTGGGGGTGTGGGTGGTAGTGGCTCGGTGGATTCCTCATGGGTGACTGGGTGCTCTTGGCTAGCAGTTTCTGTTGCTTGGGAGGTTGTCCCGATGGGTTCGGATGTACTAATTGGCCCTTCTGCCGTTGTAATGGGGATCTCAATATTCTTACCTGACCGTGGTCGTGTCTGGAATCTTCGTGGATCATATTGAACTAGAGACCTCCTAATGGCGGTCCGCACTGCTTCTACTACCCCATATGTTTCTGCCATCAATAAGAGACCTTCACTATATTCTGAGTCAACTCCTGCTTCTTCCAACAGCTGAGTCATGAGTACTCTACTGCTCTGTTCGGTGAGCAGTTGTTGCGATCGCACTCGTTCCATGATTTGATACAGCCTTCGGAGTTCTGCTGTATAGGCAGGGGCTTCAGTGGTCTCCTCTTCATATGCTCCTTCTTCTTCTAGGTGCCATTGTTGTTGACCTTGCTGAGCGTCACTCCAATGTACATGGCGGCCGTCTATAGATTTTCTTCTTCTTTGTGAAGATGTGCCTTGTTCTTCTGCATATGAATAAAACTCTACATCAGAGAGTTGTGTACTTTGTAAGAATGCTTCGAAGTCCTGGGGATCCATTCCTTCAGCATCTCCAGTTGTAGCAAATTCAAATTCAGCTGGAGCGGGAGGAGCTGAAGGGGTAGCTTGTGTC
Organism: Ceratopteris richardii; assembly: GCA_020310875.1. NCBI lineage: Eukaryota > Viridiplantae > Streptophyta > Polypodiopsida > Polypodiales > Pteridaceae > Ceratopteris > Ceratopteris richardii. Next base: position 32,446,713 of record CM035442.1, on the reverse strand, counting down.
GTAGTTTCAGATCGGGACCTGGGTATCCTAATGGTAAAGGGAGGTACAGTGGCCTCCCTTCGTGGCGATACTTCAGGAGTAGTCAGAACTTCCCTTGTCTGGACACAAGGGATGGCACCCCTCATGCGCTTGGATTGATGTGTGGACGTCTTGAGCTTTTTGAACATTTGTAATTGTGCCCAAGTTAAGGCACGTTCAATGGGAACATCGTATGCTAGGCACCGGTAAATAATGCGTGTGATTGCACAGCAACCGTTCACCACTAATTTCCTAGAAGACCTTTTATTTGCTTCATACAATTGATCTATAATCCATACAGGCAGCTTAATTGGTAACGCACCTGTCTCCGCTAAGTAGAGAGCGAACCAGATTCTTTTGTGTGGTTGTGTGAAGCGGTCTTGGCCGGGGAAAGCAACATGTTGCCATGTCTTTAAGCTTCAGTAGTTTCCTATCCTTCATGTTAGTAGGAACGAGAGCATCCTTCTCAGAAGGTACATGTGTGCCATGCATATTCAAAGCAGAGCTCACCAACTCCAAGGTAAGTTCAAACCTTTTTAACTCGTTGTTGCCCAGCAAGGAAGGAAGAACAAATGATCCTGGTTTGTCCTTTTCTTCATTAGCTTGTAATGTGGAGACCAAATAATAGCATCGGAGGAGATCCGGTTTAGGTAGTGGTGCTTCAAAGTATTCTGCTAGCCCTGCACGTTGCCATATGGTCTGGAGATCCTCTGTATTCTGTAGAGTCTCAAACTCCTTGGAGAAAAATTGGAATCGAACCCATGATCTGTCATACTCGCACTTAGACTCCCATATATACTTGGCCTCTCCTAATGGTCCTGGCATGCCATTGAACCAATGAGAATTGGCATGGACTCTTTCGGTGATCCCTGTCGGTGGATCCGGTACCGGAATCTACTGAAGGTGTTGCAGCTCCACAGGTCGTTCAGTTGGTGGCACATCCACAGGTAGACTATCCACATCGATTCCTGCAGTAAGTATTCCTACTTGTGAGCTCGGACCTGTCGCTTCTGCCATGTTACTTCTCGCCTCCTGATTCTGTGAGAATATAGAAACATGTGTTAACATTGTAAAGGACAAGTTAGAACGGGTTTGTCCCCATTACAACATTAACATGAGGTTCGGGAGAGATTAGTAGGTTAATAAGTGCTCGGTGCTTGTGTGTGTAGTTAGGAATTGGGTGGGCCTAAGAACTAAGTGGAATGATGTAGTGTGAGAGTGACGTAGTTAGTAGGTGGACATGGATTTACAACTGGGGTCCGGGGGTTTGTTACAAGTTTTAGGTTGCCAAATGCAGTGGATGGGCTTCGATCTTGATTTTGTGGAGAATCTGAAGAGTTTGATAGGGTTATCTGCTTGAAGATGAGGCTTTTTAGGGACCCATTTACAAGTGATTCTACTTGTGCTCATGGAAGAATATGTGTCCGTGCGTGATGTGTAAGACTGGGCCTCAGATGTTCGAGTGAGTGAAACATGTTGTACCGGTTGTGGCCTTGGTGTAGCTATTTGAGCCCGCAAGTAAGCCTTAGGCACCCAGATTTGTCGTGATTGTGGGCTGGCCTTCATTGACTTCTTGGGTACCCAAATAGACTTCACTTTCGTAGAAGAATTAATGAAGGACTTCTTATTAGTGTCGTGTTGTTGACTACTAATAAGAGGTTTTGGCCGTGGGGTCGGCCTGGTCTGAACAGGGTATTCGCCCTTTCGCCTCCATACTTGTTTCCATGGCTGAAACAATCTGCTTTGCTCCTTTTTTTGGCATCCAGTATCGGTGGTGTTCTGCTTCTTCTGTATTTGATCTGCCGTTGGTTGTTGCAACCTTCTGGTCTTTGGAAAAGAAGGGAGTTCCATCCTCTCCCTGGCTCCGTTGTTGAGACAAGCCTCTTTCTGCGTCATACAATTTTGGACAAAAATAGCATTATCAACTTCATGTGCACCCCTGGAAGGACCAGGAGTTTGTGCCTTGCCTAGTTCCTTGAGTGCCTCATTTTCCAATTCGATTGTAATTCGGCTATGATCTACCCATACCTAAAGAAGTCCACTTCTTAGGTTGAGGTTGACTGCATGATCATAGATCCAGTCCTGACCCAAGACAAGAGGCTCAGTGAGGTCCTCATCTTGACACACTAGTACTTTGACTGTCATCACTTCGTCTTGAATGGAGATGGGAAGATCCACCTCGCCCATGCAAGGGGTTTCCACACCTCCCAATCCTATGAGATATGCTTCTATAGGATTGACAGTTAATTTCAATTCTTGGCAGTAAGACAATTTGACAGCACTAGTGGATGCACCTGAGTCAATCAAAGCTCTTACAGTCTTTGCACCCTTTCCTTGTCCTACTTCTAGGGTTACAAAAGGTCGTCGATCGATTATTCTATGGGAACGCCCACCTGAAGCCTCACACATGGCCATAGAATAGCCTACAGATTCTTGAGTGTCAGGCATAGGCGGGTCTCTGCCTTGTATCCTCAATTTCATTCGTCGGATGCGTTCTAAAGCTTCTGCCTGTGCTTCTTCTCTAATTCGTTTCTCTTCTTCTTTACGTTTCTTGGCAGTGTTGAGTAGATTTAGCATCTCTTCAGTGAGGGGTTCTTGATATAACTTGACTCTGCATCCACTAATGTAACTTGGTAGAATATCACCCTCTAGAGTGGCTAGTTGAACTGCGCCGCTAGTGGAGATTCTATTGATAATCATTGGCCCGTAACCTCTCTTCTCTAACTTCCGTGCATGTTGCTTCAAGGTCTATACTAGGACTAGGTCTCCTGCTTTCAAGCCCTATCCTTGACGTGTGCATCGAAATATGCCTTTTGCCTCTTCTTGGCTGCATAAATTCCTGCTGCAGCCGTCAATCGTGTTTCACCTAATCGTTCAAGATCGAAGACTCTAGAGGACAACTCGTGGCTTGTCCAGTCATGCTCTTGTGCTACTTTCAATGTAGGTATCAAAAAGTCTAGTGGTAGTACTGCATTTTGGCCGAACACCATCTGAAAGGGCATGGCTTGGAGCACCGTTTTATAGGCTACTCGGTATGCCCAAACAGCATGATGTAGTTGTTTATCCCAATCAGAGCGTTTATTGTTCACTAATTTCGTCAGTACATTGCATAGGATCTTGTTGGTACTCTCTGCCTGGCCATTAGCTTGTGGGTGATAGGGGGCAGACTTCTTGTGTATCACCAAGAACTCTTGAAGAAGATTTTCAATGACTTCATTCAAGAAGTGAGTCCCTCTATCACTTACTAGCTCTATAGGTAATCCATACCTGGTGAACACATTCTCAAACAAGAACTTAGCTGTTGTCTGTGCATCGTTCTTTGTTATGGCTTTTACTTCTACCCACTTGGTTAGATAATCCGTGGCCACAATGATATACTCAGCATGTGAACCCTTAGCTGGGGGATTAATAGGACCAACAAAGTCTATTCCCCACTTAGAAAATGCACGTCCACCCATCATAGGCTTCAGTGGCATCTCATCTTTGCGTATAGGGTACTGAGTTCTCTGACAAACATCACACCGTTTCACATAAGTATGTGCATCCATGTGAAGGGTTGGCCACCAAAAGCCCGCAAATAGTATTGCCTTGATTACCCGATCTGGTCCAAAGTGTCCCCCTGCTACACCTTGGTGAGCAGTATCCAAGATTTTGAGATACTCACTCTCATGGACACATAGTCTCAGGTAACCATCTTTACCACGCTTGTATATATTATCACCAATGAGTGAATAATCCTGGGCTTCTTGTTCTAAACTCCTTTTCCTAGCCAGAGTCATGTCTGGAGGGAATGTTTTCGTCCTTAAGAAGGATACTAATGGTTCACTCCAATCTGGCACTATGGACACTTGATAAAGAGTGGCATGTTCCACAGGTGGTTTAGTGCAGCAGATTGGGCATTCCTTGCACAACTTTTGGACATCAGCCTCCATAGTCGGCCAATGCAGCCCAAGTCTCCCTAGTGTCTGTAAGGTTCATTGCTTTGAGTAATGTTGCTTTAATGCACCTACATGTGCTAATTGCAACCATTTAGTGTACTCGTCCTCTTCTACACAACACGCCAAGATCCCTTGATTTGTGTGCTTGTACATGCTTCCAGCCATGATGTGGTACTTCTAGGCTTTTACCACCTCTCTATCATGTGTGGCTATTACTGGGTGGTTAGGCCTGTATGTCAATACTGGCACTAATGGCTTAGCCCACTGAGGTATTACTTCTAATTTAAACAAGTAAGCATCAGGAAGATCATCCGATACTCCTTGTGGGGCCTCTCCTGATGTGAGCCTAGAGAGATGATCTGCTCTCAAGTGAGTCTTCCCTTTCCTTACCACTACCTCAAAGTCATATTCCATTAGTAAGAGAAACCATCTTACTAATCTGCCTGTATTACACGGCTTGTTTACAAGATATAGCAGTGCCTGATGATCAGTAAAAAATTTAAACTTATTTGCAAGCAAATAATGTCTAAACTTTTTAACTGCATATACTCTCCTGTCGTCTATTTCATACTTCTTAAAATTTTCTGGGACCTCAAACAGAGATTCTTCCTCCTCTGGTGCGGGTTCTTTCTTCTTCCTTTTCTTTCCTTCTTCCTTAGGGGTTACATGTGTGGCTAGCCTTACATCATTTGTAAGCTCTCCGTGTCTCTAGGGTTGAAATTCCACTTCATAGAAGTATTCCTCATCTGATGCAAAAGGTGGGTCCATAATAATTGACTCCAGATCAGAGTCACTCGCATCCTCAAATGCCTCAGGGCTAGGTTCGCACTCTTCTAGAACTGCCTCTCCCATGATGGGTTTCATGGAGAAAACTGAAATGTCATAGCCATCCTCATCACAGTGGGGTGTCCATTGTTCTTCATTGATGGCTACATCCATTGTTGCTAGGATTTCTGCCCAGCCGTGGGGTTCAAATTCTTCGTCAGGAAAAACTACAGGTGCATAGGCTGGGTCTTGAATTGATCTATGTGTTTCTTTTGCACCTATCTCTCTGGCTTTTTCTCTCTTCTCTTCTTCGACTGCTACTTTGCACATCCATAAGTGGGTGTCTTCATGCATCCATGAGGATCCTGATCCTAGGGAATGCACCGATTCCGTATCATCTTTGGCTCTATGGATGGGGTTCCATTGGATAGGAGGGACATCTCTATGAGAGTAATCCTTGAGATTGACTTTGGTTGTAACACCTAAGTGCTGCAAATACAAGGAATTGGTTCCCCAATCCTGTACCACTTGCAACTGCCGCATAAATGGTCTTCCCAAAATCATCTCATAGGCTTGATTTTTGCTAAAGTCACAGATAGCAAATGTGTGCTCAAACTCTACACCACAAGTAGTGAGAGTGATCCCCTCTAGTAGTCCTAAGGGTCTTTCTATGTGTCCGTCAGCCATCTGCAATTTCATTCTCGTTGGCCTGAGAGCTGGCTTGCCCCATCGTTTCCATAAGGAAGTGGTAACAATTGCAACTCGTGCACCTGAGTCCAAAATGGCCTTGGTTGTGTAGCCCTGATGAGTGAGATAGGTGTTTCCTTCTTCGCCCTCGCTCATGTCTCCTATCTTGTCCAAGGGTATTTCTAGCACTGTTCTTTGAGATCCTACCTGGGAATGTGGTTTTGCTACTTCGGGCACTTGATTGGCTACATGTTTCCACACTTCTGGTCTAACCTTGAGCAGCTCTTCCAAAGTGAGATTGCACTGCACTTTGGTGTTCTTCACTACCTCCGTGTTCCTAGGTATGACTGAATCTTCGTTTCTTACCATGACTATAGGTGCTCTCATACAAGTGGACTTTGCTTCCCATGGGCCTGTGAAATGGGGTAGTTCCTGTAAAGAATTAGACTCGAAGTCTAATCTTTCTTGAGATTGGGCACTCTCCTGCTCTCCATAAATGGAAGGAAGGTCTTGTGGGAATTGATCGTGTGTGTCATCCACAAGTTCAATGGGAGGAGGAACTTCACTCTCTTTAGCCTATTTCTCTTCTTGAATCTCTCGCAAGAATTCTGGTGTGTATTGATTCATAGAAGAAGAGGTGTCTAGTTCAGTGGAGTTAGGCACATAAGCTTCCTTGGGAGGAATGCTTATTCTATCACTTGCCCTCTCCTTAGCCTGGGAGGTGGCTCCTTTTCCAGACTTTGCAAGTAACCCCTCCAATCTATCCAATAGACCATCAAAGTGCAATGGTGTTCTGATGGGGTTAGAGCCATTGAACAAACGACTGGCTTCAAATATGGCTTGCGCCAATTCGACCATTTTAGCACAAAGCTTTGTTCGCTCTATCTCTAGATCGGCTCTAGGGTAACATTTCTCAAGATCTGTTACATTGGGCCCTTCTTGAATTCTGGCCTGATATGCTTTAAGCATCATGTCTAGATCTTCAGGAGTGGGATCGGCCAAGACTGATCCTACTCGGGGTGGTGGTTGGGTTACGTGTGGTGGATTGGTGGGTGGAGGAATGGAGGGTGAAGGGGATGGTAGTGGCGGGGATGTGTGAGAGTGCGTTTGAGATGTGATTTCTATGATTTTGGCTTTAGTTTCTCGTAGGCTTTCCTCAAGTTCGCTCATCTTTCTTGCCCATTGCCTTTTCATACGTTCACGACTATCTCTCCAAGCTCTAGTCCTTTTCTTGGTTATACTCTCAGTTTCACTAGTCTCTAGGCTCTTTTCCTGGCCTACCCCTTGGTTTTGCTACAATGCCTGAGCTCTAGTCACTACCTGTACTGGTGCGGTGGACGTCACACTCCCTGTAGAGTCTACTACTAACCCAATAACATTGATAGGAGTGATTTTTGGCATATTATTAGGATTCTTTGGGCAGTCTCGTAAGAGATGCTCCTTTCCACACTCCTGGCAATAGCCCTGGATTGTCACTGATTGGGGTTGTGTTGGTGGAGGCAAGGGACACTCACGAATGAGATGATCTCCCTGACATCTATAGCATGGCCCTCTAGGAAATGGAGGTCTTACTTGCCTAGTTTGAGGTCTAGGGTTGGGGTTCGCGTACATGACATTCGCATACTCTGTCTCCCAAATAGGTTCACTCGGTTCCTCATTGTAGTAAGACTCACCATGTTCAGGAGACTGCATGTAGTAAGCCTGAGGACTATCAACATGTGTAGAATCAAAGCTATGGTCACTCGGATCACTTTCTGAGATTAATGGTGTTACTGGGACTATCGCTCTATTCAGGTTTTCTTCTGCAGCAGCATACTTGACCGGAATCACATTAGTAGGAGCAGGTGGTTGTTGTGCTAGCACTGGCTGGGGTCTCAGTTGGGCCTGATATTGCGGTTGATATTGTTGTGGTGAATATTGACTCTGGTATCTGCTTTGTTGAGGGTATGGCTGAGGGTAGGTTTGCCTAACCGCTTGCTTATTGTATGGGCAGTCCTGTGCTGAGTGATTTGTGTACCTTCGCTCTATGGTGCAATATTGGCTGCTAGGATTCACTTGGGGTTGAGCCGTGATGGGACATGCGTTTGTCATATGGTCACCACCGCAAGTATAGCACCTCTTTACTGGGGCAAATCTAGGAATTTGTTTACTAGAGACACCTAGTTTTTTAGCTACTTTTTCTGCAAGTTCCTCAATTGATGTGGATTGTGAGGAAGAGAGGCTTGAGGTACTATCTGAATCTTTATAGATTTTGGATAGCTCTAACTCCTCCCCTAGGTTATCCTCAATATCGATGCACATGCGTACACATTCTTCTATAGTCCGGGGGTCCTTCAAGTACACATATGATGTCAATCTGGTACTTAGCAATCCATCCAAGAATAAAGCAACTTGCTTAGCGGCTGTGGGTAATTCAGGACCAGGACATCGCTCAAGATATTGCCTAAATCTTCTTCCTGCAAGTCTCACAGTCTCTTGCGGGGTCTGCTTAAAGTTGTATATCAATGAGGAAGTATTATGCCTTATGCCACTTTTAGAGAATTCAATAATGAATGCATCTAGAAGTTGATCTATGCTCTTGAACTGCCTCTCGTTTAGTGGCTGAAACCATGTCAGGGCGGTGTTCCTAAGGGTCAAACCAAAGGCATTGTATTGCGTGAATAGGTCTTCAACTTGTTCAGCCCTCAAGACTTTCTTAAACTCAGCTACATGATCGTAGGGGTCTCCAGTGCCATCGAAGCAGTTTTTCATGGACTTAACTAGCTGGGTCGGTCTCAAGGTCCTCGTGTGCTCTCTCGGTCTTGGCAAAGGGAAATCATCGGCATTTCTTTGGTTCCCTGGGGCTCTATGTCCCTCAGGTTCCCCTCTATTCGTTTCCATTCTCGTTCTTTCTCTTCCCCAAGAGTTGGCAAAGCTTACCTCAGGTCTCTCTCGACTCCTTTCTCTTTGAGTCCCATGAGCTTGAGATGTTCCCGCTCCTTGGCGACCAAAGGACACATTCGATCTTGGTTGGGGGAAAATACATTCTCCTTTCCAAGTGTAGGCATGCCTATCATTTTTTGTAACCCCAAAGATCCTCTCTGAAAAGTGATCTAAGTAGGTCACTCTTCCTGGAATATCAGGATCTTTGAACTCATATATCATGATGGTTCCTACCTCACTCGGCTGACTAGGTCTATACCTCCAAAAGGCTTCATCCGTCTCTCGGTTCAAGAGGAGATCTATGCTCTTATTATCTTGGGGAATCCACTCTGGTGTGATAATCCTCGTGAGAACAGATTTGCCTCGGGGGTCTAGGTTCTTCGCCCATGTTTCCTTGCTCTAGGTCACCTAAGTCCGTTTCCGGGACCACATTCCCAAATTCATCTGTCCTATCGGGATGACTGGTGACTACATATATTGTCCCTTCCTTGTCCAAGTATGCTCCATTTTCAAACTTGACAGCTGGGTGCTCTAGTCCAATGGATTGGTCAGGGTTTTTAATTTGGACCATAGATCTTCCTAGGCCGTCCTCATAGATGCTAGCACCTAATCGGTTGGTCCTAAGGTACTCGAGTTGCATCTTGTAAGGGCCTTCCACCCTATGTAAATATGGCACCCCAGAGCTTCCTGATGGTCTCTCCATACTGTGGGACATCTCAGACTCACTAGTCTCAGAACTAGGGTAATACGAATGATGGCTCAACTGCTGGGCCCAAGACCTAGCAGTATGATTGACACTAGCCTCTGAAGATCTAAGACTTTGTCTGTCTCTCCCTAGGTGTCTACCTGACCTAAGGTTCATATGCCCTTTGTACGTTGCTGATTCTTTGGTACCAAACACTTGTTCCTTTTAAGTTCCTTGGGATGTGTTTTCTTGTTTTTAATTAAGCGTCGTCAGGAGCACTTTAGTGTGTCGTACTTGATGTTCTGCGTCCGCTTAGTTTAAGTTCTTTTCCTTTAAGTTATCCCTTGACTGCAATTTAGCCTATCCTTGCACTTGAGAAATTAAAGACTCTTCAAACTTGGGTGTTCCTATCGTACCCCTAGTCAATCAGGACAACTACTCGCACTTAGCCTATGCTAAGAATGGACTGAGGGGTTAAGAGATGTTCCAACCTCAAGTCGCTCCTTCTGGTGATGCTTGTCTACCTAGGAAGCACGTTCCCAAGCTTGTTCGCTTTGGCACTTACTTTGCTTTCTCCAAAAGTTCTCGATGATCCTGTAAGAACCTCAAGTTTAGCTGATAATTGACAGACAGTTTATTTCAGACACTTTTTAATGCCCCTTGTTCCCCCTTTTGTATTGCTAAAAAAATTTCCTCTAGAGCTCCCTTGGTGTACCTACCCCTCAGTGTGTCAATTTCAAAATATCATATCTGAAAATCAACGCATTATTCTTATAAAAAACAGTTGAGGGCGTGTAGTATATGCCACGAGCTTTCCGACAAGCCCTAGAGCTCAAAAAATGGATTTCGTATGAAAAAGTTATGACCGTTCAGGGTTTAGGGGGTTAAATAGACAACAGGACCTTTCAGGAGTTTTAATGCATTTTTCTAAGGCCTTTGCAAGTGTGTGAGTATTTGAGAATGCAAATATGCCCAAAATTTAGCCTAAATTTCCAAAAAATTTACCCCTTAATTTTTGCCGAAAATGTCTGTCTATCGTGATAGACGGTGTCTGTCGCGGAATTTGGTCTGTCGCGATAGACGGTGTCTGTCGCGATAGAGTGGTCTGTCGCGATAGACGGTGTCTGTCGCGATAGAGTGATCTGTCGCCATAGACGGTGTCTGTCGCGGAATTTAGTCTGTTGCGATAGACGGTGTCTGTCGCGATAGACTGAGTCTGCCGTGGAATTTGGTCTGTCGCGATAGACGGTGTCTGTCGCGATAGAGTGGTCTGTCGCGATAGACGGTGTCTATCGCGGAATTTGGTCTGTCGCGATAGACGGTGTCTGTCGCGATAGACGGTGTTTGTCGCGATAGACGGTGTCTGTCGTGGAATTTGGTCTGTCGCGATAGACGGTGTCTGTTGCGATAGACGGGTCTGTCGCGATAGATGGTGTCTGTCGCGATAGACTGAGTCTGTCGTGGAATTTGGTCTGTCGCGATAGACGGGGTCTGTCGCGATAGACGGTGTCTGTCGCGATAGACGGGTCTGTCGCGATAGACAGTGTCTGTCGCGATAGACTGAAAAACGCAAATTTTTGAGAAACTTTTAGTGATTTGGAGTGCTCTAATGGTGTAGGTTACCGTGCCAAACACGCATTCACAAAATATCAACTTTTTCTGTCTGTCGCGACAGACAGAAGTCGTCGTCCCGGGACCTGTGCAGAGTCTATCGTACCTCGCAAACTGCTATAGAAGGTGGTACAGCTAGTTCCTGCAGCAAGAGCTCAAAAAACACACAAAAACAGATAGCACGCAAGCTCTCTCTCGCTCTCTCTCACAAATGAAATGAGGAAAATGAGGTGGGGAGTGGATTATGACCAAAAAACTGAAATTTTTGTGGAGATGGAGATGGAGGTGGGAGATGGTGAGGATGATGATGGTGATGATGGTGATGCGAAAAATAAGAAAAAATGAAGAAAAATAAGGAAAAGAAAGGATATTACCTATAACTCCAATGTCTCAACTCGACGTCTTACCATCACACGCTCGTCCTCGAAGCTCTCTCCCCGGCAACGGCGCCAAATTTGGTGTCACTCTAGCACAATGGTGAGTACCAACGAGAGAAGATTCACCTCATAATTGTCAATCCGTGGAGACGTGAGGATTAGTATGAAGACTATGAGCAAGTGAAGGCACAAGTGTGTGAGTGAGAAGCACACAAGCATGCACACACATACACACACACGCACACAAGGCAAGAACAAGGAGAGGAACAATGGAGTTCTTTGCATTAGTCAAAAGGTCTCTTACATAAGCTCAATTCACCAACAATCTAACCCCAAAAATGAGCTCTCTAGCTCTTTTTATAGTTTTCTAACTAGCTTTGGTCTTGTCCAGACCTAGTGTCCGGCCTAGTTAAAAATTAGGTTCTAGAGCCTATTTGAGGACTCAAACGGAGTCTAAAAATTATGAAAATTGATATGTAGCTAGTTCTAATACTCCTCAAGCTCGAGGACTCCTCGGCTTGCACAAAATGGAGTCTACTCTACCAAAAACGGAATTTACAATGTTTGTGTAGTGATTAAAATCACTTGAGTTGTAAATGGTCCATGGAAAAATGATTGGGCCTTGTTGCCGTATTGTGCATGACTGCTCCGTTGTGCTAGTATGCTCTTCATCTGGCTTGTATGCCAACATATGGTGGTTAACATATTCCTTATTTCTTCAATTATTTACTTTCTCTCTTGCTAGAGACCAAAGGGCCAAGAGATTGTCAAATTCGAAAGAATTTGAAGAAACTTTCTTTGGATGGGGGACCCAAACAAAAGGGGTTTCCCCAAAAGTAAATGGACTACTTGCATAAGAAAAAAAGATCAAGGTGGTTTGGGCATTCTAGATAGTGAAGGAATGACCAATAAGCTAGCAACAAAATGGTTAATTAAAGCATGGAGCAACAAGGATGCCTCTTGGTACAAACTGATTTTCAAAAACAAGGGTGCTTTTAGGCTTGTGGGCCTTCGTGGGTGGAAGGGACTTGATCTTTTCACTCTTTTATTCTCCCCGGATTAGGTGACTCCCAGAGGTTTGAGCTTACTTTGCTCCCTATGGAAAAGTTGGAACAAGGTAAAACAATTTGTCAAGATCAATGAAGATTGGAATGGGCAGCCACTATTAGATAAAATGATTCGATATGGTTCCTTATCAAGGGCATCAGAGGTGTTGAGTCTTGGAACCTTCAAAAAGCTAGGAAACTTTGGAACAAAGGTTTTCATTTAAGGAAACACCTATGGAGTCAAGAAACATGCCAATAGATTAGATTTGAGGACATTGAATCAACTAGGAGAGTGGACTATGAAGAACGGTGCCTATTGCAAAGCAAATTTAATGCTTGGGAGTGGTCAAGGACTCACCTACTTATTGGGCATGACTCCCCTCACCTTGAGGGTCTTAGATGGCACAATTGCGACGGTCTTCATAAAATTATGAGATTCAAGAAGAATGTGGACTTTGATGTCACACTTAATAGGAGATGGTGTCTGGATTGGTCGAGTTTTAGGTAGGAGTTTAAGTTCCAATCCCTTTGACATCCTGTGATTGAGGTAAAAAAATCAGTTCTTATGTGGAAAATCCTCCACCAAGGAATTTGGACCAGTATAAAAGCTAACAAAATTTGTGGAGTCCCTCTGTGGTGTAAATGATGCCTTCATGGCAATGAGATCTTGGGACACCTCTTCTTTTCATGCCCCAAGTCAATGTTGATTTGGTGGGCCCTTGGGAGATTCATGTTGTTGCAAGGTCAAATCAATTGGAAGCAAGCATTATTGATTGAAGCGATTGGTTGTTTCTCAGCATTGTGGAATGCTATTAGAGATGAGACCCTCTAGAAGATCTAGAGGGAGAGGTGTGCTGCCAACTTTGGTAAGCTTCCTAAAAAATGGTCGATAAAAAAATCCCTTTTCCTTTTAGGCAAAATAATTTCCAATTGTAAGATGCTCCCACCTTTTAGAAATTATAGAGTGTTTTTCCTCAACAACAATAAGATGAAAAGAAAATGGCCTCCCATGAGGGGGATTTAAGGGTTATCAACCTTCTTTGTAATGCTTTCTAGCAAGTTTTAAGAAACCTTTGCTTTGTGGGATTTGGGGGATCCCATGGGTGCTAGGCCCATTCTCTTGTAAAGTTGTTCTTTCAATTAATAAAAGTATGGGAGAATATACTATTATCGAACTTCCTTTTGAAAAAAAAAAGTATTTTCTTTGCAACTCCGAAATTCTTGTGTTTTATGAATGAAAGGAGAGAAAAATAAATGTTTCGAGAACATGAGCTATGATAAAAGAAGAAATACTCATTTGTCTGTTTCATGTAGCTTTTTCTCTACACGCTTCTACGTACAGCTAGGAAGCTCCCAACCATGGAGCGCTTTTTCAAGAAAGATAGGTAAAGAATATCTATTTAGTATTGCCACCTCAATTGGAAGACGTTGGCTACTACACTCTTTGGTCAGGTCCAAACTCCCACAACCAAGAAATTACAATTTACAAACAGTTGTTGCGACTCAAAATGAAGAAAAGTCCCTTCTTTTTTCAAAAATTTCAAGTTAAAGTTTGGCTGAAGTCTAATCTTTCTTATAGCTTGATTTTGATTGAAAGAACAACTTTAAAGGTGAAGGGGCATAGTTTCCATAGGACCCTTTGTATCCCATAAAGCAGGGGTTAAACTACTCAAAGACGACACTTGGAAAGGAATGTCATAAGGTAATTGGTTTAAATCTTCTCAAAGGCAATACATTGACCTAGGCTCCACAATTGTCCTATTGTAGGTAGGGGCTAAACCCTTGCCCCCACCTCAATAGGCAAAGGGCCCAACTAGACAATTTAATGTGTGTGGATAGAAAAAAGAGTCCTTTTTCATAATTCAAAAATTCTTGTGAATTTTTTTTAAAGGAACTTTGGCATTGAGGTCTAATCTCTTTGGATTATCTTGAATTAACTAGAAGGTATACGTGCAAGTGGGTTTAGTACCCATGGGACCCCCCATATCCCCATAAGCTAGGTTTACTACCCATGGGACACCTATATCCCATAAAGCTATTTGGCATGGCTAGGAATTATAGAGCCCAAAGGCCCACTAGGGTAGATCTTGGGAAGGGATGGTCCTAATGCTCAACACTCGTTTTAGATGGTCTTGGAGGCAAGAAACGAAGTCCACCTGACTAGCAGGCCGCAATGCATGCCCAAAGGTTGAAATCCATAGGCCCAAAGGCCAGCATCTCCATCCTTCCCAATAGGTAGGAAGATGTCAACAACGGAACGTGCAGCCATTGAACCCACACCCCCACCCCAAAGGAAGTAGTTTAACCACCAAGCCAAATGAGCTTGGATAAAATTTATATGACTTATAAATGAAAGTAAAAAAAAAAAGAAGAGAACATTAGTTATCATAAAAGAAGAAATATTCAGTCGTCTTTTTCATGTCATGTCTTCTCTATCAAAGTGATCTACGTGTGTCCAAAATAAGTCATATGACTAGCCATTTAGGAGGATTTGAGTGCAACGATATTTGTTCAAGGAACCATTTTAACCAGTGCTCAATTCCTTTGTTGGACAACATCATTTTGTTGAGGTGTGTGAAATTATGTTGATGAGACTTCTAAGGATAGTTTTTTGTCTTCTTTATCATTTCATGGAAGATGCATTCAAAGAAATTGAAAAATCTACCATTCCTTATGGTGCACTTGTGTTGGTGCATTTTACCCAAGCCTACATGCTTGATATATTTGATATTATCTTCATTTGTAAGTCACATGAGTAGTCATGTGAACACCTCTTGTAAAAGAGTACATTTTATCTCTTGTAAATGGAAAAAGAAAAAAGGAAAAGGATGGCTTACCTCATCCATGATGTAAAAGCAAATTTGTGGCTCCAACTACCAAAATCATGAATTTTTGAGCTGAGGGAATCTCTCCTAACTTTGGGGATCACTTTTAGGTGGAGCCATTCGAATTCGAACTCCCTCCAAGAATAGCTATAAAAGGAGCAAGAAGGAAGAGGCGATTAGCAAGCCTTGTACGTGACCACTTCATGTCATTTTGTAGAGATTGAAGAGCTTACTCCATAGCTCTACCATTCTACTCCCATTGTGCAAAGATTCATTGCCAATGTGGTTGTAATCATATGTGAATCTATACATTTATCATCATCTACTTCTCTGTTTTGTTCTCTGTTATACTCACTCAGAGCAGTAACTTCAGAAGGTCATATCTCGAGTTCTACTGAATGTTTTTCAGTGATTTAACTTGCGTTGGATAGCTGGTACTGTCTACTTTGTGCATATAAATTTTCAAAGCCATTGGATGAATACTTTTGGAGATATCTGCATTTTACTGCTTACTGGTCTATCTCTGCAGAGCCCCGAGAATTGTGGGAATGTTCCAGAAATTGATGAAACTTGTTCTTAGTGCTCAGTCCATCATTTGAAGTGTTTTAACTTGGATTGGGAAGCTTGCTAAGTCTATTTGCTATGCCCAAAAGGAATTTTTCTAATTCTTACCAGGTTGAGAGCACTGTTCATTTTTTCCAGCAGGTGTATGTTCAAAAATAGCAAGTTTTGGGAGCTAGTCATTTCGCAACTAGTTTGTCTTGACTTAAACTTTTGGGATACATGTTCCAAAGTACTTGGCTGATATTTTGGTGGATTTAGGAAGCTCAAAGGGTCTACTAATCAAATCTGAAGTCTCAGTTGGCTGGTGTGAAGCTGGTTGTAGCAGCACCTACTCATCTTTGGATTGCATCCACCATCTCTCTTCACAGTGGTATCAGAGCATAGTCAAGCAACATGGGAGATGGATTTCCATCAACAATTGACAAATTGGATCGAAACAACTACCCGGCATGGTCTCTAAGGATGGAGGCTTACCTTCAAGGGAGGAATCTATATGGATTCATATCCGGAGATGAAGCAATGCCAACCATGAGGAACAAAGGGCAACCATCACATGAAGAAGTGGAAGGACTTTCGAATTGGTGTTCGAAGGATGCACTTGCAAGGTCCTAGATTCTAAACTCAATCTCTGATTTTCTTTTACCTCATGTCAAGGGATGCAAGACATCAAGAGAAACCTGGAATGCACTTGCTTCTTTCTTCTCTTCCAACACTCGAGCAAGGAAGAACCAATTGTGGATGGAGTTCACAACAATGAAGAAAAGCCCGAAGCAAAATGTGACTGATTATGTCACAAAGATGAAGGAGATTTCCGACCAACTTGGAAGCATTGGAGAGGTAATTGAAGAGGAGCAAATCATAAGACAAATCATGAATGGAATCAAAGCAGACGACAAGTGGGAGTCATTCACAACAGCCATGGATTTATACATAGATATGCATGTACCCGACCTCAACACACTCATGGGCCAACTCTTCACTCATGAAGCAAAGATTAGCAAAGGTGGTGAGTCCTCAAGAGGTAATCAAACTTCTGCCTTATATTCTGATAAAGCTAAGGTCAAGGACAAGTCAAAGAATAGGAAGAATGAAGATGAAGGAAGCTCTTTCCAAGCAAACTTTGCAGGTAGAGGAAGAGCTAGAGGAAGAGGCAGAGGTGGAAAGCAAGGCAGGGGGAGATTCCAATCATCTCAACCTTGCAACATATGTGGCTTATCTAACCATACTACTGAAGAATGTTTCAGGAACCCGAGGAACTCAAGAGGAAGAGGATTCAATAGAGGTGGCTATGGATCAAATAGAGGTAGATACAATGGAGGCTACAACAACAACAACAACTACTACAACAACAATTACAACAACAACAACAACTATCAAAGTGGCCATAGAGGAAGAAGAGATTACAATAACTATGCAAAGGACCAAAGTCAAGAAGATTCATTATTGATTATGAATCTATCAACGAAGAAGGGTAAGGATGATGATCACATATTTTACATTGATTCGGGATGCTCGAACCATGTAGCAGGAAATGTGGCTTTACTTTCTGATTTGGAAGATCCTCATAACAAGCATGAAGTGCAGACAGGAGATGATACAAAGCACTCAGTGGAGAAGATAGGTAATGTGAAGACATTAGATGGGAATATGAACCTCTTAAGCAAAGTCTTGTATGTCCCTACAATTACCAAAAATTTAATAAGTGTTGGATAGATTGTTGAAAAAGGATTGCAGGTTAGATTCAACCGATTTGGAGCATATGTTGAAGACCCAAGGCAAGGCTTTCGAAGGATTGCCAAAGGAGAAAAGACAGGAAGGCTTTTCACTTTTGAAGTGGAAGATACAAAGAACATAGCTTTGTTTAGCTATGGATCTCAAACTCTTACAGAGTTGGAGATATGGCACAAAAGGCTTGCTCACATTGGTGAGAGGACACTCAAACAGATTTGCAGGGACCAAAGTGTACTTGGTTTGCCTAATATCACAAGGCAACACATGATTTATAAGTGTGAAGCTTGTCAACTCGACAAGGCTCATAGACAACCTTTCAATAAGAAAGGATATATGTATCAAAATCCTTTAGATCTAGTGCACACGGATGTGTGGGGTCCAAGTAAGGAGCCATCTATATCAGGCTCAAGATATTATGTGTCTTTCATAGATGATTGTAGCAGGTGGACCATTCTGTTTTTCATGAAGCACAAGGATGAAGTGTTTAATTGCTTTAAGATGTATATTGCTCTTGTTGAAAACCAAACAGGTAGGACTTTAAAAAGACTCAGATCAGATGGTGGAGGAGAATACTTCTCTTCTGAATTTGATGCCTTCTTGCATGAAAGAGGCATTAAAAGGGAAGTCACTACAAGGTATACACCCGAACTCAATGGTGTAGCAGAGAGGAGGAACAGAGCTATTGTCGAAGCTGCAAGGTCCATGCTCAACGAAAAGGGATTGCCGAACTACCTATGGGCAGAGGCTGTGTCGACAGCCACATATCTCATAAATAGACTTCCATCTAAGTCACTAGATGGAACCACTCCATATGAAGTGTGGAATGGAAGAAGACCTAGTCTAGAGCATTGCAAAATCTTTGGATGCTTAGCCTATGCTCACATTCCTTCTCAAGTAAGAGGGAAATTGGATCCCAAGGCAGAGAAGTGTGTATTCATTGGTTATGATCAAAACCAAACAGGATATAGATTGTACAATCCAACCAATAAAGGATTTTCTGTTAGTAGAGATGTAATTTTTGATGAAAACGAATCATGGTATGATGATGACAGGAAAGTGAAGCTTCCATATGACTTGGATGAAGTTTTTCCATCACTTCAACCAAAGGAGCCAAAGCAGATTGAAGAAAGTGATTCGGAGATTGACCTAGAAGACTTGGAAAGACTAAAGCTATGGAAGAACAAAGGTAAAGCAAAGATGCAGGATGCTACATATGGACCCGAGAGCTCACATCAACCACTTAGAAGGTCTTCAAGGGAGAAGAAGAAACCAGAAAGGTTTGGTTATGATACTTCTTTGGTCACCAAGCACTCAATCTACATTGCAAAGGATTCAACCGATGAAGAACCTACCACATTCGAAGAAGCACAAAGCAAGAAAGCTTGGAGAGATGCAATGGATGAAGAAATGGAAGCCTTGAAGGAGAATGACACTTGGGAGCTTGTACCTAACAAGCCATCTATGAAGATAATCGGATCTCGATGGATATACAAAATCAAGAGGAATCTAGATGGAAGTATAAATAGACACAAAGCAAGGTTAGTTGCTAAAGGGTTTGCTCAAACCCATGGTATTGATTATGAGGAGACTTTCTCTCCTGTTGCAAAAATGCCTACAATTAGGGTTCTCATTAGTCTTGCTGCATCTAGAAATTGGAATCTTTATCAACTTGATGTAAAGAATGCTTTCTTGAATGGATGGATTTCTGAGGAAGTGTATATGGCACAACCTCCTGGATATGAGGATGCACATCATCCTAACTATGTATGAAAACTAAAGAAAGCTTTGTATGGATTCAAGCAAGCTCCAAGAGCTTGGAATTTCAGATTGGTAACTTATTTGTAGGACCAAGGATTCAAAGCTAGCAAGGCGGATACCTCTTTGTTCATAAAGAGGAATGGATCTGAAGTGATCTATTTAT
Organism: Ceratopteris richardii; assembly: GCA_020310875.1. NCBI lineage: Eukaryota > Viridiplantae > Streptophyta > Polypodiopsida > Polypodiales > Pteridaceae > Ceratopteris > Ceratopteris richardii. The sequence goes on along the minus strand of CM035442.1, from coordinate 32,427,623 downwards.
GTGTGTATGTTGATGATATTATTATCACAGGCAATGATCTTGAAGGAATCAAACAGGTAAAGAGTCAAATGAAGGAGGAGTTCAAAATAAGTGACCTCGGACCACTCACTTATTTTCTTGGATTGGAGTTGATCTACACAGATTCAGGTATATACATCACACAAAGGAAGTATGTCCATGACATGCTCGTCAAGTTCAAGATGGAAAATACAAAGTGTGCAGGTACACCTATGGAGCAAAATCATAAGCTTAGTGCTTATGAAGGAGAGCCAATTGAAGACATCACAAGCTATCAAAGCTTGGTTGGAAGTTTGAGCTATGCAACACTCACAAGGGTGGATATATGCTATAGTGTTAGCATATTGAGTCAGTTTATGCATAAGCCGAGAAGACCACACATGGAAGCGGCCAAGAGAGTCCTCAAGTACCTAAAGGGGACTATGAACGAAGGTTTGTTTTATTCATTTACTTCAGATATTGAGCTAAAAGTCTACTCAGATGCAGATTGGGCCAGATCTAGAGATGATAGAAGAAGCACATCCGGTTATATATCATTTGCAGGTTCAAAAATCATTTCTTGGTCATCGAAGAAGCAACCAACCGTGGCATTATCTTCTACCGAAGCTGAATATAGAGGTTTGGCTAATGCAACTCAAGAAATCATGTGGTTAAAGTCTTTGTACACAGATCTTGGACTTCATTCTTCAACACCTCACATTTTTGGTGACAACACAAGCTCACTACATCTAGCAGCTAATCTGGTATACCATGCTAGAACCAAGCATATTGAAGTCCACTACCATTATGTAAGGGAGAAGCTAATGAGCGAGGATATTCAACTATCCTATGTCTCTACAGATATGCAATGTGCCGACATGTTGACTAAAGCTCTTGATGGTACAAAATTCAGTAGATTCAAGTTGATGATTGGCTTGCAGGAAATCAAGGACAATTGAAGACTTATTTGAAGGCCAAGCATGTTAGGCTTGAGGGGGAGCTGTTGGTGCATTTTACCCAAGCCTACATGCTTGATATATTTGATATTATCCTCATTTGCAAGTCACATGAGTAGTCATGTGAACACCTCTTGTAAAAGAGTACATTTTATCTCTTGTAAATGGAAAAAGAAAAAAGGAAAAGGATGGCTTACCTCATCCATGATGTAAAAGCAATTTCGTGGCTCCAACTACCAAAATCACGAATTTTTGAGCTGAGGGAATCTCTCCTAACTTTGGGGATCACTTTTAGGTGGAGCCATTCGAATTCGAATTCAAAACTCCCTCCAAGAATAGCTATAAAAGGAGCAAGAAGGAAGAGGCGATTAGCAAGCCTTGTACGTGACCACTTTATGTCATTTTGTAGAGATTGAAGAGCTTACTCCATAGCTCTATCATTCTACTCCCATTGTGCAAAGATTCATTGCCAATGTGGTTGTAATAATATGTGAATCTATACATTTATCATCATCTACTTCTCTGTTTTGTTCTCTGCTATACTCACTCAGAGCAGTAACTTCAGAAGGTCATATCTCGAGTTCTACTGAATCTTTTTCAGTGATTTAACTTGCGTTGGATAGCTTGTACTGTCTAATTTGTGCATATAAACTTTCAAGGTCATTGGATGAATAATTTTGGAGATATCTGCATTTTACTGCTTACTGGTCTATCTCTGCAGAGCCCCGAGAATTGTGGGAATGTTCCAGAAATTGATGAAACTTGTTCTCAGTGCTCAGTCCATCATTTGAAGTGTTTTAACTTGTATTGGGAAGCTTGCTAAGTCTTTTTGCTATGCCCAAAAGGAATTTTTCTAATTCCTACCAGGTTGAGAGCACTGTTCATTTTTTCCAGCAGGTGTATGTCCAAAAATAGCAAGTTTTGGGAGCTAGTCATTTCGCAACTAGTTTGTCTTGACTTAAACTTTTGGGATACATGTTCCAAAGTACTTGGCTGATATTTTGGTGGATTTAGGAAGCTCAAAGGGTCTACTAATCAACTCTGAAGTCTCAGTTGGCTGGTGTGAAGCTGGTTGTAGCAGCACCTACTCATCTTTGGATTGCATCCACCATCTCTCTTCACAACTTGATGGCATAAGGTATGTATTAACTTTTTTAATTCATTGAAAGTTTTAGTTAATACATAAAATTTATTTGTAAATCGTGTAATATCTTTTATGTTTTGATGTATTTTTTGTAGAGATGTATTGGAAGACATGCCAAAAAACGATGACATTCTCTTTTGTTTAAAAAGCGGTGGGATTCCATGAAGAGATCAATTCGTCATCTTGCTACACTCTTGCATCCGGCTTATAAGAAGCCATAAATTTTTTCAAATCAGGAATCGAAAGAGGAAATGTTTCATTTCTTCCAAAAATATTTCAGAATAGCACCATCCTCCAACAACTAATTAATTATGGGGATCAAAGAGGTTCTGCATTCTCTTCTAGTATATGTTCAAAGAGAGAATCATTTCTGAAGCCTTTATTTTTGTGGGAAAGATTTGGATTTCAATTACCTTATCTCCAAAGAATAGCTCTTAGAATTCTCGGGCAAGTAAGTTTTCTTTCAAATTTGATATCAACTTATTTATGAAATGTTTAATATTTCTCTCTTTGTAATGAGTCATGAGTCTTTATTCTCTTATGTTTTGTAATGAGTCATGAGTCTTTATTCTCTTATGTGTAGGATTGTTCATCAAGGGCTTGTGAACAAAATTGATCAGCATATTCTTTGGTGCATACAAAGATTTGCAAGAAGCTTTCCACAAAGCAATTAGAACGAGTTTTCTATTGTCGTTCTAACCTTTGTATGTTATTATGTATGCATGAAATGCCAATGGCAAGAGAGATAAAAATACATATTTTTATACATATGTTTTACTTATGATTTTATTATTTAATGTTTCATTAAATTTACCATTGAAGAATCATAAATCATGTTTTCTTTCTAATTTAGTTCAATGTGCATGATCTGAATATCTCATTGGAGAACTTAAAAAGTTGCAACAAAGAAGTCAATTATGAAGAAGAGAAAATTTTTTGTGATCTATACTTATAGCTTGAGGAAATTGATCGTCGAGTCTCTAGTACACGTTCACACAACATTATGCATGGAAGAAGTAGGGAAAGATCCATTGCACATAGAGGTGTGAGAGCTTCCACTTCAAATAGGCCTTCTACAACTATGACATATGTGCAACGAGGCTATCAAGCCCCATTAACTGATCCCATTATATTAAATGAGAGTACTAAAATATAACTTATCAAGAATTTATGATCAAGAACAACATTTTCAAAATCTACAAATACATTTTGGATTAAAAAGTTTTACATTAAGATGAACGCATTACAAAGAGGCTATTAGGATACCCAAGAAATAGGATTGACCAACAGTTCATGAAAATGCAAATGAGATAAGCATTATAGTAAAGGAAGGAGGGATGAGTATTCACTATTATAAGGGAAATAGAACTCGGAGTCGAAAAATAGATTTCGCAAGTGCCCTCAAAATCAATGAGATTTCTTCTTCCTGCCCCTCATCAACTTTGAGGACCTCCCCTTTCTTTTACTTTGACTCCCCTCTGGCCTTCTCATTTCTTCTTTCTATCCTTATCTCCAAAACCTCATGTGTCTCATGGACTATTCAGTTTACCATGTGGATACCACTTACGTATGCCGATGTGGTCATTGATATAGCGATTACATTTTTGCATAAGGCCTTTAATGTTGATAAAGAGGGTCATGGTGAGGTTTTCTTAAATGGGAGACACCAAGATGTCAGGGTCTCTTTGGTGATGTTGGTGGAAGACTTACCCAGCCTCACCATAGGAGATGTATGTTAGTTGTTCATCAGTGCTCGATAAGCCTAATTGGCTTTTTCCAATTAAGTGGTTATATGTAGCAGGTTTAGTTATTCACTATGCAAGCTTACATGTCAATAGTTAATGTTTTATGAGTTTCCTACATTGCTAATATGCTCATTTTGTAGAGGAGACTCTGACAAAAGTCTTCTAGATTTTAGATTTTCAACCCTATAGTGGTTGGCTCTACTCCTTGAGACACTTACTTGTGTGAAAACATATATTCTCACATAATCTCTTTGGTTGGTCACTATTGTTCATTGATCCATTTTCCCACGGAGACTCTACCAAAATTTGACATTTGGTCTTTTTGTTGTTTGCCTTAATGGTGTTTTGACTATTCTAGCTCCATTTTCATTCTAGTTAGTTCTCTATCATCATGGCATCAAAGGTCTCAGGCACCTTCCTTATAAGTCTCCTAGTGCTTAAGAATTTTGTAATAACATGCAAAAAATCTTAGCATTGCATATGCTAACCTTGAGGAAGCTATTGATTGAGAAAAATATTATAAAACTAAACACCATAAACCAAAAACCTTTCAAAAATGTGATCATGTACTTTTGGAGATTCTTCTTCATTCTTCCTTGAAAGTGGGTCAAAAACCCAAGTTTTCACCCAGATATTGCATCTTCGATTATTTTCTTAGTCATGTGAGGGTATTCTCTTCCTCCTTCTTGAGCTTTACGGCTTCTATCTCCTTTATCACATGTTTTACATTATTTTTATTAGTGTCTACTTTCCAAGAAAAAGTAGAAAGAGGGTTGAGACCAAAATTAGATTTGGAACCAAATCGTCAAAATTGGGTCTTAGCTTGTTTAATCCTTGTTGCTATTATTATGAAAACATCTAAAGTGGCTTGAGGTAAAAGCGATTCCCTTAGCTTGCATTGTGTTGATATGGGGAGTGATGTCTATTCCCATTTTGACAAAGAAGTCCCTTGGGGCATTTTGAAGTTTTTCTATAAGTGTTTTTTCTATTGCGAGAAGCTCTAGAAATCTTCTTCAAGTTTGGCTATGAGAGTTTCAAGCTCATCCAAGGATTTTCCTACTATATTTGCTGGTCTAGGATTTTCCTTGATGGCATCCAACATAAGAGATGGAGAGCCCTCTAGTGGTGGGCATCTATAGAACGTATAGAGGCTCATTAAAGAGAAGATCTTGGTACACCTTAAAGGAGGAAATAAAGTAGAGATGAAAACTTGCATGGAATCCTCTTGTGGATAAATTACAAGTATAAGAGCATGATTTAGAAGTCTTTTGGAAGTACATGAGTGAGTGGATCACCTTAAAAGAAGTTGTACATGAAGAGATCATTAAAGAGAAGATTTTGGCACACCATCAAGGAGGAAAGAAAGTATGGATGAAAACTTGCATGGACATACAAAACATTTTTGGGGCACCATCTCACCATGCATCATCATTATGGGCAACACCATATCATCATATAAGCATTATAATCAAGAGAGAGATCTAGAGAGAGAGGGGGAGGAGAGAGAATTGTTAGTTAGTGAATTCATAAAGGAGCACATTCAGCTCACTACCTATTGGAATCACAACGTGGAGTGAGAATGAATTGAACACTAAAATTTCCCAAAGAATAATGGTAGACTTCTTTGACATGCCTAACTCAGTTGCATTGGACATTAAAATACACATGTTCATGATATACATCATGAAGAATCTTGCGTATGATCACTCTTATGAGCATTGAGCTAAAATGAATCTAGGTAGACTAAATGCACTTATGGAAAAGGCCTCAGAAAATTGTGAACCCAACTATCAGCCTAATTACTAAGTAGGAGGAAAATCGTCATGATGATGATAAATAAAAAATATGTATAGTGATTGATTCTCAACATACAATTATAGATAAGTGTGAGTTTTTGTATTATTCACTTTAAGAATAAAGGAATATGAACATCTAAACATAATCACATTTACTTGATAGGTAATTTTTATTTAATCTTTCATATACGTACCTATATAACAATACTCAAATGGAACTAGTCCTTGGGTCCATCAATATAAGAAATGGAAGGAGATATACTCAAAAGAACTTGCTAGATTTTAAGAAATTATTTCGTTTATATGAACGCCTTGATACTATCATAAAGACATGTAAAAATATTTGGTACTGACTTATGAAGAAAAGAGGAAGTTTACTCTGATATGTGTCTTGGATTTTTCCTCATTGTTAAACAATTAATAGCAATAATGAACATAATATGAAGGAAACCCATATCTATGGGTTGCAACTATCAAGTACAATTGGTAATGAGACCTCAATTGAGCTGTGGAATACTATTAATGTAATCTCAATAAGATCCTTTATGAATGTAAATTGATGTGCCATTTAGATGAGTCTATTAAGGATGCCATGGATCTTGAGGATAACCAACCGAGATACTTTCATTTCCATATAATAGGTGATATGACTGAAGTTTATATCAATGGTAAGAAGCAAAAAAATGAGCCACTATATATTGCATTTGAGGGATGAAGTAGAAAAATATTTGAGCTTGGGAGATAGGCATGAATATTCAACCCTTTGTAGATATTCATAAATTGAAGATGAAAATATTTTAGCTCAATACTTTAGTGGATTAGGATTATTACCATGAGAGAGAAGCAAACCACAATGGCCTGCAGTTGAGAAAAAGTGGACGAATCATAGCACTATAAATTTCTTTTCAAAAATAGAAACATTTCAAAGATCCATCAAAGAAATGTGCTATCAAGCCTGATAAAAAATAATCCATAAGGTTGAATTGTGCATCCCTAAAGAGATTGATACTATAAGATATGTGCTTATGAATAAATTCAACCAATAAAAGAAAAAGAGAACTCTTTACTAAGCCTTGTAGTGTTACCCGAGTTCATTTATGGAACATAGAAACTTTATAGAGTACTAATATCTATGACTCCTTGTCACTTTGATGAAGAGGATTCTAGGAAAGAGAAATTATATGAACCTAAATAGTATTCAAGGGCATTCCATGTGGGGAATATAAATCACAAACAAATCCGATTTCTATCATAAATGAGACTAAGGAACTTGCAGTATACATAAAACATGACACATGCATGTCTCATGAACAAGGGATTTTCACACAATGAGTCTCTAATCAAAGTGCAATCATAAAGTGTCATTGGTATTGATGTAAGAAGAGAAGTCATTAAATACTACCCTTATTTCTCCACATATAATTGGAATATCTTGTAATGATTTCTTAAATACCCACATTTTTAATATTGCCTAGAAACCTCTTTGAGTGGCCCCCTACTATGTTATCCAAATTATTCATTAAACTCTTCAGTGTATGCAATGAAATAAAACATATTGGGCCCTAGTAAATTTCATAATATGCAATAAAAGAGAAAAAAATATGTGAATCCAAGGAGAAAGTTTGAACCTTCCACATCTTGCAAATAGAAAGCATTTAGGGTCAAAACAAAATGAGGAGAGGAACAAGAAAATAACCCACAAGGAAAATAGAGAGGATGGAAATATTCACTTAAGTAGAAGATTTGGTCTCTCATGTCCTAAAATTAGAGGTAAAGTAGACTTACCAATTATAGAAGAGGGCTCATTTTAAAGGATGGAAAAAGAAAAACATTAATATATTCCACTTTGCTAGGATCTAGACATTGATTGAGGCTAGGCATTAGACTTGCAACTTGTGGATGATCTTTGAAAAAACTTCAGAGTGACCTTATCAATCTTGAAGACTTACCAAAACTTATGGGAGAATATGAAATCGATAAAAAAAAGGAATCTCAAACTCTTGGGTTAAAGATCTGAGTCATGTGATGCCCTAATAGTATGGACTTGTTTTTTGTGAAAATTAGAATGTTGAATTGCAATTACATAAGCAAGATAAAAATATAAATCAAATTCATGACATGAAGAATCATATATATTAAGTTTGAATTGGTAGACTAAAATAAATATTTTACAATGAATACTCAATTAAAAAGCCTCTCTAAGAAGAAATATATTAGAATAAAAGAACAAATTATCTTAATTTAAAACTTCAAAAAAAACTAAAGCAAGTCATTTTCCAGCCTCTACTTGAAACAACCACCCAACTCCCTTCACCACATGTTCAAAATGATCTTGTAGACTAGTCCATGTCATTATCTCCATATATATGATATCCAATGAGAAGGCATTTTGGATAGATAATCATAATTTTTATTCACTAATTTTAAAGACAACCACACTAATTTCCACACAGAATTCAACATCACTATGAATAAAGATAAATTTAGTCTAGTACACAATGCCCTACTAAAAATCATGGAAATAGTTCTAGCAAAGCAACCAATAAATTCAATCCACAAATATGTTTAAGTATGAAACGCTCTTAAGCAACTAGTTCTATAGTAAAATGACTTGTAAACTATTGAATACGATATGTATGCCTAGCATCATTCAACAAAAAGAATAGGACCAATCAAGAACAAATGGATTTAACAACTTATCCACAAATACTTATATGATGAAGAGTATGGAGTTTTTAATTATTAAAGACTTTACCATACGCAATTTGGTAATAAAGATGGCTCATAAAATATTAAATATGATGCTAATATGCTTAACACCATTCAAGGAAATTGATTTTTAAAAAGTATCCCAATTCATCCAATATACCTGGATACTCAATTTGGTAATAAAGAGGGCTAATAAAATATTAAATATGATGCTAATATGCTAATATGATTTTTAAAAAGTACATGGATTCATACAATATCATATCATGCTAATATTTCTTATCCAATATTCAATATGATCTTAATATGTCTCCTCCATTGGATTTTTGTTGATATATTTCAGTAGTGATGTGTGCGAACACACTTAGGACTTCCCAAACACGTTTTGCCCCCTTTAGGAGGTTTCTTTCCCTCGGCTTGTATATACGTCATAATGCTAATGGACTGCTTATCTTCTGCATTCTCTTGGAAATACACTTAGTGTTGTGCTTCTTCTTCTTCCTTGTACTTCTTGTGTGCTTCCATAGTCCTCAAACTCCAACAATTTCTACCAAAGTAGGTTGTTTCTTTGTATAATGTATCATCGACACCCTTCCAATCATAGTTTCAAAATGGCACAAAATGTGATGAACATAATAAACATCATTAGCAAATTGAATCCCCTTCACTCTCTGGTATCAAAATTCTAATTTGAACTCATTTTGACCTCCAAATGCATTATCATAGCAAATGTGCAAGCAATTTCATTCTTTCATGCCAATCATATATACAATATTTGGTTGATCATTACATGTAGTTCAAAGTTTGCTATAGGTCTAGTAGTAATAGACCTAAATTGGGTATTTTTGCTAGTAGTAATAATGAACCTTGCTATATACTTAACTTTTGTAGACCGTTCTTAATGGACTTCCAGATTCTTATGAGATTTTTGCTTTTATTCTTCATATGATGAAAGGCAATCCAAATGAATTAACTTTTGAGGAGTTAGCCATTGTTTTGGTATAGAAGGATCAATGTAGACAGAAAAGTTCAATTATGTGTATTGCGAATCAATCTTTGTTAGCTAGTCAGTAGGACAAAGTAAACAGAGCTCATTTATTAGTAACCAAAAATCTGCTAATAGTGCATAGTGACAGATGTACAGTTCATGATCTGTCAAATGGCGACATGATTATTGCTTCTAGCATTTTATGTCATGGGATGTATAAGCTCATAGACTATGAAAGATCTGTAAATGATTTGGCATGTGCAGTACATAACTCTTAGGCTATGTCAGATGCAAAGCTTTGGCATGCATGCTTCGCTCATCTGAATTTTTCTAGTTTGCTATGCTTGCAGAAATCTGAAATGGTCTCCTCTTTGCCCAAACTTGAGGCACCCAGTAAACATGTATGTGAAGGCTGTATTTTGGGCAAAATGCAGAGTTCCTCATTTCCAAAAGATGGTTCAGTTCAGGCTACGCAAAAATTGTAGCTTGTTCATAGCGATGTATGTGGTCCTATGCAGACACCCTCTTTTGGAAATTATCTTTACTTCGTGACTTTCATTGATGATTTTTCCAGGCATGCATGGGTATATCCACTCAAAGCAAAGTCTGAAGTGTTTATGTGCTTCAAATAGTTTCTGGTTTTGGTTGAAAATATGTCAACATGTAAAATGGCCATCCTCCGTTCTGATCGAGGGGGGGAATATATGGTCTTCTGATTTTAATGCATTTCTGGCTGAACGTGGGATAAAACACCAATGTACAGTGTCGTATACACCTCAACAGAATGGAGTTGCTGAACGAAAGAACAGGTCACTCATGGAGATGCCGAGGTGTATGGTCAAGAGTCAGGCCTTACCATGTAGTTTCTCGCTTGAGGCTATCATGTGTGCAGCATATGTACTTAACAAGTGTCCCACTAAGCATTGCAGTCTATCACTCCATATGAGGCTTGGCATGATCCCAAGCCATATGTTGCTCATCTGCGTGTTTTTGGTTGTTTGGCATATGCATTAGTGCCTGAACAACATTGTAGAAAATTGGATGATAAAGCAGTAAAATGTATTTTTGTTGGGTACAGTTCTGAAAGTAAAGGCTATCCTTTGTATCATCCATAGACTAAATGCATTCTGGTTAGCCGTGATGTTGTTTTTGTGGAAGATGCTATTCAGTTATTGCTTTCATGTACTAAGGAGACATCTGTTAGCTCCAAAGACATGTATGATACTTTGCTTCCTCTTTTTACAGGTGGACAATCTAGTGCTTGTCCTAATGAGGCAACTTCTCAGCCTTTGCAGGTTTCATGTGATGATGTAGATCATCCCATTTCTGATGCAGATTTACATGATGCACTTGTTGATGAGAGAGCTGACATTGTAGAGGCAAAAACTATGCCAAAATGGCTGGTGCAAACTTTGCGTGACAACAAATTAGATGCACCTCTATCATATCATACTCGATCAGGCTCTCATAGTGCCTCTTTTGCATTAGATTCCTATGCTATGGCTGCATCTAGTCTCTGTGATGAGAATGAGCCTATTTCATTTGACGAAGCACAAAATTCAAAAAATTGGATGGCTGCTATACAATCTAAATATGATGCTATAATGAAGAACAATACTTGGTCTTTATGTAAATTACCTCCTGGCAAGAACGCCATTGGCACTAAGTGGGTTTACAAGTTGAAGTGTAACCCTGATGGAACAGTGAACAGGTATAAGGCTAGGCTTATTGCAAAGGGTTATGCATAGGAAAGAGGATTGATTTTGATGAGACCTTTGCACCTACAATGACTACTGTTCGGAGCATCTATGCACTTGCAACCCATCATGGTCGGAATGTACATCAGTTGGACATTGAAACTGCATTTCGAAATGGTGACTTGCATGAAGAAGTGTATGTTTTTCAGCCCCGTGGCATGTGTGCAGAAAGGGCATGAAAACCAGGTGTGCAGGTTAAAGAAGGCATTATATGGTTTAAAGTAAGCACCATGTGCTTGGTATGAGAAGATACATGCCTATCTCATTGCACATGGTTTTGAGAATGGTCCAACTGAAAGCTGTTGGGAGAAATGGTTGGATGCACTCAGAAGATTGAGTTGATGCTGCTAATCTTGCTTTGCACCAGCCCCCTTTGACTCCAGGAATGCTTAGTACACTTGATTAGCTTCCAAATGATACCAAGAAATCATATATGTACTTTGCAAATGATATGTGTAATGATCAAATCAAAACAAATAACTTTGCACTTCACAAATCCAAGAAAAACTTGCTATTTTGGTATTGACACCTGCTCAGTCTTTCACTCAGTATGACCAGCACACTTACAATTGATCAAATTCCTTCTGGACATATTAAATTAGCTTAACAAGCTACCATTTGCAAGTTGAATGAGAAGAAATGATAAACTATACTCTGAGAAATGAGTTTAGCAAAATAATATGTACCCCCGACTTTTTAGGAATTCTGCAGAAGAATACCAGAGATCACTTCAAGCGAGATTTCTCCGCGATGGCTGAACCAATGACCTTGAAATTTTGTAGGTGTATAGTAGACTCTGAGCTGAATCCAATGTGCTTTGAATCACTTGATTTGGTTGAGAAACCACTGAGATATGCCCTGTTGAAGTTGACAGACTTGGAGTAGATGACTCAGAGAAAACAGAGATAATGAATGTGTATACTTCTATTGATTGATGTAGTTGTACAATCTCATTAGCATGACAAGCATAGCTAAATGAGGTATTGTGGTGTAGGCTATGAAGTAGCACTAACACACACAGAGTTACAATAGTGGAATGCCTCGGGGAGTGAGCTTAATGAGCCTAGCTTACCCGCGACTTTTTTCATTACATCTTTTATAGAATTTGAGTTGAGATTTGAGTTTGAATTCAAATTCAAATCTCCTATAATCACTCCTCTAAAAGTAGGGAGATATTCTCTCTACTAAATCATCCATTTTTCCACGAATCCAATCAAGTAGGTAAGTGATTACATGTAAATGCCAAGTCATATAGACTTTTACAATGAGTAAAATGTAATAACACATAGGCAAGTGTTTCTATGGTCATTGCTACATGTGAGACATCCTTCAAGGATACAAGCCCAATGTGAAGGCTTGATTTGCACCAATAGCTCCCCCTCAAGCCAAACATTTTGGCTTAAGTCTTCTCTTTCAGTCTTCAATCACATCCTGCAATCCAATCATGGATTTGAATCTGCATAACTTGTTTCCATCCAAAGCTTTAGTGAGTAAATCTGCACATTGCATATTAGTGGACACATAAGTCAATTGAATGTCTTTGCTTAGCAATTTTTCTCTCACATAGTGGTAATGAACCTCTATGTGTTTGGTTCTAGCATGATATATTGGATTAGCTGCAAGGTGAAGAGAGCTTGTGTTATCTCCAAAGATGATTGGAGGTCTAGTGTATAGACCTAACTCTGTATATAAGAGCTTCAACCAGATAGCTTCTTGAGTAGCATTGGCAAGCCCTCTATACTCTGCTTCAGTGGATGACAATGCCACTGTAGGTTGCTTCTTGGCTGACCAAGAAATAGGTTTATCTCCTGCAAAACAAATGTAACCTGATGTGCTTCTCCTATCATCCTTGCATCCTGCCCAATCTGCGTCTGAATATACTTTAATATCAATATATGATGTATAAGGAAAGTACAAACCATGGCTTTGAGTTCCTTTGAGGTACTTCAATATTTTCTTTGCTGCCTCTAGGTGAGGTACCCTTGGTTTGTGCATGAATTGGCTTAGCACACTAACTCCATATGCTATGTCAATTCTTGTCAAGGTAGCATAATTCAAACTACCTACCATGCTTTGATATCCTGTAATGTCTTGTATTTCATCCCCTTCATGAGCACTTAGCTTTAGGTTGACCTCCATTGGAGTAGTTGAGACTTTAGCATCCTGCAAGCCAAACTTCTTGACCATATCCTGTACATACTTCTTTTGAGTGATATATATACCTGAGTTGGTGTAGACTAACTCAAGACCTAAGAAGTACTTCAATAATCCAAGATCATTAATCTTGAACTCTTTCATCATCTGTCCTTTGATGTGTCTAATCCCATTGACATCATTGCCTGTAATGATGATGTCATCAACATAAACACACAAGTATATTACCTCTGCACTACTTCTCTTTATGAACAGAGAAGTGTCAGCTTTGCTCATCACAAATCCTTGGTCTTGGAGGTAGGTTGTCAACCTGTAATTCCATGCTCTAGGTGCCTGCTTCAATCCATATAGAGCCTTCTTCAATTTACAAACATAATTTACCTTCTTGGGATCTTCATAGCCAGGTGGTTGTGACATGTAGACTTCTTCAGATATCCATCCATTCAAGAAAGCATTCTTGACATCTAATTGGTACATGTTCCAATTCTTGGATGCAGCTATACTCACTAGTACTCTGATTGTTGGCATCTTAGCCACAGGAGAAAATGTCTCCTCATAATCAATGCCTTGGGTTTGTGCAAAACCCTTGGCAACCAACCTAGCTTTGTACCTGTTTATTGTTCCATCAGAATTCCTCTTTAGCTTGTAGATCCATCTGGATCCTATCACCTTCATAGAGTCCTTCTTGGGTACCAAGTCCCAAGTATCACTTTCCTTGAGAGCTTCCATTTCTTCATCCATAGCTCCTTTCCATTCTGGTTTGGTGATTGCTTCTTCATAAGTACCTGGTTCTTCATTCAACAAATCCTTTGCAAGATATACAGAATGTTTAGTTACAAGTGATGTGTCATACCCAAATCTGATTGGTCTTTTGCTTTCTCTCTGAGATCTTCTAATAGATTGATTTGAGGATTCTAGAATATCCTCTAGTTGCTTCATCTTCATCTTCCCTTTGGACTTCCATGCTTTGAACTCCTCAAGATTGATAGTGTCATCATCCTCTGAGCTTGGATCTTCTCCATTGCTTGGTTCTTCTTTGATTAGCTTTGGAAACTCTTCTTGCAAGTCATAGGGTAGACTAACCTTCCTGCATTCATTCTCATACCATGAGTCATTCTCATCAAAGATGACATCTCTGCTTACCTTGAAGCCTTTGTTTGTTGGGTTGTAGAATCTGTATCCCTTTTGGTTCAAATCATAACCAATGAAGATACATTTTTCAGCTTTATGGTCTAGCTTTCCCCTTACCTGTGAGGGAATCTGCACATATGCTACACAACCAAAGATTTTGCAATGATCCAGAGAAGGTCTCTTACCATGCCAAGCTTCATATGGTGTCATACCATCAAGTGATTTGGATGGCAACCTATTTATGAGATAGGTGGCAGTAGATACACTCTCTGCCCAAAGATAATTTGGCAATTTCTTTTCATTAAGCATAGACCTAGCTGTTTCTACTATGAGTCTATTCCTTCTTTCAGCTACTCCATTTTGTTCAGGTGAATACCTTGTAGTTATCTCCCTCTTGATGCCTTTTTCCTGCAAGAAATCTTCAAACTCATTTGAGAAGTATTCTCCTCCACCATCTGACCTTAGCCTTTTCAAGATTCTTCCTGTTTGGTTTTCAACAAGTGCAAGATACCTCTTGAAACAATTAAACACTTCATCTTTATGCTTTGTAAAGTATAAGATAGTCCATCTACTATAATCATCAATGAAGGACATATAGTACCTTGAACCTGAAATGGAAGGGTCCTTGCTAGGTCCCCAAACATCTGTGTGTACCAAGTCTAGGTAATCTTCATGCATGAAACCTTTCCTTGAATAGGGCAACCTGTGAGACTTTCCAAACTGACATGCTCCACACTTGTAAATCATGTGTTGCTTGGACACATTAGGTATCCCAAGCACACATTGATCCCTGCACATTTACTTTAGGGTTCTTTCACCTATGTGACCTAGCCTCTTGTGCCATATTTCTAACTCTGAAAGTGTTTGATCCTTGTAATTGTATAAAGCAATGTTCTTGGTGTCTTCTAGTTCAAAAGTAAACAATCTACCTGATTTTTCTCCCTTGGAAATTCTTTTGAAGCCATGTCTTGGGTCCTCCACATATGCTCCATGTTGAGTGAACCTGATCTGCAAACCTTTCTCCACAATCTGACCAACACTCATTAGATTCTTGGTGATGGTTGGTACATAGAGTACCCTGCTCAATAGGTTCTGGTTACCATCACATGTCTTTACATTTCCAATCTTTACAATAGAGTGTTTAGTATCATCACCTGTCTGTACCTGATGTTTGCCCTTGGGTTCTTCCAAATCAGAGAGTAGTGCCACATTGCCAGCTACATGGTTAGAACATCCTGAGTCAATATAAAATAAATGATCATCATTTGTACCTACCTTAGAGGTCATATTCATGATCAATAGGGATTCATCTTGCTCCTCTGTGTAGTTGTTATAATCCCTTCTATTTCTGAATCCACCTTGGTAGTTACCATTGTGGTTGTGGTTGTAATTGTTGTTGTATTGATTGTTGTATCCATTGTAGCCTTGTTGTTGGTTGAATCTACCTCTGCCTTGATAGTATCCACTTCTTTGATAGCCTCTTCCTCTCTGATTCTTGTAGTTCTTGTAGCATTCATCTGTGGTATGATTGGACAATCCACAAATGTTGCATGGTGATGAGTTGTAGGGTCTCCCCCTACCTGACTTACCTCCTCTGCCTCTTCCTCTCGAGGATCTACCTCTCCCTGCATAGTTTGCTTGGGAGGTAGAACCTTCTTCATCAACCTTCTTACTTTTACCTTTATCTTTAACCTTCTTATCAGTATATAGAGCAGAGGGGTTGTTACCTTTTGATTGATCTCCTGCCTTTGTAAACTTTGCTTCATGTGTGAATAGTTGGCCCATGAGTGTTGTGAGATCTGGGGTATGCATGTCCATGTAGAGGTCCATTGCAGTGGTGAAACTTTCCCACTTATCATCTGCCTTGAGTCCATTTGTTACTTGCCTGACTATTTGCTCCTCTTCAATCTCCTCTCCAATGCTTGCTAATTGGTTTGCCACATCTTTAATCTTGGTCACATACTCTGAAACTGATTGCTTGAGCTGCTTCCTAAGGGTTGTGAATTCAATCCACAATTGATTCTTTCTGGCCCTTGTGTTAGAAGAAAAGTATGATGACAAGGTTTCCCAAGTCTCTTGGGAAGTCTTACAATTCCTTATGTGAGGTAAAAGGAAATCAGATATAGAGTTAAGAAGATAAGACCTTGCCAAAGCATCTTTTGCACACCATTGGTTGAGCCTCTCTTGTTCATCCTTGGTGGGTAGTCCTCTAGCTTTGAATGAGGGCAATTCCTCATCTCCTGATATGAATCCAAACAAGCTTCTTCCTTGTAGATAGGTCTTCATTCTCAGAGACCAAGCTTGGTAATTGTTCCTGTCCAATTTGTCAATGAATGAAGGAAAACCATCTCCCATGTTTACCTTATATGCTCTGATACCACTGTTGGGAGAAATGGTTGGATGCACTCAGAAGATTGAGTTGATGCTGCTAATCTTGCTTTGCACCAGCCCTCTTTGACTCCAGGAATGCTTAGTACACTTGATTAGCTTCCAAATGATACCAAGAAAGCATATATGTACTTTGCAAATGATATGTGTAATGATCAAATCAAAACAGATAACTTTGCACTTCACAAATCCAAGAAAAACTTGTTATTTTGGTATTGACACCTGCTCAGTCTTTCACTCAGTATGACCAGCACACTTACAATTGATCAAATTCCTTCTGGACATATTAAATTAGCTTAACAAGCTACCATTTGCAAGTTTAATGAGAAGAAATGATAAACTATACTATGAGAAATGAGTTTAGCAAAATAATATGTACCCCCGACTTTTTAGGAATTCTGCAGAAGAATACCAGAGATCACTTCGAGCGCGATTTCTCCGAGATGGCTGAACCAATGACCTTGAAATTTTGTAGGTGTATAGTAGACTTTGAGCTGAATCCAATGTGCTTTGAATCACTTGATTTGGTTGAGAAACCACTGAGATATGCCCTGTTGAAGTTGACAGACTTGGAGTAGATGACTCAGAGAAAACAGAGATAATGAATGTGTATACTTCTATTGATTGATGTAGTTGTACAATCTCATTAGCATGACAAGCATAGCTAAATGAGGTATTGTGGTGTAGGCTATGAAGTAGCACTAACACACACAGAGTTACAATAGTGGAATGCCTCGGGGAGTGAGCTTAATGAGCGTAGCTTACCCGCGACTTTTTTCATTACATCTTTTATAGAATTTGAGTTGAGATTTGAGTTTGAATTCAAATTCAAATCTCCTATAATCACTCCTCTAAAAGTAGGGAGATATTCTCTCTACTAAATCATCCATTTTTCCACGAATCCAATCAAGTAGGTAAGTGATTACATGTAAATGCCAAGTCATATAGACTTTTACAATGAGTAAAATGTAATAACACATAGGCAAGTGTTTCTATGGTCATTGCTACATGTGAGACATCCTTCAAGGATACAAGCCAAATGTGAAGGCTTGATTTGCACCAACAAAAGCACCTTATATGTTAAGTGTGCTAATGATGTGCTTCTGATCATTGTTGCCTATGTTGATGACATGTTGCTCATTGGTCCTATTGAGAAGCATATTGCTGATTTTAAGGCTGATTTGCATGCCTCATCTGAGATGTTTGATTTGGGGCATTTGCATCACTATTTGGGCATTTAATTTATGCAAGTTGATGGTGGAATGGCTTTGTGTCAAATGAAATATATTGACACATTATTGCAGCATTTTGGCCTTGAAGGCTATAAGCCTATTGCCACTCCTATGGAGAAAGGTTTATGATTGAGTCTTCATGATGTCGGAGATGCATTTGATGTTGTCCTCTATCAGCAGGTTGTTGGATGCTTGATTTACTTATGCATTACTCGGTGAGATATTCAATTTGTTGTCTCATAGATGAGCAGGTTTATGCATTGCCCAGGTGTCACGCATTGGCAGGCAATTAAGTGCATCTTTCGCTACTTGAGTGGTAGTCAGCTACTTGGGTTGTTTTATCCGAAGGGGGGATCACTACTGCCAGATTTGCATGATTTTTCTGACTCAGTCTGGGCTGGTTGCTATGACACTCGTGTGTCCACTAGTGGCTTTTGCTTCATGCTTGGTAGCTGATGTATATTTTGGTTGAGCAAGAAGAAGCCTATTGTGGCCACTTCTAGTTGTGAAGCTGAGTATAGGGAAGCTTTCACAGTGACTGTTGAGTGTATGTGGCTCAGATGCCTTATGGTTGATTTGGGTGTTGGTTAGTCTTTTGCCACCACCATCTTCACTAATAGTCAGACCGCATTGGTAGTTGTGAGGAACCATGTGTTCCATGCTCATACTAAGCACATTGAGGTGCATTATCATTATGTCAGGGAGAGGTTCTCTCCTGGGGAGATTAGCTTGGCATATGTGCCACGTAGGAGTGTGTAGGAGTGAGAGAGACACACAAGAAGCACACACAAGGAGCACACACAAGGAGCACAAATGTAGCAAGACACATGGAGAAGACGATGGCTGGAATAGCTCTGACTATTGAATAATGAATTGAACTGGAGTAATAGTTGAATAATATCCCTGAGTACAAAGTACCACCACATCTAAGCGTATCAAGTATGTGGTAACATGTGGAAAAAACCTCTGGCGGGCACTAGACTAAAAAAGTGCCCATGTATAGGGAAAAGGTTCACATCAAATCTACTCAAGGAACACATGAGTGTAATAGTCGCCATTTGACAGATCATGAACTGTACATCCGTCTTCAACAAATTTCACAACCAAGCCAATCTTGGCTAAAGCTGAAACTCATAACAAATTCTTCTTGATCCTTGGCTCAAATAAAGCATGTGACAATGTGAAAGAACTACCATTAGTAGTAGTCAAAATGATCTTACCAACTCCCATGACAGGATAAGAGGACTTGTTGGTGCATGTGACAATATTCCCTATAGGGTCAGGCTCAAATGAAGTGAAGAAGCTGCACTGTGAGGTAATATGTTTGGATGCCCCACTATCAAAAATACCAAACATCTAAGTCTACTATAGACATATACTGCTCATGAGAACATGGGTCAAAGCTACAAACAGTAGTAAATGCCCATTCTTCCTTCTGCACAAGATTAGCAGACTCTATTTTTGGTGTAGAGGCCTCTACAACAACCATTCTGGCCTCTTTTTTCTTTGCCCCTTTAACAGCTAGTTCTAGATAGCTCTTAATGACATGATCAATTTTCTTTATAGTATTTGCAAAACAATTTCTACTTTTTCGATTTCTTCTTATCTTTTTATTCCTTCTTTGAATGTGTAGCATTTGCACATTTTTGCTTACTAGTAAATGAGCTCTATTTACCTTTTCCCTTCTAAGTAGCCAGTAAAGCTTGATTTGCAACATGCATAATAGACATGTTCTACCTAGATTGATCTTCATGCAATAGAACAAAAACTAACTCTTCAAATGTTAAGGCATTTGCCATTAAGCATGTTGGATTTGGGGCATCACCTTAGTTGACTCTATGTTGCTCTGTGGATTGCAAGCATGTGAATGTGTAAGAAACCTAATCATATGTGATTAGATCCTTTTCACCATCACTAGTGCATATGATAGGATGTGCACATCTTTGGCATTGAACCTTCTTCACACATATGGTGAGTGTACAGGGGTCAGGGGTTTAGAAGTAGTATTTGACCAACTATATCATCTATACATGGTTATTTGGACTTCTATGTTGAATGGATGCATCAGAGGAGCCGAGGGTCATATTGGGCTTGTAGAAAAAGGGACATAATATTTTGAGTCCATGTGTGAGACTATGTGTGGATTGCTAAGGTCCCAAGTCATGTGAGGATGTGCAAACAAATTAAGATGTATGGTGTGTTGCAAATACGTATTTATATATATGCTCATTTATATGGAGTGGACCATGGTAGGAAGAGAGAACACGAGAAAAGGTTAGCCACCTAGAAAATGATAAGAAAAAGTTATGAATAAGAACTGGGAAATTTTGATGTGTTTTTTCATTAAACAAAAGTATCGTTTCTCCCAAAACGGCCATTTTCTTGTTTTTCTTAGGAAGATTGTTGCATAACCTTGGATGCATTTGTGGAATTTGTAACACAGTGAGGCTTGTTGGTGGGATGTAATTGCATAGTTATGTTTTTTCCACTTGGATGCACAAGAGAAATGAAGCGATTCAATGGAGCAATTTATTACAGAAGTATATATTTGCGCTTCGTGAGGCAAAATCTATTTTCTTTTTTGTGGTATCTTTTTGACGATATCCAGATGCATTAGGAAGGGTGGCGTACACAGACTACCGATGAAACATCTTGAGGATGAACTGCACCATACAGGCAGGAAATAGACAAGCCTGAGCTCAAAAATGCTAGCGCACATCTTCTCATATAGAAGGGAAGAGAAAAGGTTTGGTGGGGGATTTTTTCTTCAGATGATCGAAGGTTTTAGCAGGCGAATGTATGTTGGGACTACTGAAGTCTCATTGGAGTATGCTTTTGAAGCATGTGCAGAGTTGAATGACTATAAGATCCAGAGGAGAGGGAGGCCTGTTCTCTTCCGCTGCCGACTATTGAAGGGGTTTCTTGGAGGAGTTTTTGGGCTCATTGGGATCATCCGTCAGGGGAAGTGGGGAATCAGCTGAATAGAGGGCAAGGAAGAGGAGTCCTTCGTGGGGAGCATCAGTCCTCGAGGGTTCTTTTTTGGGTTTTTTTCATTCTGTGCAAGTACATAGATGGGGTCCAAGGTCAGCTCCCGGGTAGCTGCCAGAGTACGGTGACTGATAAGACTTGGAATGAACTTGCATTGGAGGCTGAGGTCCTCGTCCTAGTGAATTTCTGAGCTCCATGATCGCACCTTTGATGGGTGAGCTTGCTAAGGATTATGCAGGAAGAATATGAGGTCTGAAGCCGGGCAAAGCTACCGAATAGGGCATCAGGAGTATCCCCGCTATTTTAGCTCTAAGAGGCCATTGTAAACCAGTACCTGCCTTGGAGGGAAAAAGAAAAAGGAGCATACTCAAGAAGCTAACAACGACTGCTAGATCAACTAAAACTTCTCCTGGGGTATGTCCTCTCCTTATTTAGAATAGGAATTGCAGATTCTAGTGATCAAAAGGGGTGGAGATTACCTCATGGCCTCGTTCATGGAATGATCGCTATGGAGTGCACGTGCCTACTCTAGATGCTCGAGATTTTCAGGGGTAGTGGACACACAAAAGGGTCTTATGGTATGATTCTACTAGAGTCACAATTGAAATATTTGTCACGATAGGACATGTGAATATTTACAGGTGATTTGTTCTTGAGAGCTTATGGAGTTCTTGAATGTTCTGCCAAAAAGCCGAATTAAATGGGAGCTACATGTTGAAAATTCTCTAAGCTAGAGGATTCATTACTTCAAAGTACTATCCAGAGCATGTTTTCACTTAAATTCTGAATCATTTTCGATAAGGAATGAGGACCAATTGCCTAAATCCTATCCACAGCTCAGTGATATTTCCATACTGAGATGATTATCTTTTGTTTGGATTGTTGTATCACTCCGGTAAGTGGCTTCAGAATTCCAACAACAAGGGATTCTAAACTGTATGCGCTCAGATTTTCTTGAAACGATAAAATTAGGACTCTCTTCGAATCGCATTAACAACAATAAAGGAGAACAGATTTATGAATGGAGTGAGCTTAGGATTGTGCAAAATCTTTGAGATTCATCACTTACTGTGATACCCTTTAGCTGTGTTTGAGGAATTTTTAGGCTTTGGCATACAAGCCAAGTTTCGTTTGATGAGAAGAGAAAATAAACGGGCCCATTTCTGTCACATTCTCTCCACTAAGAGGTTTAGAGGAGTGAACACATCGAGTAACTTCATTATGATGCTAGAATGGATCTTGGTTCATAACATCCCTTTTTATGCTCCCATGAATGATCGAGAGATAGTAAGGTCGTGTGTATGCAGAAGCACCTGTTTGAATGTGTGAGTCGGTTGATGCATGTGTGAAAGGGTGAGAGAGAGCGAAAAGGGACATAAGGGAAGAAAAAGAGGAAAAAGGAAGGGGGATGTAAGTGTGTGTGTATGTGTGTGTGTGTGTGTGTGTTGTGAGGGTATGAGTGAGTGTGTGTGTGAGTGTGCATGTGCACGAGAGTGTTTGTGAGAACGGGAAAGAAGAAAGAAGGAAGGGAAGGGAAAGTGAAGGGAAAAGGGGCTGGCTAGAGAGTCAGTGCATGCGTGGATGGAAGAGGGTGTATGCATGTGTGCGTGTGTGTGGGCAAGAGCGAAAGAAAGAAAAAGAGAGTGAGAGGGAACTAGTGCAAGAATGCGTGTATAAGTGGGTATAGCTGAAAGGTGTGTGTGAGTGCATGCGAGAGGAAGTAGGGAAAAAAAGGGGGGAAGGAAGAAGGGGGGAGTGAAAAAGAGAGTGCGACTAAGAGGGTGTGCATGTGAGTGCATGTGAGGTGCATAGGGTTTCCAGGTGTGTGGAAGTGTATGCGTCTGCGGTGTGAGTGTGAGAGTGAGTGAAAAAGAGAGTAATGAAAAGAGAAAGGGAACGGGCAAGAGAGTGAGTGAGAGGAAGGAGTTAGGAATGAGAGCAAGAGAAAGAGAAAGGAAAGAGTGGGGAAATAGGTGGAACAAGAGCATGTAAGTAAGGAGAGTGTGACTCCGAGGGTCAGTTGATGTAGTTGGAATTTGGAGTACATTCGGATTCGGGTCTCCATTCTCTTCTCTTCCCACATATATATTCGAATACTATTGAACGACTTAGAGCAAGAGAAGTGGACTAATCTCAAGCGATTTAGGCAATCCATAAGCATATGTAGGCATCTTTTCCTTTGGCATAGGAGGTTAACACTGAAATACATACATTTTTTCATGTAAGTCATCATTCCAAATGCAATGTTAATGTCTAATCGATGTACATTCCAACAATGATGAGATGCAAGTGCAGAGATGCTACAAATGCTAATCATTTTTCATGTGGGAGCAAAGGTCTCATCAAAATCAATGCCTCTCTCTTGAGCATAACCTTTTGCAACAAGCCTACCCTTATACCTATCAATTGTTCTATCAGGCTTACATTTCAGCTTGTATACCCATTTAATTCCCATGATCCTTTTTCCACAAGGAGAATCACATAAAGAACAAGTATCATTCTTCATAATAACATCATATTCTCATTGCATAAAAAACTAGTTAATTTTCTTAATTTAGTGCTTCATCAAAAGAAATAGGATCAATCTCATCACAAAGACCATAGACAACCATTGCATAGCAATCTGATGCAAACAAGGCACTATGAGATCCTGGACAAGTATGATACGATAGAGGTGAATCTAATTTGCTATTGATCAATTTCTACACCAGCCATTTAGGCATAGTCCTTGCCTCCTCTATATAAGCCCTCTCATCAACAAGTGCATCATGTAAACTTGCATCAGAAACAGAATGATCTACATCATTAAGTGGAACCTATTAAGGTAGAGAAATTTTCACATTTGGAACAACACTTGACTATCCACCTATGAAAAGAGGCAACAAAGTATCATACACATGTCCAGAGCTATTGAAGTCTCCTTAGTACATGAAAATAATGGCTGAGGTGCATCTTCTACAAAAAACACATCATGGCTAGCTAAAATGCATTTATTCTATGGATGATATAGTTGATAAACTTTGATTTCAAAACTATACCCAACAAAAGTACATTTTATTACTTTATAATCTAGTTTCTTGCATTGTTGTTCAAGCACTAATGCATATGCCAAACAGCGAAAGACATGCAGATGAGAAGCAGATGGCTTATGACCATGACAAGCCTCATAGTGAGTGATAGAATTATAGTGTTTTGGTGGGACACCTATTAAGTACATATGCTGCACACATAATCGCCTCAAGCCTAAAGCTATGTGGTAAAGTTTGACTTTGATTATTGTTGGAGCAAGTCTATGACAAACCTAAGTATTGGCTTGAGTCCCACAAAGTCATAGAAGAAGCCTTAAAATGAAGACAATGTAAAGTTCACTTGTGAACTACCTCTTGTAACTTTTGAAGAGTTTACTTAATGTAAAAGTGAGAGAATCTTAAGTGGTTGAGTCCACATCATCAAAGAGGGAAAGAGGAGCCACGAATTCATGATTTGTGGTAGGTAGAGAATCAAATCAATCACTAATTGATTGGAGAGTGATTGAGGGAAGTTAGCCTCCCAAGATCAACTATAAATACATGGTAATCTTAGTCGTGGTTATGTGAAGACCTCCAAGAGCTGAGCTTTATGCCATATCAAGGTGTGATTACAAGGCACACATATGTATCAGTAAGTCCATTGTATTGTACAAGCAATATACTTTCATTTTCATGATCATTTGAGTTCATATTTCCATGTTCTTGTGAAGTGTGCTACTCACTGCCATATCTCTCAGTTTTCTCAGTCAGATTGTAGAGATGGTTTCTCTGAGCTTGGTGCATCATTTTAAGTGATTTAACTTAGTAAAGGTAGCTCTATAAGTCTACTATATGCTCACCAATTTTCATTTCATTTGGGTGTTTCAATCTTCAGTTATGTTCAGTTGAAGTCAACCCTATCTGTTCATTTTTACTTCTCTGTCAGGTACCCGACTTTTTTACTCATCTTGTCAGAGTTGTTTCTCAGTATGTACTCACCCAAGTTCAATGATTTTAAGCTTTTTGAATTCAGCATGATGTCTAGTATAAGCATAGAAATTTTCATAATCATTGGATTCTTAAATCTGGAGTTATGTTCATTTTTCTGCTCATTGGTCTCATTACTATAGAAGCCCTTGAAAATCGGGATGATATCATCACTTGCTAAACATCACTCTCAGTGTGTGGTTCATTATTTTTTATGAGATTACTCTTGAAAATTATCTCTTTAAGTTACCTATACTTCCTCAAGAGGAATTAAGCTAATTGCTGATGTGCTCAAAGAATTATGCAAAACACTGGATAGGTGTATGAACCAATAGCAAGTTCTTCACCTCTGAGCTAACTCCAACTTATCTGTTTTGATCTATCTTTTTGAGAGTGATCCTCCAAGGTACATAGGGTGTCTAATACATCCATTGGCAAGCTAAAAGGGCCCACCATATACTCCTGGAGTTCATTTGGCTGGTGTAGATCAAGGATTTTGCACACATCTTCATCTTCAAGCACATACCTATCCATCTCTTCACAGTGGTATCAGAGCAAGGTTAGACAACATGGCAGATGGATTACCTTCATCAATTGACAAATTGGATAGAGGTAATTACTTAGCTTGGCCATTAAGGATGGAAGCTTATCTCCAAGGTAGAAGTCTATATGGTTATGTGGCTGGAGATGAAGTTATGCCAAGTTTCAGGAACAAAAGTCAACCAACACAAAAAGAGCATGAAAGATTGAGCACATGGTGCTCCAAGGATGCACTTGCAAGGTCTTATCTCCTCAATTCTATCTCAGATTGTTTGTTGCCTCACATTAGAAGTTGTAAGACATCTCAGGAAGTGTGGGATGCACTTGAAGCCTTCTTCTCTTCAAGTACTAAAGCTAGGAAGCATCAACTATGGTTGGATTTCACAACTCTCAAGAAAGCTCCCAAACAAAATGTGACTGATTTTTTCACAAAGCTCAAGGACATAGCAGATCAGTTGGGAAGCATTGGAGAGGTAATAGATGAAGAGCAAATTGTAAGGCAGGTCATCAATGGCTTGAAGGCAGATGACAAGTGGGAAGCATTCACCACAGCTATGGATTTGTACATGGACATGCATGTACCTGATTTCAATACACTCATTGGACAACTACTTACTCAAGAGGCAAAGCTTATCAAAAATGGAGAAAGCTCTAAAGGTAATCCATCTTCAGCTTTATACACTGATAAAAGCAAGTCCAAAGATAACTAAGGAAAGGCAAAGAAAGTGGATGATGAAGCAGGTACATATCAAGCTAAGTATGCAGGTAGAGGAAGACATGGAAGAGGTAGAAGAAGAGGAGGTAGACAAGGCAGGGGAGATCCCAAGACTCCAACTCATGTTCTATTTGTGGATTAACTAATCATACAACTGAAAATTGATTTAGGAATTCCAGGAATCAAAGAGGTAGAGGATACAATAGAGGAAGTTATGGCTACTCAAGAGGAAGGTTCAACAATTATCATGGCAACTACAACAACTACAATCATTCAAACTATCAAGGAGGCTACAAAGGAAGGAGAGACTTCAATAACTACACAAAGACTCAAACAAAGAGGATTCATTATTGATCATGAACATGGCTATGCCACAAGGTAAATCTGATGAGCATGTTTTCTACATAGATTCAGGTTGTTCAAATCATGTGGCAGGAAATGTGGCACTCCTATCAGATTTAGAAGATCCAAGGAATAAGCATGAGGTACAAACAAGAGATGATACAAGACATCTTGTGGAGAAAATAGGCAATGTCAAAGCACCTGATGGAAACATCAACCTACTCAGTAAGGTACTCTATGTCCCTACCATTACAAAGAATTTGATAAGTGTTGGGCAGATAGTAGAGAAAGGGTTGCAAGTCAGGTTCACAAAAGCAGGAGCATTTGTTGAAGATCCAAGTCAAGGATTCAGAAGAATTGCAAAAGGTGAAAAGATAGGTAGATTGTTCACATTTGAATTACAAGACACTAGAAACATTGCTCTCTTTAATTATGGTAGTCAGACACTCACAGAATTGGAAGTATGGCACAAAAGGTTAGCACATATTGGTGAAAGGTCATTAAAGCAAATTTGCAAGGACCAAAGTGTACTTGGACTCCCTAATTTGTCAAAACAACATATGATTTATAAGTGTAGTGCATGTCAATTTGGAAAGTCTCACAGGATACCATTCATGAAGAAAGGTTATATGCATGGAGATCTCTTGGAGTTGGTTCATACAGATGTATGGGGACCTAGAAAGGAATCTTCAATATCTGGATCAAGGTATTATGTCTCCTTTATTGATGATTGCAACAGATGGACTATCCTATTCTTTATGAAACACAAAGATGAAGTTTTTTCATGTTTCAAAAGATATTTGGCTCTTGTGGAGAATCAAACAGGTAAATCACTAAAAAGGCTAAGGTCAGATCCAGGCGGAGAATACTTCTCCCATGAGTTTGATTCTTTTCTTCAAGAAAGAGGAATCAAAAGAGAGGTAACTACAAGGTACACTCGTGAGCAAAATGGAGTGGCAGAAAGGAGGAATAAGACAATTGTTGAAGCTGCAAGGTCCATGTTAAATGAAAAGCATTTGCCTAATTATCTATGGGTTGAGGCTGTATCTACAGCCACTTACTTGATTAACAGGTTGCCTTCAAAATCCCTTGATAGGATGACTCCATATGAGGCTTGGAATGGAAGAAGACCAAGCTTAGATCATTGTAAAATTTTTGGATGTATTCCTTTTGCTCATGTTCCTTCACAGGTTAGAGGCAAGATGGATCCAAAGGCAGAAAGGTGTGTATTTATCGGATATGACAACAATCAAAAGGGCTACAGGTTATACAACCCTACCAACAAAGGATTCTTGGTAAGCAGAGATGTAGTTTTTTATGAAAACAATTCATGGTATGAAGATTCATGCAAGAAGGTCAATTTACCATATGATCTTGAAGAAGATTTTCCAAAGCTTGGTAGAGAACAACCGAAGATTGAAGAACAAGACACCTCAGAGGATGATGAAGAATCTCAGATGGAAAAGATCAAAGCATGGAAGTCTAAAGGTAAAGCGAAATTGTAGGAACTTGGACATGAGGCAGAATCATCACATCATGGCCTAAGAAGATCTATGAGGGAAAAGAAAAAACCAGAAAGGTATGGGTTTGACACCTCATTAGTAACTAAACATTCTATCTACATAGCACAGGACATAAACCAAGAGGAGTCATCATCCTTTGAAGAGGCCAAAGCAAAATCAGAATGGAAGCATGCAATGAAGGAAGAGATTGAAGCACTTGAGAAAAACAACACTTGGGATTTGGTGCCCAAGACTTCATCCATGAAGGTAATAGGCTCAAGATGGGTCTATAAACTCAAGAAGAATTCAGATGGTTCCATTAACAGGTATAAGGCAAGGCTTGTAGCAAAAGGCTTTGCACAAACTCAGGGAATTGATTATGAGGAGACCTTCTCTCCTGTGGCAAAGATGCCTACTATTGGTGGTTTTGCTTAGTATTGCCTCTTCCAAGAATTGGAAGATACTTCAACTAGATGTAAAGAATGCATTCTTGAATGGTTGGATAACAGAAGAGGTATATATGGCACAACCACCTAGTTTTGAGAATCAAGTTTATCCTGATTATGTGTGTAAACTTAACAAAGCATTGTATGGTCTCAAGCAAGCTCCAAGAGCTTGGAATTTCAGGCTTGTTTCATTCTTGCAGGACAAAGGCTTTCAACCAAGCAAGACAAATCCTTCACTCTTTATCAAAAAGAGTAATTCTGAGATCATCTACCTATGTGTATATGTAGATGATATTATATTGACAGGAAATGATGCAGATGGTATGAAGAAGATCAAAGATCAGATGAGAGAAGAGTTCAAGATAAGTGATTTGGGTTCACTTACCTACTTCCTAGGTTTGGAAGTTGTCTAAAAAGATCATGGTTTGTTTCTCACTCAAAGAACCTACATTAAGGACATGTTGGCAAAATTCAAGATGCAAGATTGTAAGATTGCAGGTACTCCAATGGAGGTCAATCACAAATTGAGCTCACATGAAGGTGAACTCATAGAGGACATCACATCATATCAAAGTCTAGTGGGTAGTCTCAACTATGCCACATTGACAAGAGTAGATATATGTTAAAGTGTGAGTGTGCTAAGTCAATTTATGCACACAGCAAGGAAACCACATATGGATGCTGCCAAAAGGATTCTCAAGTATCTCAAAGGAACCATAAATGAAGGACTTTATTATCCTTATGTATCTGATTTAGGTTTGAAGCTATTTTCTGATGCAGATTGGGCTAGCTCCAAAGAAGATAGAAGGAGCACTTCAGGTTATCTTACCTTTGCAGGTTCAAAGCTTATTTCATGGTCATCCAAGAAGCAACCCACAGTTGCTCTCTCTTCTATTGAAGCTGAATATAGACGTCTTGCCATAGCTACTCAGGAAGCTATGTGGATGAAGACATTATTCAAAGATCTTGGATTGGAGTTTGGAACTCCAACTAGTTATGGTGACATTATGAGTTCTATTCATTTGGCTGCTAATCCTATTTTTCATGCAAGGACTAAACATATTGAAGTTCATTATCACTATGTAAGAGAGAAGGTTCTAAGCAAAGAGATTCAAATATCATATGTGTCCACTCATCAACAATGTGCAGATATTCTAACCAAAGCATTGGATGGTACAAAGCTTTGCAAATTCAAGGCTATGATTGGTTTACATGTAATCTTGGAAGATTGAATACCTCAAGCATACTTGGCTTGAGGGGGAGCTATTGAAGCAAGTCTATGACAAGCCTAAGTATTGGCTTGAGTCCCACAAAGTCATAGAAGAAGCCTTAAAATGAAGACAATGTAAAGTTCACTTGTGAACTACCTCTTGTAAGATTGCCAAGAGCTGAGCTTTATGCCATATCAAGGTGTGCTTACAAGGCACACATATGTATCACTAAGTCCATTGTATTGTACAAGAAATATACTTTCATTTTCATGATCATTTGAGTTCATATTTCCATGTTCTTGTGAAGTGTGCTACTCACTGCCATATCTCTCAGTTTTCTCAGTCAGATTACAGAGATGGTTTCTCTGAGCTTGGTGCATCATTTTAAGTGATTTAACTTGGTAAAGCTAGCTCTATAAGTCTAATATATGTTCACCAATTTTCATTTCATTTGGGTGTTTCAATCTTCAGTTATGTTCAGTTGAAGTCAACCCTATCTGTTCATTTTCACTTCTCTGTCAGGTACTTGACTTTTTTACTCATCTTGTCAGAGCTGTTTATCAGAGTGTAGTTACCCAAATTCAATGATTTTAAGCTTTTTGAATTCAGCATACTATCTAGTATAATCATACAAATTGTCATAATCATTGGATTCTTAAATCTGGAGTTATGTTCATTTTTCTGCTCACTGGTCTCATTATTGTAGCAACCCGTGAAAATTGGGATGATATCATCACTTGTTAAACATCATTCTCAGTGTGTGGTTCATTATTTTTTATGAGATTACTCTTGAAAGTTAGCTCTGTAAGTTACCTAGACTTTCCCAAGAGGAAATAAGCTAATTGCTGCTGTGCTCAGAGAATTATGCAAAACACTGGACAGGTGTATGAACCAAAATAGCAAGTTCTTCACCTCTGAGCTAACTCCAACTTATCTGTTTTGATCTATCTTTTTGAGAGTGATCTTCCAAGGTACCGAGGGTGTCTAATACATCCATTGGCAAGCTAAAAGGGCCCACCATATACTCTTGGAGTTCATTTGGCTGGTGTAGATCAAGGATTTTGCAACACCTCTTCATCTTCAAGCACATACCTATCCATCTCTTCACAATTATACACCTCGTCATTTCCATAAGAGACCTATTTTTCTTTTAGAAAATCCATTTGTTTGAGGTGTATATGACACTGTACATTGATGTTTTATCCCATGCTTTCCAGAAATGCATTAAAATTAGAAGACATGTATTCCCCCCTTGACTAGAATGGAGGGTTCCCAATTTACATGCTGAAAAATTTTTGGCCATAACCAAAAATTGTTTGAAGCACATAAACACTTTGGTCTTTTCTTTCAATGGATACACCCATGCATGCTTGGAGAAATCATCAATGAAAGTCAGAAAGTAAAGCTAGTCCCCAAAAGATATCTACATAGGGACACAAACATATCATATGAACAAACTTCCATTTATGAGTCACCTTGTTAAAATGTCTATGAAGGTTGTATTTTGGGCAAAATGTAGCATTCCTCCTTCCCTAAAGATGTTTCAATTTGAGCTACACATAATATGCAATTTGTTCAAAATGATCTCTATGGTTGTATGTGTTACACATTCATATGGAAAATACATATACTTTTTGACTTTAATTGATGAATTTTCTAGGAGTGCATGGGATTATCTATTGAAAGGAAATTCCAAAGTGTTTCTGTGCTTTT
Organism: Ceratopteris richardii; assembly: GCA_020310875.1. NCBI lineage: Eukaryota > Viridiplantae > Streptophyta > Polypodiopsida > Polypodiales > Pteridaceae > Ceratopteris > Ceratopteris richardii. The sequence continues at coordinate 32,396,174 of CM035442.1, read as the reverse complement.
AAAGTTTCCTAGTGTTAATATATTTAGGTAGTGATGTGTGTGAACACACTAGGACCGTCGGGGCACTTTTTTCCCTCTTTAGGAGGTTTTTTCTTGTGGCTTGTATACACCTATAACCCTAACGGGTAACTTATCTTTGTACATTCTCTTGGTAATATATTTAGTATTTTGTGTTGTGCTCCAAGATTCTTCTTCTTCCTTGTGCTATTTGCGTGGTGTCACTGACCTCAAACTCCAACAATTGGTATTAGAAAAGGTCATCGCTTCATCTACGGCATCATCGACACCCCTTTTGTCATAGTGTTAGAATCGCATGAAATTTGGTGAGCATACTAAGGGCAATTAGGAGTTCAAAATAGCTTGGGTGTCAAAATCACATTCTAAGCTTGTTTCAGCCTTCGAACACACTATCATATTGCCTATGCAGGCAATTTTTTCTTTTTGTGCCAAAGATATATACAAGTTTTGGTTCATGAGTATAAACATCTCAAAGTATGCTACATGTTTGGCAAAACTCGACAAGGTAGTTTTGTTCAGCTTTTTTAGATAGAGTCATTTTTTTGTTTGAGGGTATTTTAGTTAGTGGCCATGGCTCAAAGCAATGATGTATTCCATATGTTGGCTGTTGAGGATAAGTTGGATGGTACCAATTACCCATTATGGGCTAATATGATGCATCATGTATTCGTTGCAAAGGACTATGCAATATTATGTAGTGTTGAAAAATGTCCTATTACACCTATAAACATAGTTAGTGAAGGTGATGCATATGGCATTGAAGATGGTGATATTCCATGTTTGTGTTGTGGTTCTTGTTGCGTCAAAGAAAATACATTGACACATTATTGATGCATTTTTGCCTTAAAGGTTACAAACCTATTGTCACTTCCATGGAGATAGGTTTATGATTGAGTTTTCATGATGCTAGAGATGCAATTGACATTGTTCTCTATGAGTAGCCTATCAAATCCCTAGTTTACTCATGCATAACTCAACCTGATATTCAGTTTGTTGTCTCTTAGATGAGAAGGTGTATGCATAGACCAAGTGTCAAGCATTGGTAGGTGATCAAGCACATCTTTTGCTACTTGAGTAGTACCTATCTACTTGGGTTTTCTTACACGAATGGGAGATCCTTAATTTGAGACTTACATTCTTTTATTGACTTAGATTGGACTATTTTTTATACCAATCATGCATCCACAAGTGCTTTTTGCTTCATCCTTGGTAGCCCATGCATATCTTGGTTGAACAAGAAGTAGCCTATTGTGGCCACTTCTAGTTGTGAGGCTGAGTATAGGGAAGCTTTTACAACTATTGTTAAGTGTGTCAGTAAATGCCTTTTAGTTAATTTGATGTTTCTAATTCTTCTGCCATCACCATCTTCACTGTCAGTTGGAGGATATTGACAGTTGCAAGGAACCTTGTCTTTCATGGTCACACAAAGCATATTGAGGTGCATTATCATTATGTTGAGGAGATACATTCTATTGGAGAGATCAATTTAACTTATGTGCCCACAAAGGATAATGTTACAGACCTTTTCACAAAGGCTTTGCTTAGGGAGAAGTTTGATTTTTTTAATAAAGAGTTCAACTTACTTATTTTGGGGATTGATTTCATTCCATATGACTTGACATTTCCTTATACATGAATGCTAGATACTTGTTCACAAGTTCACTCCCAAAACGGATTTGTTGATATATTTTGGTAGTGATGTGTGTGAACATACTTAGGATCGTCGACACACTTTTATCCTCTTTAGGAGGTTTTTTCATCAGCTTGTATATGGTCCTATAACATTAATGGGATACGTTTCTTGTACATTCACTTGATAATACACTCACTATTGTGCTTCAAGCTTCTTGTTCTTCTTCCTCATGCTATTTGTGTACTTCTATAGTCCTCAAAGTGCAATATTTTTATTAAAGAAATTGCTCCTCATAAATTTTATTTTTCATTTGTATTTAAACAACAATCTCTAATGGCTCATATCATATATTGATACTCTTTTGAATTCACTTCATTTCATGCATATAAGCTTGTTTCACAAGACCTTCAAATAGCACTTAGATATTTTCTTTCAAAATAAATAATCAAATCCACTTGGAATAATAGTTTATGATCTTGACTTTTCTCTAATTCGTTATGTATCACTTGATGCAATACTAACAAAAAAATGGGGAAATGCACTTTCAAAATGGACTAGCAAACCAATCAATATGGTGATTCTATAATGATAATGATATCTTATACATAGGAGCGATCATATTTCCTCAAGAATGATAGATATGTTGAGAGGAAGAATGTAGAAGGTGAAGGAGTTGATTCAAGTCACAAAAGAAGAAGAAAAAAGTTCACCATAAGATGATGATAAAAGAATACTAAAAGAAAGAGGCACTTATAGATACACAATAGCGCATTTTCATTACAATATTTATTTTCGTTCTTGTAAGGAAAAAAGGAATCTCGAATATAATAATTAGCTTCCTTTTGTAGTAAATTTTCTATGTATATCTTTAAAATAGTATCTATTTTGATGTAAAAAATTTGATTTATTTTTAAAGCAATAAATGATCTTAAAATTCCTTGCATAAGTAAGTTATACTTCTTATGTGAAGAGATTTTTCCATTTCTAATGAGAAGTGAAGGCAAAGACGTATAGTCTCATAACTTCATTTTTAGGTATGTTTCCTACTTCTCACTATGATGTGTGGACATTCTTCATGTAAATGGGATTTCATGCTAAATAGAGTGTAAGTAATTCAAAAACTTTGGTTTTGGTACATAAACTCAAATAGGAGTGTTCAAACAAACTTAGAACACAATCATTAGATTTATCTTTTCAATGGCTTTCTAGTAGGATTGTACATCTATAGGTTTCATAAATAATTGAGGAGAAAACCCTGTCATCCTATTTGTTGTGAACAATGATTAAGAAGAGAGAATGATTGGTTAGAGTGATGAAGAAACTATAAACTCATAAATAAGAGAAACTTCAACACTTAGGATTTCCAACAATTTGGGGAAGAAACCTGTATGAAACCTCGACAAGAAGAAGATATTAAAATGTGGAAACAAATTGTCTTAATTTTGAAGTTCAACGATAACTAAAGGAAGTCGTCTCCTGGCGTGGATGTGAAACAACCACCCGACCTTCATCACCATATATATACATATTGGTTCTTATGGAAAATATTCCATGTCATCATCTCCACATCTACGATCTCCGATATGGGAGGAATTTTGACTATATAATTGTAATTTTATTATTCAATAATTTTAAAGGAGAGCACACTCATTCCCACGTGGATATCATCACTAGTATGCCTCAAGAAAAAATTTTTATCTACTAGTTGATGCCCTATTAAAGATCATGGAAAGATTTCTATGAAAATAAAAAAATAGGATCAATGATGAGGAATGGATTTGAATCTGAATCCACAAAGACCTCTAAATATATAATCCTCTTATATACTAGATTTTTTATTAAAAATCACTTGTAAAATATTGACTATGATATTAATATGCCTCAGATCATTGAAGCAAACGTTTTTTCAAAACATAGGAAGAGTTCTATGAAGGATAATGGGAAGAGTTATATGCCCTATTAATGATCTAGAAAGAGTTCTTAAAACACCACAAATAGGATCAGTGATGAGGAATGGATTTGAATCCATATCCACAAAGACCTTAAGCTATGAAACCCTCTTATATACCATATTTCATACTAAAAATGACTTGAAAAATATTGACTATGGTATTAATATGCCTCACATCATTGAAGCAATTTTTTTAAAGAAAAGAAAAAATATAGAATCAATCAATAAAAAATGGATTTAACTACTTATCCATAAAGACTTGCATGATCAAGAGTACGGAGTTTTTAAATATGCAATTTTTTATCATATTAATTTCGTACTAAAAATGGCACATAAAATATTGAATATAATGCTTTAAAATGCCTAACCTCATATGAGAAAATTGACAATAGTAATGTCAACAATGCCTAATGGCTCATTATTCGATATTCATATTCTTTTAAGTCATTTTTACTGATGTAGAAGCTTTCATCACAATTTCTTTGAATATCACTTGGAGATTCTCATTGAAAATCATTTCCTCAAATCGATTTGCAATAATAGGTTAAGAACTTGACTTTTCTTTAATCCATGTTGTATCACTTGATCCACTCTAAGCTAAAGAATGGGGAGATTCAATTTCAAAATGGACTACCCAAATCAATGAACACAAACACTTAATATATATGATTACTCTATCATAGCATCTTATGTATAGAAGCAAATCATATTTTTTAAGGATGATGGAGATGTTGTGGGGAAGAATGAAGGTGTATGAGTATATCTAAGACAAAAAAAGAAGAAGGAAAAAATGCACCATAAGATGTTCATAAATGAACAAGGAAAGAAAGAGGCTCCATTAGATACACCTTAACAAATTTTCATTTTAATACCTATGTATTTAGATCTTACAAGAACAATAAAGAAGTCTTGGAGTTATCAAATATAATAGTAAAATTCTTTTATTGAATTCTTAATGTATATCTTTACAATGTCATCTATTGTGGCTATAAAAAACTCATTTATTTTTAAGCAATAAAAATTTTTAGAATTTCGTATATAATTTACTTATACCTCAGATGTGAAGATCTTTTTTCAATTCTAATGAAATCCTTGTAACCTCGTTTTTTAGGCATGTTTTCTACTTCTCCTTATGATATGTGCATGGTATCTTGGTAATTTGGATATTGATTGCCCCTCTTGATCTTTCCATTTTCCTTACATTGTTTCAAGTAGATAATCAATCACATTTTAAATAGAATATAAGTGATTCACAAACTTTGCCTTTGGTCCATAACTTGAGGTAGGAGTGCTTGAGAGAACTTGGAGAAGCTTGTGGGAGGTAGAAAAGTGAGTTTCCAAGGGATGAAATTTGGTCTAGCCAACTAGCAGAAGACAAACCCTTGAGCTTTTGGAGAGTCAAATAAACCTTATAGGCTTGTGATTAGTGCACTATGTTCCACTTACTTTGGAGCATCGATGAGAAATCATTCATATAGAATAGATAAGTTTGCACTTTGACTAGCTCAAAAAATTTGCTATCTTTGGATGAAACACTCAACTTCAAATACTTAGAGCACCCAACATGATTACAATTGGAAAACTTACTTTTTGAGAAATGTTATACATAGGGTTGAGTATCTAAAATGTACAAGATTAGAATAAATAAGCAAGATATACTATTGGAATGAACTTAATACTAAACAGAGGTGTCCTCGATCTTTTAGGGTTGTACAAAGATAGATGTCGAGACCCTAAATTATAGATTTCTTGAAATCTACTAAACCAAATACTCTCAAAATTTTCACACATAAAGTACTTAAAATACCTTTCCAATGAATTCTCACTCATCCAATTTGGAGCTCTTTAGAGAGAGATACAACTCCTGCAATATAACTATTGTTAAAGATGAAGGTGTTGAGAAACGAAGGAGCAATGCAATGATGAACAAAAGTGTATGTATATTGCTTGAATGTAATGTAAAAGTGATTTTAAGCCTTTATATAGACTCTTACATCCTTCCATGACTTTTACAAGTGATTTGAGAATCAATCTCCTATAACCTAGAAAAAGTAAAATCAAGATTGATGACTTGATTTAGGTGACTTGGTTGATTGATGAATAATCAAGTTCAACTACCTCAAACTCGTTGAATTTGAGTCTTTCCTTTTATCCTTTTACAAAAATAAATATTTATGCTTTTACATAAATAAGTGATCATTAAATATCCTTATAAAATCCCAAAAACATGAGCATAAATGAAAACTCTTTAATGGGAAACAATCCAAGTGATGTTTCTTATGTAGATCAAATCATCTCAAGCATAGTGTAAGCTTGATGATCCAATAGCTCCCCCTCAAGCTAAAGTATCCTTGAGTCTTCATTCTTTAATAGGTTGGATACCTGTCGTGATTTAAATCCGAAAAATTTTATCCTATCAAGTGCCTTTGTCATCATATTTTCTACTTGCTTTTCAATTGAAACAAAAGAAACATCAATCTCCTTTTCCATGATTTTTTCTCTAATGAAGTGGTACTGAATCTCTATATGTTTGGTTCTTGCATGAAAGATAGGGTTTGCTGCTAGGTTCATAGAACGTACATATCTCCAAATATGTGAGGTTTGGAACTCATGTCTCAAATATATGTACAACTCCCTTAGCATATATGCATTGCTAGCTTTTTTTTGTCAAACATGCCAGTATCCCTCAGGTTTGCTCTCGCAAAATAGCAAAGGATACTTGGGATACACTTAACACTTTATACGAGACAAAAAATGAGGCACATGTTGCTTAGCTCCAAAAATAGTTGGAGAGTGAGCATATGAATGAAGAAGATTCCATGGACAATTTCTTAACAAAGACCAAAGATTTGGACCAATTGATTTTTGTGTAGAATGTTCTTAATGGTCTTCCAAATTCACATCATATTTTTTCTTCTACTCTTCAATCGATGATGAAAGGCAATCCAAATGCCTTAGCATTTGAGGAATTAATCTCTATTTTGTTGCAGGAAGATCAATCTAGGTAGAAAAGGTACATTATTTGTGTTGTAGATCAAGCTTTCTCACCTAGTCAAAAAGGTAAATGGAACTCATCTACTAGTAAGCAGAAATCTACTAATGCTGCATACTTGAAGATGGAAGACAAAGATTAGAAGAAAATAGAAAAGGAGAAATAGTTTTGAAAACACTGTAAGGGACATAATCATGTCATAATGAGTTGTCCAAAATTGGTTGCAAAAGGGGCAAAGAAGAAAGAGGCTAGAATGGTTCTTGCAAAGGTCTATTCTTTCTCTCTACAACACCATCATGTTTTGGTAGGTAAACAATAACGAGTTGATGAGAGATACCTTTGTCTTTAAGAAAAGACTTAAAGTCTTTAGACATGTACTCTTCTCCCCTATCACTTCTTAAAATCTGGATATTTGAATCACTTTCATTTTCAACCATAGCTAAGAACTTCTTAAAAGTAGGAAAAACCTCTAACTTCACTTCAAGACCATAAATCCATGAATATCTTGAGAAATCATCAATATACCTAACAAAGTAGATGTAAGCTTGAATGGATTGTGTTCTCATCGGACCATTCACAACTGAATGTATGATCTGCAACTTCCTTATGGCCATGATATGTCCATGCTTCATGAAAGAAAGTTTTTCAACATTTCCTTCAAGACATCCTTCTGCATCATCTAGTAAAGAAAAACTAGGAAAACTCTCTACCATACCTTGATCTTTGATGTGCTTGAGAGCTATGTAACTAATATGAAAAAATCTAGCATGCCATAACTTCATGTTCTCCTTAGGTGTTGTAGACCTAACAACATTAGCATGACTTATTTTGAACAATACAAACATGCCGCCTCTATTTTCAGCTTGAAGTAGACAATAATCCTCATTAGGTGAGAGTATCTAACATCAATCTTTTTTAAAAATAACTTTACAACTATGTGATAAGAAAATAGAGATAAAGAGCAAATTCTTCTTCATGTCTAGAACATAAAGAACATTAGAAATTGAGAAATTTCCACCTAGTCTTGACTTTAGGTTCACTTGTCCCACACTTACAACATCCAAGTCATGAGCATCTGCAATGGTCACTCTTCTAATTGAAGAGTTAGAAAGAGAAGAAAATACCTTTCTACAACCTATCATATGCTTAATAGATCAAGAATAAAAAATCCAAGGATTATTTGAGATTGCATTTAGGAACTCCTCCAGATGTCTCCAGATGTAGAGCACACCTCCTCCAAGAGTGTAAAACTCCTCTTTCTTGATCACCTTCTCATCTTGCTAGAGATTGAGTTCATGATTTAACAATGAACCAAAGCCTCCCTTACATAGGATTTAGCTTCTTTGAAAAGCAAAACAAAAAACTACGATTATTAAATCTATCGTCATCTGTGGAGACATCGCTAAAAAAACCTTGATTTTGCTTTTCCAGAAAAAAAAAGGTTCACGTTGCGTTGCTATTTCCGTCGCGTTTCGAACCCTAAAGATTCTTTTTAGAGGCATATGGTTTATCCATTTTGCCCCCATGCTTTTCTTGTGGAGGTAGTAGGAACAAGAAACCTTATGATTGTTGGTTGAGGATTTTGGACTATTCTTGACATTCTTTCCAATATTATTTTGGTGTCTTCTTCATTTGGTTGAACTCATTCCATAGATGGTTTTTTCTTGCTTTGGTACTAGCAAAAAAGAAGATCTCAAGTGCAACCCAAGTCTTTTGAGATGTTTTGCATCGTCTAATATGTGGCAACAAAAAATCAGAGATAGATTCTAGTATGTATGACCTTTCTTGAGCATCGCTTGCACACCAAAGTGTGAGTCTATCTGTCTGCTCTTGTGTAGGTACTCCTTTGGATCTTTGAATAGGGATAGCTCCACAACCTGCTATAATCCCATAGAGATTTCTACCTTGCAAATAGGCTTCCATTCTGATTCACCAAGCATCATAGTTGTTTGTATAAAGCTTTTAAATCATTGAGGGAAAGACATCACTCATCTTGATCTAGCTATGATACCATTGAGAGAACTTGGAGAAGCTTGTATGAGGTAGAAAAGTGAGTTGCCAAGTTATGAAGTTTGGTCCAACCGAACAACATAAGACCAACCCTTGAGCTTTTCAAGAGTCAAAAAGACCTTATAGGCTTGTGATTAGTGCAATAAAATCAAATATGTACTTTGGACCATCAATGAGAAAGAGTTCATACAAAATAGATAAGTTTTCACTTTGACTCAACTTCAAATGCTCTGAGTAGCTAGCATGATTACAATTGGAAAAATTCCTTTTTGAGGAATGTTATAAATAGTTTTGAGTATCTAAAATGCTTAAGATTAGAATAAATAAGCTAGAAATGCTCCTGGAATGAACTTAACACTAAACAGCGATGTCCTTGATTTTTTAGGGTTGTGCAAAGATAGACCCTGAGACCTTCAATTGTCAAGTTATTAAACTCTACTAAACCAAATGCTCTCAAAAATTGTACACATAAAGTAGACATTGATATTATTTCAATGAATGCTCATTCATCCAATTTGGATTTCTTTACAAAGAGAAGCAACTCATGCAATCTAACTATTGTTGAAGATAAAGGTGTAGATAAATGAAGGAGCAACAAAATGATGACCAGAAAATGTAATGTCCAAGCAATTTGAAGTCTTTATATGGACTCTTGAAGCCTCAAGGACTTTTAGAAGTTATTTTGGAATTCAAATAAGAGCAGGATAGCTTGTTGGAATGAAGAGAATCAATCTCCCTACAATTTAGGAAAAGTAAAACCAAGTTTTCTGACTTGATTTAGGTGACTTGATTGATTGATGAATCATCAAGTTCAACTACCTCAAACTCATGGAATTCAACTCTTTCCTTTTATTCTTTTACAAAAATAAATCTCTAGGCTTTTACATAAATAAGTGATCATTAAATATCCTTATAAAATCCCAAAAACATGAGCATAAATAAAGACTCTTTAATGGGAAACAATCCAAGTGATCTTTCTTATAGATCAAATCATCTAAAGTATAGTGTAAGCTTGATGATCCAAGAGTTCCCAAAAAAATTTGGACTAGTCTCATTAGATTCACCTTTTCAAGGCCTTTCTAGTGAGATTGTATCATATAGGGTTGCATGAAGAAATGAGGAGAAGAAACCATTTTTCTATAATCATGAACATTGATTAAGGATAGAATGATTGTTGCAGAGGTATTTCTATATTTAGGCTTTGTAACAATTTATTTGAGAATGTTTGCATACATCAACCCATGCTAACTTGTTCAGTTGACCCTTTAACTATTATTGGTCTACCATGATACTTCACTTAAAAGCTCTCCATAAATTAAGATTTAGATTAGATTGTGTCTGATAAAATTATACTAGTGTGGATCCAAACTATAGAATGAAGAATTGTAGCTATAGTTACCACATGTTTGTGAATACACATGGATTACCACTATTTATAAGGAAAATATTGGAAACATCTATCATGAACATGATTCTTTCAATTGAGATTCCTCCATAAGGAATTATCCAAATCATATGTAGAACAATGTTGTACCATATGTATATCTTTTAGAAGAAATAAGAGGCTAGTTTCTTCCTAATGAGTCACATTTTTGTGGGTCTAAGGTTGTTTCTAATAAATGGAACAAGCTCTTACTATAGTGGCAATGGCATGTTCATGACGAGAGAACCTTTGAGAAATAGCAAAAAGTAAAAAATCACCATCATTTTTTCAATGAGCTATAAAACATTTCACTTGATAGAGCAAAAACTCTTTAAAAGAATGGCATTACATTCATAGTTATAAAAAAATGGTATAAACAAAGACTTCATCCAAATGTAAAGAACGTAAAATAATTAATGACATTCTCCAATGCTACCATTCTACATCATTCTTTCAATATTTTGAGACACTGGGATTTGCATTAAAATTTGAATAGTTCATCAAATTTTCTCCAAGGATACCATTCTAATTTGTATTTTTTATTCACATGCTTGCAAGCATGCACACATATGTACATACATACATACATACATACATACATACATACATACATACATACATACATACATACATACATACATACATGCATGCATGCATGCATGCATACATACATACATACATACATCAATACATACACACATACATACATATGTGCATATGTACATATGTACATACATAATACATACATACATGTTAGATATACTCATTAATCCACCCTCAAGTGACCATAGATGATCCATGGTGCTCTAAGTTGTAAGCCCCCATTATAAGGATAAGCCATTTTTTTCTCCAAGGCTTCCATTTTAATTGGATTTATCTTTTGCACATGCTTGCAAGCATGTGCACACACACACACATACATACATACATACATACATACATACATACATACATACATACATACATACATACATACATACATACATACATACATACATACGTACGTACGTACGTACGTACGTACATACATACATACATACATACATACATACATACATACATACATACATACATACATACATACATACATACATACGTACGTACATACGTACATACATACATATGTACATACGTACATGCATACATACGTACATACATACATACATACATACACATACATATATACATAAATATGTGCACATGTACATATGTACATACATAATACATACATACTTACAAGTTAGATATACTCATTGCTCCACCCTCAAGTGACCATACATGATCCATGGTGCTCTAAGTTGTAAACCCCCGTTATGAGGAGAAGCCATTTTAAGATCCCAAACATTTGTGGAACCCTAACGTCCAAGTTAGATGAGGTCTGTGTGACCATTGATGGTCATAGATTATAATTATGAGCCTAGCCATTAGATTACAGAGGGCATAAAAAGTTTCGGCCATTGGGTTGCAATTCAAGGTGAAAATAAAGTCCTTATGGTGCCCCATAATTTGCCCATAGAACCTTAAATGGGGGGGGGGGGGGTGCAATAGAGGGTTTACCCCCTTCTACAGGGTCTGAGGGGCTTATCTCCCCATCCCATAGTGTGAGACAATAGGGCTTCTAGTCGTGGAGATATTATCGGATTATATATTTTGTCGGACTATTTTGTACCTCTCGACTATATTTATCTACTCCCATTGTAAAAGCTATATAAGCATGGCCCATGTGCATCTCTACACAACATTGCACATTAGTAAGACCTTCATCTAGGGTCTATCGAGATAGAAATCAAAGCTCCATAATGGAAGCACACAAGTAGACAACACCATCTTTGCAGTTTCATTGCTCTTGGCAATTTGAGAATTTGATTTCTCTATCTATTAGTCTCAATCTCTCTTTGTCTACGATTTTTTTCTCAAATCTATCTTCTGATCTATTCCACTGTGCTATTACTTCTTACATTACATTACATTACATACATACACATACATACATACATGCATGCACACACACACACACACACACACACATATATATATATATATATATATATATATATATATATATATATATATATATATATATATATATATATATATATATATATATATATATATATATATATAGAGAGAGAGAGAGAGAGAGAGAGAGAGGATAAATAACATTAGATTGCATGTGTATTGCCTCAATAAAGTAGAATTCAATTCGATTTATGTATCTTCGTGAGGATATCTATAGGATCTCTCAATATAAAACTCTCTTTTAATGCATATGTCGACAAATCTATGTGCTTCTTTTACTTGCTACCATTGATAGACTTTAAGATTTTTCTAATGGTTCTTACAAATCTTATAAAATATTGTGACCAACATTGAACCCCTTTATAGTATTATACACTTTGTATGTTTGTTGTCCTACTCTCTTTCCCATGCATAAGCTCCCAGAAACATCATAAGGATCCCGGTAGTCTATAATTTACTTGGAGAAATGTTCTTTTCCTTTGAAGAAAATAGGGTTTTGAACCTTCTATTGAAAAGGGTGATTCTCTTAGTGAAATAAACCTTTCCTATGCTTGTCAACTACATTGAATGCGTCTATAAAAACTCTTGGAAATCTAAGAACATTTTAAGTATGCTTGATGATATAGAACTTAGCAAGGTGCTCGATACATTAGCTACAACTTTTAAGTGTCTTTGATAATCATATAAACACATAAGCATTGTGTGCAAAAAGTGGTTTTCATGTGTAGATACCTCAACATGGATATTAATTCTTCGAGGGCATCACATCGATTCTTAGGTAGCCATAGATCATGACATTTGCGTACTTAGGTGTATCTCATAGTCTCAATAAAAATTTTACATATATTCTAAGATTATCCGATGACTTCAAATATCCTTATTTTTTAAGTAAGAAACAAGAACATTTACTTAGTGTTAGATTTAAGTCCCTAGATACAATTGTACATGCATGAATAATTCAAGCTTGAATAAGCTTCTGTATGTTGCTTTGCATTGAATATTTAACATTCTGAACAAAAAATATCTACATCTATAGGAGAAGTTCATGAGGTACATGGTCAATCGTCCTATGAATCTCTTGATTTCTGATTTGATATCCACTTATCTTCAAGTTTGTATAGGTTTCCTTCAATGTAACACTAAAGCTTTTTGATTCCATAATAGGTTCTCAACAATTTACTATCAATGTAAGATAGAACTTGAAGATAAGTAGATATCAAATAACTCAATCAAGATCTTCACAACACAATTGGCAATACATCTCATGAACTTCTCCTATAGATGTAGAGATCTTCTGTTCAAAACCGTTAATATCCAAGGCAAAAATGTATACACAAGTTTATTCAAGCGTGCATTCTTCATGTATGTGCAATTTTATGTACAAATAGCTTAACCCTAACTCTAAATGAATGTTGGTGTTTCTTGCTTTAAAATTAAGAATATTTAATATCATTCAACAACCATAATAAATCCATAAACTCATTTAGACTATGAAATACACCTAAGTAGGTAACTTTCATGACATAAGGCTACGTAATGTTCAATGTGATGCCCTTCAAGAATTAAGATCCATGTTGTACCTACGCACATGAAAATCACTTTTGCACGATGATCAAAGATATTTAAAAGTTGTACATGACATTTTGGGTATCTTGCATAAGTTTTATATCATCAATCCATACTAAAAACGTTCTCAAATGACTTTGAGATTGCATAACTAGTTCTAAACTTCTAGACTCACATGGAATATTTTTTAAGATATCAAATGTCAATTTTCTAAAGAGATAGGTTGCAAATTGCCACATAGTTCACTAGCATAAGACACATTTATTTTCCTAAGGGAGTCTGCCTTTTCAAATGAAAAGTTTTGAAACCTTTTTTCTTCCAACAAATTCAACATCTCTCCAAGTAAATTAAATAAATTAGAGACTACTATTTTCCTTGTGATATTCCTGAGAAAGCTTATGCAGAGGATAGAGATCAGAAACCCAAACATAAAAACTATGTAAGAGTATAGAAGAATTAATGTTGATCACATCTTATTAGATTTGTGTCAACCATTGGAAAAAATATAAGCTCTATCAATGAAAGCAAGTAAAAGAAGCACATAGCTCTATTGACATATTACATTGAAACACAATTTTTCATTGAGAGGTCATGTAGATGTCCTCAAGAAGAAATATATCAAGTTGAATTCTACTTTATTGAGGTAGAATGCATTTAATATCATGCTATTTTCCTTCTACTCATCATATTACTCTCTCTATATATATAGATACACACACACATACATAAATACACACACACACACACACACACACACACACACACACATATATATATATATATATATATATATATATATATATATATATATATATATATATATATATATATATATATATATATATATATATATATATATATATATATATATATATATATGCATTTTCAATGTCTCAAAATATTGCAAGAATAATGTAGAAGGGTAGCATTGGGGAATTGGATGAATCATTTTAATTCTAATACAAATCTTGGTGTTTCAAAATATTGCAAGAATGATGTAGAACGATAGCATTGGAGAATTTGAGGAATTGTATCAAATTCTTCACATTTGGATAAAATTTTGTTTATAGCATTGTTCTACAACCATGAGTGGAATGGAGTTCTTTTATATCAAGAAAATTGTTGCTCTATGAAGTGAAATGTTTAATACCTCATGGAAAAATGATGATAACTTTTGGCCTACTACTTTTCATGAACGTTTCTATCTTTAAGAACATGCCATTGCTACTACATTAAGAGCTTATTCCATTACTTAAAACCACTCTTGGTCATATTACCAAGAAAATTATGATTCATTGAGGAGAAACTAGCCCATTATTTCTTAAGTGAAATATACCTATGGTATAACATTTGTTTGTTGGAGTTAGATGTGTGTGGAAGCACGCGAACAACACAAGGAGGAAGAAGAAGCCTGGAGCACAACTCACAATATTGAATGTATTATCACTAGAATGTACAAAGATAAGTATCCCATTAGAGTAATAGGCATATATACAAGCCGGGGGAAAAAAACCTCCGAAAGAGGGAAAATAGTGCCTCGAGAATCCTAGATTGTTCACACACGTCACTACCTAAATATATCAACAAATCCCCCCTGGGAGTGATGAGGTGAACAAGGAGCTAGCACTCATGTATAACATGTCTTTGAAGCTAACAAATGTCTCCTTAGTACATGAAAGTAAGGGCTGAATAGCATCTTCCACAAAAACAACATCATGGCTAACCAGAATTCATTTAGTCTATGGATGATACAGATGATAGCCTTTGCTTTCATAACTACACCCAACGAAAATACATTTAACCGCTTTATCATCCAATTTTCTACGATGTTGTCCAGGCACTAATGCATATTCCACACAACCAAAAACACACAGATGAGCAACAGATGGCTTGCGACCATGCCAAGCCTCATATGGAGTGATAGACTACAGTGCTTTAGTGGGACACTTGTTAAGTACATATGTTGCACACATGACAGCCTCAAGCCAGAAACTATGTCATAAAAGCCTAACTCTTGACCATACACCTCGCCATCTCCATGAGTGCCATGTTCTTCCATTCAGCAACTCCATTCTATTGAGGTGTATATGGAAATGTACACTAATGTTTTATCCCACGTTCATCCAGAAATGCATTAAAGTCAGAAGACATGTACCCCCCCCCCCCCCCCCCCCGATCAAAATGGACGGTGCCCATTTTACATGTTGACATATTTTCAACCAAAACCAAAAACTGTTTGAAACACAAAAACACTTCAGACTTTGCCTTCAATGGATATACCCATGCATGCCTAGAAAAATCATGGATGAAAGTCATGAAGTAAAGATAGTTTCCAAAAGCGGGTGTCTGCATAGGACCACAAACATCACTATGTATAGTTGAAATTTCTGAGTAGCCCGAACTAAACCATTTTTTGGAAAGGAGGATTGCTACATTTTTCCCAAAATACAATACAGCCTTCACAAACATGTTTTCCAGGAGCCTCAAGTTTGGGCAAAGAGGATACCATTTTAGATTTTTGCAAGCATAGCGAACTAGCAAAATTTAGATGACCAAAGTGTGCATTCCAAAGCCTTGCATCTGACATAGCCTGAGAATCATGTATTGCACATGCTGAATCATTCACAGATCTTTCATAGTCTATGTGCTTACATAGCCCACGACATAAAATGCCAGAAGCAGTAATCACATCGCCATTTGACAGATCATGAACTGTACACCTGACATCAATAAATTTCACAACCAAGCCAATCTTGGCTAAAGCTGAAACTAATAACAGATTCTTCTTGATCCCTGACATAAATAAAGCATCTAACAAAGTGAAAGAACTACCATCAGCAATAGTTAGAATGATGTTACCAACTCCCATGACATGATAAGAGGAGTTTTTGACATATGTGATAGTATTCCCTATAGGGGCAAGCTCGAGTGAAGAGAAGAAACTGTGCTACGAGGTGATATGTTTGGTCGCCCCACTATCAAAGTACCAAACATCTGAGTCTACTGCAAACATGCATTGCTCATGAGAAGATGGGTCAAAACTGCAAACAGTAGTAAACGCCTATTCTTCATCCTGCACAAGATTAGCAGACTTTGTTTTTGGTGTAGAGGCCTCTACAACAACCATTCTGGGCTCTTTCTTCTTTGCCTCTTTAGCAACCAATTTTGGACAGTTCTTTATGATATGAGCATTTCCGTTACAATAATTGCAAAACAATTTCTGGTTTTCTGATTTCTTCTCATCTTTGTCTTCCTTCTTCGAATGTCTAGCATTTGCAGATTTCTGCTTGCTAATAGATGAGCTCCATTTATCTTTGCCCTTCTGACTAGCTAGGAAAGCTTGATCTGCAACACGCATGATGGACCTGTTCTACCTAGACTAATCTTCTTGCAACAGAACAGAGACTAACTCCTCAAATGACAAGACATTTGGATTGCCTTTCATCATCAAACGAAGAGTAGAAGAAAAACTCTTATATCAATCAAGAAGACCATTCAAAACGGTTTGCACAACTGAGCTATCTGGTATAGCTTCATCAGCAGAAATCAATTGTTCTTTCAAATCCTTGATCTTTGTCAAAAAACTATCCATAGAATCACCTTCATTCATGTGTTCACTCTCCAACTATTTTCGGAGGTAAGCAACATGAGCCTCATTCCTAGCCTGATACAATGTGGTAAGTGTATCCCAAGCATCCTTAACTGCTCTACAAGAGCAAATATGAGGAATAATGGCATGTTTGACAGACAAAGCTATCAATGCATATACCTAGGTATCTCTGCAATCCTAGTGAATTTGTTGTGCAGTAGGTGCAATAGAAATCGTAGCATGAACAAGAATTTGCAGAATATCCCCATCTTCGACACCATCTTCATCAGCTCCAGCACTTTTATTTGTAGTATCTGTATTCGCAAGTGTAACAGGACGTCTTTCAACACCCTGCACAATGTTCCACAGTCCTTTTGCAACCACTACATGTCACATCATATAAGCCCATAATGGGTAGTTGGTACCATCCAACTTATCCTCAATAGCCAACATATGAAATACATCACTACTTTCAGCCATGGTCGATGACTAAAATACCTTGATGCAAAAAATTGACTGTATCTCAAAAAGTTGAACAAAACTTCCCATACGAATTCTACTAAATGCATAGTAGACTTAGAGATGCTTATATTGACACACCAAAACTGGTATATGTTGGGTGTGTGTAGAAATGCGAGAGACACACAAGAAGCACTCACAAGGAGCACAAACGCAACAAGAGACACGGAGAAGACGATGGCTAGAATAGCTCTCTCTATGTGGTAACATGGGGAAAAAATCCCTAGCCAGCACTAGAGTAAAAAGTGCCCATTATAGGGAAAAGACTCACATCAAAGTTACTCAAGGAACACATAAGTGTAAGAGTATATAGCTTTGGCACAAAAAGATGAAATAGCCTACATAAGCGTTGTGATAGTGCATTCAGAGGTCGAAACGAGCTCGGATCGCGATTTCGGCACCACACAACAAAGTTGTTATGATCTTTGAAACACCTTGAATATGCTCACCAAAATTCGTAGGATTCTGAGACTGCAACTAGAGAGGTGTCGATGACGCCCTAGATGAAGTGGCGACTTGATCTTATACCAATTGTTGGAGTTAGACGTCTGAGGAAGCACGCGAAGAGCACAAGGAGGAAGAAGAAGCTTGGAGCACAACACACAATACTGAATGTATTACCACTAGAATGTACAAAGATAAGTATCCCGTTAGGTTAATAGGCATATATACAAGCCGGGGAAAAAAACCTCCTAAAGAGGGAAAAAAGTGCCCCGACGGTCCTAGAGTGTTCACACACATCACTACCTAAATATATCAACTTCCCATACAAATTCTACTAAACGCATTGCAGGCTTCGAGATGCTTATACTAGCGAACCAAAACTGGTATATACCTTTGGCACAAAAAGATGAAATAGCCTACACAAGCACTGTGATAGTGCATTCAAGGTCGAAACGAGCTCAGATCGCGATTTCGACACCACACAATAAACTTCTTTTGATCTATGAAACTCCCTAAATATGCTCACCAAAATTCGTGCAATTCTGAGATTGCAACTGGAAAGGTGTCGATGATGCCCTAGATGAAGCAGTGACCTGTTCTGTTAACAATTCTTGGAGTTAGATATCTGAGGAAGCACGTGAACAGCACAAGGAGGAGGAAGAAGCTTGGAGCCAACACACAATAATGAATGTATTACCACTAAAATATACAAAGATAAGTAGCCCATTAGGGTAATATGCATATATACAAGCCGGGGGAAAAAACCTCCTAAAGAGGGAAAAAAGTGCCCCACGATCCTAGAGTGTTCACACACATCACTACCTAAATATATCAATATTGTTTGCATATGATTCGGATAATTCCTTATGGAGGAATCTCAATCGAAAGAATCACATTCTTCTACTCGCCTCCCTATGAAACATTAATACAATTTGTTACTGTAATATTATGTTAATATATGTTTCATTATTCATTGAAAAAGAGTAAATACTTTTAAATTTCAGTTCACAATGCTATACTTGCGACAAAACTCACATTGAGCACAAAGCAAAATATAGAACATTTCCATTGCGTTTTTTCTATAATTTTATTTTCATAGATTTTTTTCCATACGGCATTCAATCTTGCGATCTACTCTTTGATAGCTAGAATCAATTGAAAATACAATGTGAAAAGCATAGTACTCGTGGACCCTCAAATCCCACAGAAGCAAATGTAGAATGCCTAGTGCCTACTAAGAATGATTAGAGCCCAGCAGTCCGTTAAGTGTAAAAACTGAAAAGAGATGGTCTTAAGATACAAATGAGGAGATTGGTTTGAACTGAAGTTGACCATATCACAATGAGTACAACCCTTGCCACTACCAACATTGCCCACCAAGAGTGTCAGAAGGCCAATGATTCCCTTCTAGACTATTTCCATGGCCTTCTTCCCTTCTAGACTATTTCCATTGCCTTTCTAGGTATCACCAACGTATCATTACTATCCAACATAAATATGGATCATCGAATATAAATTCACATAGCGGATATCATATTTAGATAATCAATCTTTAAGATAAAGATAAACCCGTCAACTCACTATGATTGTGATTTTTACACCAACACACTACTCAAAATGCCGGTAGAAAAAGTAGTTTCGTTGTAGAATTGCTGCTTTTCATGCAATATCGAGCGAGATGATGAAGAACGAGTAATAATGGTTGCAAAGATGACCTTTTGTGGAATTGCTTGTTTTCATGCAACATAAAGCAAGATGGAGAGAAATCAAATATAGCAAATGCCATTAGGCAATATGACTTTGCTTATGCTTGTTACCTATTACGTAATATGACTTGCTTATGATTGTTACCTTATTATTCTGTGAGTTGTATTGATAACCCCTCGATTCCTCTTCTTGCATACTTTGAAGGTAGACTCCCTTTCATGCCTTCAGACGTCATTCTTTGGGAAGCCTTTTGGGGCGAGAGAGAGAGAGAGAGAGAGAGAGAGAGAGAGAGAGAGAGAGAGAGAGAGAGAGAGAGAGAGAGAGAGAGAGAGAGAGAGAGAGATTATTCATCTTGTAAGATAAAATTGTCTTATCATACTTGCAATATGGAGTGTGATATTATGAGAAAACAGATGCTCATTCTAAGTTTATAGCAAATAAAATTGTCTTAATCATACTTGCAATCTGGAGTGTGATATTATGAGAAAACAGATGTTCATTCTAAGTTTAAAGCAAATAAAATTGTCTTAATCATACTTGCAATCTGGAGTGTGATATTATGAGAAAACAGATGTTCATTCTAAGTTTAAAGCAAATAAATGTCTTAATCATACTTGCAATATGGAGTGTAATATTGACTGCTGTTATGGAGTGTAATACTGACAGTGTTTCGGACTCATGCAGATGGTCAAAGCATGGGAATGGATACAAAAAAAATTATGTCCTGAACATTGCTAATTAGTTTCCTAATAAGCTTTCTGTTATTAGACACTATCAAAAAAGATAGAGTACAGATTTTTTGTGAAATACAATTAATGATGATAACAAAATATCACTTCTCAGCTATGACGCTGCCTTTTTGGACACAGAGAGAGAGAGAGAGAGAGAGAGAGAGAGAGAGAGAGAGAGAGAGAGAGAGAGAGAGAGAGGATATATTGCTAGAGAGAGAGAGAGAGAGAGAGAGAGAGAGAGAGAGAGAGAAAGGATATATTGCTAGAATCCGAGCCTCCGATTGTTGTTACCTGCTTTAGGAATTCTGTCCGAATTACAAAATAATGATACATCAACTGATAAGAGTTAATGTGAGCTCTTTTCTCAAGCTCACCTCAAACGGTACAGAGTACAGCTCTTGTTCAGCACAGCATGTAAAATGGCCTCCAGAAAAAGTTCTTGCTTTAGTTGCTTATCGTGATTCATGGTTTAACTGAGAGGTAAGTCTCACATCAAAATGAAGCAAAGAACCGGACAAGAAGGCAAGTACAGTCAAAGTGGATAATTCAGCAAAGCTGATCCAAAATTTTCCCAGAAAATGAGAGCTCAGTGGTAGCATTAGTTGCTCTTGGTAGATGAGGCGCGAATATCAGAAGGCAAAACAATTTAACAATCGTAAGCTGAGCTTATTAATTTCATATCTCACCACTGAGCCGCCAAAAAGGATTCTCTGGAGAAGCCCTAGAAAGCCTGAGTTGCACTGCTTTCTGCTATTTTAGCCTTCTTTGCTTGAATCAGTTTATCTAGAACAGCAGACTCAAAGGGGGTTGGATCAAGACAGCGCTCTGCTGCAGACGAACATACCTGCGAATTCAGATAATCACAACGCCGTTCTCTGGCAGAGAATCAAACAATTACAACGGCTCACCTCATCGAGTAAGAAATGAACAATCGCTTCGTCATACACGAAATCCCGTAGTGCCTCCCGGAGATATTGAGTATCCACCTGTATCTGTTGAAATCCGCTTCTACTAAAAGTTTCAAGGCGCACGTACTCCTGGAAACTCTTGAGGCATAGCTTGATTACAGTTGAGATGACAGATGTCTGCAGCAACACAATAGAGTACTTCAGGTGTCGATTCATGTTGTATCTCCCCAATGCATCCGAGCTTTGTATGCATCAAATGGCTGGGTTCCAGGATCAATATGTAGCGCTCACCTGTGTAAACTCTAACTTTGTAAAAATTTCAATCTTCTGCTTGAATAGCTTTGCTATATCCCTTTCCAGTAAGCGACTCCTTGCCCTCTGAGATACGCTTGTTCTGCCGCTTCTTTCTTCACGTAGAGGGTTGCTTCTTGAAGAACCGGCACTACCTGTACTATCTGATCGACCATGTGTCCGCACAGTCCCAGGATCAAGCAACTGTTTCACTTCCCTGCTCATTGTCCCGACCTGTACTCGTAGGAATATAAAAATGTGAAAACTAATGAATCGAAGTGCCACACACCCGAAGTTCAAATGAAGATGCTACCTCTTGTAAAAGCAAGTCCACAAACATGCGGACTTCTCTTGGCTCTTTGTACTGACAAGAAAGCACCCACATTTAGAAATGTTCTTCACTAGGCATTAAAGTGCATGGTTCAGCAGAGCTTTACCTTCAGCCAATTAGGTGTTGTAACACTTTTCTTGATTAATGTCGACAATCTTTTCGACTGCATGGAAATATACTGCAAAGCGAACATAAACGGTGATTTCCAGTAAGCCAAAATTCAGCCAACAAAATCTACGTATATAAAGTTTGCTACTATAAAAGACGTGTGTGTGACCCGTGGCCTGCAATAAGCATAGAAAATGACGTTCAACTAGTATAATAATGATGGGATGAGCTAAACAGAGAGAGAGAGAGAGAGAGAGAGAGAGAGAGAGAGAGAGAGAGAGAGACATTAACGTCTTCAAAAGCTGATACCGAAACGGTGTATATGATAGTCTGGATGATGAAATAAATTATTACTGTGAAGGAGGAAAGAGTACTCCTAAGAGATGAAAGGAAAATGGCAGTGACGAACAATAGGAAGCAGTAATGGGAGGGAATCCACACAGTGCAAGTATGAGGACTGATTTACTAAACGATACAATTACACTAGCGCAATGTGGGGGGTACAAGGCAGGAGTCCTCTCCAATGATGCAAGCACAAGTATATAGTAATGTAGAATCAAGGTACAACTTACAAGGACTCCATAAAAGATCCAGCATCAGATGTCGACAAATCTCATCCATGTCTGCTAGGGTCAACACCCTGACTGGGCATTGCACAAGACACACAAGAATGACTTGCGTCTTGCTTCATAATGCTTATTGATCTTTCTTAATAATGCTTGTATATATAGGGATGCTCTCCCCTCTGAGATCGTGGATACCTGGATCCCCTCATCTCAATTGGCTGATCTAGCAATATGCCTTTGGTATAGTCGGAGTATGGAACTTGCTGCACTATCTGTGTATCTGGCTCAAGCAAGAACAACCCCAAATATTTTTTGTCCTGATATCTCATAATCCTAGAGAATGGTCCAAAGCCCTCCCTGACAATGCATTAGAACTGACTTGGTATCTCAAATTAAAACTTCTGATGGGAATAGAAATCTGTTGAGCAGGGTCCTTTATGTACCTACAATCACCAAGAATCTGATGAGTGTTGGACAGATAGTGGAAAAGGGTTTGAACGGTTAGGTTCAACAAATATGGAGCCTTTGTGGAGGATCCCCAACATGGATTCAAGAGAATTGCCAAGGGAGAAAAAACAGGTAGATTATTTACGTTTGAGCTTGAGGACACTAGAAACATTGCACTTTATAATTACAAGGATCAAACATTGTCTAAGTTAGAGATTTGGCATAAAAGATTAGGGCACATTGGTGAGAGAACCTTGAAGCAGATATGTAGAGATCAATGTGTGTTTGGGATACCTAATGTATCCAAGCAACACATGATCTATAAATGTGATGCTTGTCAGTTTGGTAAATCACACAGGTTACCTTTTACAAAGAAAGGCTATATGCATGAGGATTACTTGGAACTTGTCCACACAGATGTGTGGGGACCAAGCAAGGACCCTTCGATTTCAGGCTCAAGGTACTATATGTCATTCATTGATGATTTCAGTAGGTGGACTATCTTGTACTTTATGAAACATAAAGTACTTTATGAAACATAAAGATGAAGTGTTCAGTTGCTTCAAGAAGTATGTTGCACTTGTGAAAAATCAAACAGGAAGAAGCCTAAAGAGGATAAGGTCAGATGGAGGAGGTGAGTACTTCTCCAATGAATTTGATGCATTTTTGCAAGACAAAGGTATCAAAAGGGAGATTACTACAAGGTATACCCCTGAGCGAAATGGGGTAGCAGAGAGGAGAAACAGGTTGATTGTGGAAGCAACTAGATCAATGCTTAATGAAAAGAAATTGCCTAATTATTTGTGGGCAGAAAGTGTATCTACTGCCACTTATCTTATTAACAGGTTGCCATCCAAATCCCTTGATGGTATGACCCCATATGAAGCATGGCATGGTAGGAGGCCATCACTTGATCATTGTAAAATATTTGGATGTGTTACTTATTTGCATGTTCCATCTCAAATCAGAGGTAAGCTAGACCCTAAGGCAGAGAAGTGCATCTTCATAGGGTATGATTTAAATCAGAAAGGATATAGGTTTTATAATCCATCCAACAAAGGATTTATGGTCAATGGAGATGTTGTATTTGATGAGAATGATTCTTGGTTTGAAAGTGAATGCAGGAAGGTCAAGTTGCCATATGACTTGGAAGAGGAATTTCCAAGCCTCACCATGGAGGAGCCTAACACAATTGAAAACATCAAATCAGATGATGAGGACACCATAACTTAGAAGAGTTCAAAGCATGGAAATCAAAGGGCAAGGCCAAGATGAAGAGGTTGGAAGACTTACCTGAATCATCAAACCAAGCTCTAAGGAGATCACAAAGGGAGAGCAAGAAGCCAATCAATATGGGTATGATACTTCATTAGTTACTAAGCATTCTATTTATCTTGCTAAGGATTCATCACTTGAAGAACCTTCTTTATATGAAGAAGCAAGTACAAGGCAGAATGGAAGGAAGCTATGGATGAAGAAATAGAAGCACTCCAAGAGAATGATACTTGGGAGCTAGTACCCAAGAAGGCATCAATGAAAGTAATTGGTTCTAGATGGATTTACAAAATCAGAAGGAACTCAGATGGATCCATAAACACGTATAAAGCTAGACTTGTGGCTAAGGGTTTTGCACAAACCCAAGGAGTTGATTATGAAGAGACATTTTCACCTGTGGCTAAAATGCCAACCATCCGAGTATTGGTAAGCGTGGCACCATCTAGGAATTGGAATATGTATCAATTAGATGTGAAAAATGCTTTTCTCAATGGCTGGACTTCAGAGGAGGTTTACATGGCTCAACCTCCTCCTTACGAAGACCCAAGCAAGGTAAATTATGTGTGCAAATTGAACAAAGCTCTTTATGGTTTGAAGCAGGCGCCTAGGGCATGGAATCATAGGTTAACAACCTATCTTCAAGATCAAGGATTCATGATGAGCAAAGCAGATACTTCTTTGTTTGTCAAGAGAAGTAATTCAAAGATGATATATTTATGTGTATGTTGATGACATCATTCTTATAGGTAGTGGATGCCTATGGCATCAAACAAATCAAGAACCAAATGATGTAGGAGTTCAAAATCAATGACCTAGGGTTTCTAAAGTTTTTTGTTGAACTTGAGTTAGTCTACACAAATTTTGGAATTTACATCACTCAAAGGAAATATGTGCAGGACATGTTGAAGAAGTTCCACTTAGAGAATGCAAAGGTAGCTAGCACCCCTATGGAGGTAAATCACAAATTGAGTGCTCATGAAGGTGATTTGCTTGAAGACATTGCAGGATATCAAAGCATAGTTCGGAGTGTAAACTATGCAACCTTAACAAGGATTGACATAGCTTATGGAGTAAGTGTTTTAAGTCGATTCATGCATAAACCTAAAGCACCTCATGTCAGGGGAGCACTAGATTGTGCTCTCCGACTACACTATACAAGATTTCGGAAATACACTTCTGATTACAAGAGCACCCACTTAGGGAAAATGATACAAGAATATATGATCGATACAAGACGTCCCACAACCCGGGACCAATAAGTATGGAAAACTGGACTAGAGATGATACAGGAGATCCCACAACCCGGGATCGTAAGTATGAGACAAGATATCTCGATTACAAGAACTCCCTTTTGGGAGATGAACTAGATACAAGAAAGAACTTGACAGGATCTCGTACTATGAGAACAAGAGGACAAGATAGGATGTCCAAAAACTAGACTAGAACAAGGAACAAGACAAGAACTAGAACTGGAACTTGAAGAGTACTTACTTGGCGGTCACAACTCCTTGAGCTCCCAAGACTGGTGTTGACAAGACAAAGAATGAATGTGGCTAACCCCTCCTTATATAGTTTTTGAAGGGTGGTTACCAAAGGTGACCTGATGATGTCATCGATGATGTCATCAAACCGAACAGGACCTCTGAGACAATAGGTATGGAAAACTCGACTAGAGATGATACAGGACATCCCACAACCCGGGATCGTAAGTATGAGACAAGATATCTGGATTACAAGAACTCCCTTCTGGGAGATGAACTAGATACAAGAAAGAACTTGACAGGATCTCGTACTATGAGATTACAAGGGGACAAGATAGGATGTCCAAAAACTAGACTAGAACAAGGAACAAGACAAGAACTAGAACTGGAACTTGAAGAGTACTTACTTGGCGGTCACGACTCCTTGAGCTCCCAAGACTTGTGTTGACAAGACAAAGAATGAATGTGGCCAACCCCTCCTTATATAGCTTTTGAAGGGTGGTTACCAAAGGCGACCTAATGATGTCATCGATGATGTCATCAAACCGAACAGGACCTCTGAATGTCAAAATTCAGCAAATAGACAGTCGATCTTAGGGTTTTGGCACGTTCCGGACGCAATGGAAGGATTAGTTTCTCCAAAATCTGAGCCAATCATAAGATATGGAAAATAAGATGGAATCTAAGGTTTAAGATGGTTTCTTTTGTGTCCATGACATCACCTCCCCCTCAAGCGACGAGTTCCACGAGGAGCGGTTATGTGACTATGAGATCTTCTAGAACTTGAATCTTCATAGCTCTTGGTCTTTGTAGAGTTCTTGATATGTGGTACTAGAACATGATGATGAGGGATATCCATGATGAAACTGAAAAGGGTTTGTAGTATATCGAGGTACAGAATCATAGCCATAATTCTCATGATGGGTAGTACTTCTCTTTTGATTTTGATGATGATACTTCTGATGTGGGATGGTGATTGTAGAAGTCCTAATTCCAACTTGCTTCTTCTTCTTAGGACATTTGAATACCATATGATCATGATCTCCACAATAAAAGCATAATCCATTGTCTTTTCGATGTTTTCTTTCCTTTTGTGTAAGTCGTCTTACACTAATATTATCCAACTACATGGGTTCTCGTTGAGATTCTTCCAACATATGTTGTTGAGGAACTCAGGTAAACTTGTATTCTTGATCATAAAGAGAAATCTTCTTCTCTTGCTTGCTCTCAAACAACCTATTATCACACTCAATTGCCTGATTCATGAATTCATTCAAAGTATTTACCTTGGGCATGGTTAACATGAGGTCCTTCACATCGTCACGTAAGCCCCATCGAAATGATTTGTGCCATGTGAGATCACAAATGATTTGTCTGAATTCTAATGCATAGGTAGATGCAGGCCTATTTCCTTGATGTAGCTTCCTTAGCTTTGTTTCGGCAACGTGAACAATTGGTATGTCCAAATGAGGATGTGAACTCTTGAATAAAGGCCTTGAAATCATGCAAAATATTTATGTCCTTCTCAAGGATAGGTGCAAACCATGAAAGAACAGGACCACATAATAGAGTTCCTATGAGTCCTACTTGAGAAGCATCATCTGGGTACCTATCTGGTTGCATCCTTATGAATGGCTTCACTTGCTGCACAAATCCTCGAAACTTTGATCTTGTCCCATCAAATTTCTCAAGCATGCTCACTTTTGGACTTTTCTTCATGTTAGTTGTCATGGGGGTACTTGAAGAAGATTGACTTACAATGATCTGCAACTCTTGGATTTGCCTCTGAAGTTTTGTGATTACATCTTGAATACTCTGTTGTTGAATCCTTTGTAGGTTTTCTCGTATCTCTTGGACTTGTTGAATTACTTTAAGTGCAGAAAAAAATTCTTCTCAAATAATCTCCATGGTTCTTAGTCTTGATGAAGGTAGTCTTGCCAAAATGTCAGAGAAGCACTAGATTGTGCTCTTTGACTACACTAGACAAGATTTCGGAAATACACTTCTGATTACAAGAGCACCCATGTAGGGAAAATGATACAAGAATATATGATCGATACAAGACGTCCCACAACCCGGGACCAATAGGTATGGAAAACTAGACTAGAGATGATACAGGAGATCCCACAACCTAGGATCGTAAGTATGAGACAAGATATCTGGATTACAAGAACTCCCTTCTGGGAGATGAACTAGATACAAGAAAGAACTTGACAGGATCTCGTACTATGAGATTACAAGGGGACAAGATAGGATGTCCAAAAACTAGACTATAACAAGGAACAAGACAAGAACTAGAACTGGAACTTGAAAAGTACTTACTTGGCGGTCACGACTCCTTGAGCTCCCAAGACTAGTATTGGCAAGACTGAGAATGGATGTGGCCAACCCCTCCTTATATAGCTTTTGAAGGGCGGTTACCAAAGGCGACCTGATGATGTCATCGATGATGTCATCAAACCGAACAGGACCTCTGAATGTCAAAATTCAGCAAATAGACAGTCGATCTTAGGGTTTTGGCACATTCTGGACGCAATGGAAGGATTAGTTTCTCCAAAATCTGAGCCAATCATGAGATATGGAAAGTCACATGGAATCTAAGGTTTAAGATGGTTTCTTTTGTGTCCATGACACCTTACTTGGAAGCTGCTAAAAGGATTTTGAAGTATCTTAAGGGTACTCAAAATCAAGGTCTTTACTTCCCATACACATCAGATTTGGACATTAAGCTATACTGAGATGCAGATTGGGCAGGTTGTAAGGATGACAGAAGGAGTACTTCTGGATATCTTTCTTTTGCATGTGATAAGCCTATTTCATGGTCTTCCAAGAAGCAACCAACTGTTACTCTATCTTCAACAGAGGCTGAATACACGAGATTAGCAAATGCTATACAAGAAGCCATATGGATTAGATTGCTATATTCAGATTTGGGACTTCATACTCACTCACTTATGATCTTTGGTGACAATACAAGTTCTTTGCATCTTGTAGCGAATCCCATTTACCATGCAAGAACCAAGCATATAGAAGTACACTATCACTATGTTAGAGAGAAGCTATTAAGCAAGGAGATTCAACTTGCATATGTGTCCACAAATATGCAATGTGCAGATTTATTGACCAAAGCACTTGATGGTACTAAATTTTGCAAGTTTAAAAGTATGATTGGATTGCAGGACATTCAAGAAGATTCATGAAAAAGTCCAAGCCCATATGTTTGGCTTGAGGGGGAGCTGTTAATGCAAATGTCCAAGCCCTCACACTTGGCTAGGCATGGAAGAGAATATGTGCAACTATGTGATAATTCATATGAACCATTGCTTGTAATACTTGGATACTTACCACTTGTAAAAAGTTTTTTGATCTTGAAAGAATCTTGTAACTCCATAGATCTCGTGAAGTTAGGAGAGATAAAGTTACGAATTCAATTTGGTATAACTCCTAACTTGGAGGAACATTTTAGATGGAGCCAAATTTGAATAAAGATATCGTTATAAAAGGATTTGTAAAACTCACGGCCCAAAAAAGCCTCTTAGAGAACTCTTCCATAGATCATTTGCAGGAATTGAGTGGCCTACTCCATAGCCTACTCATTCCACTATCATTGCGCATCATTTCTATGCCAATGATCTTGTACAACAATGTTTTATAATACATACATCATTTATCAACTCTGTTTATATCTCTGCCATGACTACTCAGAACAGTGAACTTGGCATGACCATATCTCAATGAGTTCTTATCCATTTTGCATGATCTATAGCTTGTTGGAACCAACTCCAAGTATATTTTATGCTATCCAAATGCCAAAGCTTTTGCTTCAGCCAATTGGGAGAAATTTGCCTCGAAGTGCTCATTGGTCTTGTACTACTCAGTCCCTAAAAAGTCGGGGGTAAGCATCCAATTGCTAAATTGATTTCTCAGTGTGTGGTTTATCATTTTAAGTGATTCCGCTTGTAATCATTAGCTATCTAAGCTAATTAGATACCCTCAAAAGGATTTTGATCAATGGCTACTGTACAGTGAGCACTGAGCAAAAGATCCAACAGGAATCAAGACCAAAATAGCAAGTTTTTGATCACTAGCTACTTGTGAAGTTATCTGTTTTGATCTAATTGTTTGAAGCACCAACTCCAAAGTACATAGGTACTTTATTTGTATCATTTGCAAGCTAAGAGGGCCTACTACATAACCCTGAAGTGAAATAGGGCACGTACAAAGCAGGTTTTGACAGTACCACCTCACTTCCTTGAGGTATCCATCCATCTCTTCCAACACCATGATTAAGCCTAGAACTAGATGAGAAACTGTAGGGGAACCGAACTTGAGCATTATGCAAGCACATACACTCACTTCCACTTTCCCATATTGAGTGGATAAGGGTGGTCAAACAGAAGCTATGGCAAATATAATCTAGACATCAATGAATGAGCCCATAAGAGTTTATTTCATCCGAAATAAAGTCATCAAGACTGGGATTCATTAAGAAACCTTGTTATTGGATGTGCTTTTGCCACATCTTTTTATGAGTTTCCATTGCTCAGTTCAGAGTCTCCTCAAACCAACGTGAGACCAAGAGACCAAGAGCTGAAGGGATTCCTAGACAGCAGATTTGCAGATTATGTACATATGAGATTGAGAGTGAGGAACTTTAATCATAGATGTCCGGTTTATGTAGAGATCCAAGAGAGATACAGTGATATTGTTAGCATAACCCCTCATTATCGCATTTGCTGACACATCTGACTGTAGAAGGTAGGACAGATATTTCCTTAAGTTACAATGAAGGGACATTCCACTGCAGGACACCATTCTTCCATTGGTGGATTGAAACAGTTCGCTCTCAACTATTTCTTCTAGTCGGGAAGGGAAAATATAATAAATCCTCCAATGAACACAAGACTTGCACTCATGGAGGCAGGGAAGCGGAGAGCACACAGATTACCACATGTCCCTAGATTAGCTAGATCAGACGTCATGAGTTTGCGATTCAAAGTATTAGGCTAGGAGATACTCTTAGAGTTCCTACACACCTTGCCCCCATGCTCAGGATGGAGCAGATTACCACATGTCCCTAGATTAGCTAGATCAGACGTCATGAGTTTGAGATTCAAAGTATTAGGCTAGGAGATACTCTTAGAGTTGCTACATACCTTGCCCCCATGCTCAGGATGGAGCTAGGATTCCCTGTGCAATTATCATCAATTTATTCCTATATCATTTCATTTCACTCTCTCCATCCTGTGATTGTACACCCTGTTGGGTTTACATTCTATCTGAATGCATGTCTAAATTCAGTTTGCACTTTCTTTCCTTTTGAGGGTGATAGAGTTTATGACTCTTCTGGTTGTAGAATTTTCTCATGGGGCAAGTTATGGTTCTACGATTTGTCCCAAGGGCCAAAGTTGGGCTTTCTTCTCTCCTGTTCCCCCCACCCACCCACCCTTTTACCCCAACACATCATCCCCACATGCTTATAATCTCTATCCCACTCTCTCATTCCTCAGCTCATCGCTTGTAACTACTGTCATCATGTTTGCCACTTTGTTCCCTTTTGTTCTACCTTGCCTTTCCCTTTTTATGATTATATAGTCAGAAGATAGCAGCTCACAAAGCCACATGCAAATTCCAATCCACCAGTAAAACTATGCTTCATATCAAATATTATCACTATTGCAGTAGAGTGAGAACTTTTGTTCCAGAATCAGGAATCGTAAAAGAATACATTAACTACTTAATTATCCTGTCTGCTATTTCATGTTATCGAGACACAATTAAAAAATAGGTCAATGAACCAAAACATGGGAGTCTGCTTTTGCTCACATGTTCAATCAAGCGTTCCCCAGTTGCACGAAAAAGCCTGCAAATTTCTGTAGGGATAAATGCAGGCCTATCTTCTGGACCTCTTGCTCCACCACCAACAAATGATCTAGCTATTTCCTGTACAAATAGCACATATGAGACTTACATTTATCTATAATTCATAACATTTGTACTCAAGCATGTGATCATATAAGGATCTTATAAAAATCCTTGAAATTTCGACTTATCTCATCCATTCAGGTAGTTTCTTTCCAGATGATTAAGCTCAGAAGAATTTTTTTCAATTTGCTTCTAATTTGAAATTCAAAGAATGTATTCCTTGTTGTCAATTTTTTTATCATTCAAAAACATCATTTACTAAATTGATGCAATCAGGAATGGAATTCACAAACACGAAGACTCGTTAAGGTGTTTTCCACTTTGCTTTTTACCTCTGTTATCTTTGGAACTGCTACTTTCTCAACATACATTGAAAATCGAGCAAGAAGAAGGATAGTGCCAGTGGACACAGCTATCTTCCTCTTGTTTTCTTCTGTAAACTTATCCTGCTTTGGATTCTCATAGCCTGTTGAGCAGAACATATCTAAAAAATGAGTGTTGAGTGTAACAAAAAGGTCTTGCACTCCACCTTGGACCAATTCAACATATAAAGAATGCCACTTAGTCGTATCCTTTACTCTATCATCAACTAGCTCTTTGAGATCCTGTAAATATCAAATCAACAATAGGTCAATAATTAGCTGATGCCATGGACCAAATGCACTCTAGAAATCCTGTCCATGATGTTAGCAAGAACAGAGGAGATTTCTTGATTATTTTGACCAAAAAAACGAGAGAGGGAAGCCTCACCTACAAACCACAGAACCAAAGAAAAAGGAGAATAATTAAAGAGAAAATGATAATGGATCATGCAGGCTGACAGCCAAAGCCTCCCTGAATTCTTCCTTCCTCCCTCTATCATTTTCGTTATTTAAATCGTGCAAGAACATTATTTCAAACAGCATAAAAAAGAACAGACAGATCCCACAATTGGATGTATATCATAATTTAGTGGACAGGTTTAGAAACACAGTGAATTACGGTTTTTTTTTTTTTTTTTTTTTTTTGAGAGTACAATGAATTGGAAAGACGCACACACCCGACCTCGTAAGGTAGAGGCACCCATCTTGGGGAAAAGGAAAATTACTTGCTACACCAAACTGTGTAGGCTGAAAACAACAAAGGATGGTGTACCTAGTAATGAGGAGGCAGTGGGGATAAAATTTTGGTGTCTGGGGGAGCACAGCTCTGACTCAGAAGATAATGACCACCTAATACAAGGGGGACCCATGAGGGAGTGAATGTGTATACCCTAACTGCTGATGATGGGTCAAGGTGGGTGGAGTATGTGGGTACATCGACGGCAGTATGAGTATCTCCTGGAGGAAGGCTGTCCAAGAGGTGGTGGTGATGGTGCGCCTGTGCTCCATCATGTAGTCGCGGGCTATTCTGATGTGTGAGATATCCTCCCGGTGGAGTAGTGGTCATCGGTACCCAACCATATGTGGTCGGCGTCGCACTCTCTGGTGCCGCTGCCTGCTGGAGTGTGAGCCCTATGCCTCTGGGAGGCGGGTCCATCTGACGTGGCCCAACTCGCTGAAAAAACTGAGTAATAGTCTGCTGGGTACTCGCCCGTGTCTGGACTCTGGTGTGTAGGCTGTAGCATCTGATCTCGTCTCTCAAATGCCGCCATGAGGAAACGCCCCATCCTCTGCTGATCTCCCGTGGTCATGCACAACTTGAGTGACTCCTCTATCTGGAACTCTGCTCGTAGGTCCAAGTATGCTGGGCATCTGATAACCAGGTGCTCCTCACTCTCTATCTCGGTTATGGCATACGGGGCATCACCTCTCCTCTCGAGGGACTCCTCTAGCCCGAACCCTCTCGATCTCGAGCCGTTGTGATGAAACTCGAAGCTTCCCAATGACGACCTGAAGGTGGTGTGGTAGCCTGTAGGTATGTCTGCATGTAGCACGGAGTCTCAATGAAGCCCTGGTCTGAGATATGTAGAAAATGCTTAAGGTAGTAAAGCAATTTCGGTGTCAATGTCCCCCTCAGGCTGATCCATGTCCTCTGTATGTATGTATGCCGAGAGAGAGAGAGAGAGAGAGAGAGAGAGAGAGAGAGAGAGAGAGAGAGAGAGAGAGAAAGAGACTCTTGGCAGGTGCAGTGGGGTCTCCTCGATTATGAGAGTGAGAAGGGTGCTTCAAGATTCACGAGTGGTGGGGAGGGTTTGAATAGATGCTTGGCAGGTGCAGTGGGGTCTCCTCAGTTGTGAGAGTGAGAAGGGTGCTCCAAGAATCAGGAGTAGCGGGGAAGGCAGGTAGTCTGCAAGGAACACAGGTGTGGAGTGATTTAGTAGAGCAGCCACCTTGCAGAGATGGATAGGTAACCATCCCCCACTTCCAGGATCCTGGCTCAGGCCCCAACGACTGACAGTCAATCGATCAAGCTGTTGGATCGTGAGAAGGTTTGGCATCCGTATTCCTAAGTCCTCTTTTGATTTTCCTTCACTTGCCTTTTGACTCAAGTTCAGCCTTCACTGTGGTATTCACGATCTACCAAGAAGCCCAGAAAATAAACCTTGCTTCGTAGTGCCTAGAAAGAACCGGTTGACCTTGGGCCAACCATTGGTCGACTAACCTTGGTTGATTATGGTCGATCAAAATGGTGGACGACGTCGACCTTCATTTGTTTAAATATATATTATCACTATTATCATCATCATCATCATCATCATTATTATTATTATCATTATCATTATTATTATCATTTTTTTTTTTCTTTCTGATACAGGTGCACAAGAGGAGGAGGGATAACTAACCAGCGAGGGGGGGGGGGGGGGGGGGGGGGGGGGGGGGAGAGAGAGAGAGAGAGAGAGAGAGAGTGAGAGAGAGAGAGAGAGCCCCTCTTTCGCCTTCAAAGGCTTGAAAATAATGTTATAATGGAGCATGCTGCTGTTGATCTTGCATGTATATCTGAGTGTACACATCTTTACATAGGACGAGGGTGTTATCTTCTTGTTTGCATTAGTCTCGTCAGCACATAGAGGCATTTTAGGGTTTGTTTTTCATCGATGTGCCACATCCGTGGATTTTTTAGGATTTTTTTGCACTTCGAACTGCTGCATCAGTAGACGTTAGGGTTTCAGAGCCTTTTCTTCTCAGTTTGGCAGCTGTTTTAAGGTTTGCAGAGGATTCGACAGATTGTCAGCAATCAATGTTCAGATGCTCTGACAGGACTACAAGGTTTCAGTTGCAGGAAAGTGTGTTTGCAGGTTCGATAGTTAGTCAAAATATAATGACAAATGTCTCAGAGGTTTCAAACACTATGAATGTATCACTTTCACAAGAGCTTGAACAGTTCCTCAAATTCAATCACATAATGTAATGGATGTAGATAGATTGAGCTCAAGTATGGAGGAAGCATTAACACAAGATGAAAAATGTGAAGGGAAATTTGGGGGTTGATGTTGACCCTTTGCCGGTATGGAACTCCCAATTTCGGCCCCCAATAAGAACAGGATCTGTGTGCTATGGAACACATCCAAGCCCTGCCCCCGGACTTTGGGGATTAATTTACCTGCAATAGATAGAATAGTAATCTATCTAAAATGGGGAAACATGGGAGGATCATGCTTTCATCGTTGGGATTTGGGGCACTACTCCAAAAATTGACCTACTCTCAAATATGAGGGTGTTAACTTAATACCTTCTTGCACTGGAAGTAAGATTCTCATCCCAGAAGATCAAATTTTGGTAAACAAAAATTCCCATCTAATGGAAGTATCCCAGCAGCAATACTCCAGTTCTAAAAAACGAGGTTAATCAAGTGAATGGGGAGGGCACTAGTAAGGACCCTATCATAGGGAAAGCTACAGAATCCTCCAAGAGAATTTTGACAAGGATGGATTCACCCTGGCTATATATAAAAAAGGCACTTCTAAGGGATAATAAATGCAGAAAATTTCAATCAGGATACTCTGTATCCCCTATAGATGAGGCTAATTTTGCACCTCAGAGTGAGGAGTTGATGCCTGACTATTTTGATAACATGGATATTGTACTTCAAGATCTTTCTCCAGCTTTGACACATGCGGATCCCCCTCATACTATTCATCCACAGACATGAAATTAGCTACATGAAACATCGGAGGGCTAGGTCAATATGGCAAATGGATGAGACTATGGAAGTGGATTACTAAGTATCATGTTTCAACTTGACATTGTTGCTATACAAGAGCATAAGAAACACGGTCATTCTGGTTTGACTATTTATACAAAGGATTTTCAGCCTAGCTATGCTGGTGTTAAGGATGGATATTCAGGTTGTTATTTCAATACAAGAAAAGATATCCCATCCTCGTGTTTGCGTAATGATCCGAATGGTAAATTCCATACCTTTCATGTTCTCTTACAGGGAATACCTTACATTTGTTTGAATATTTCTGCGCCTAATTTGCATGCTGACAAAGTGCAAACTTGGAAAGCAATACTGGATGCTATCTATCATTGTTCCAGGTTTCTCTCTGACTTATGGAATGTTGCTCCCATTTGGATGTGTGGAGATTTAACATGGTGGATTCTATTGAGGACTGCACAACTTATGCCTCCTTATTTGCTCCTTATTTGCAATCCATTTTAGAGATTCTTAATTGTAAGGGCCTATGGCCTTTGATTGGGGGTCACAGGATTCATTGTACTTTTCATTCAAGATCCCATAGAATTACAATGAGCAACTTGGATAGGTGTTACTTTTCTCACCGTCAGGTTTTGCACTCCACATCGAGAATGTTTGTAGATGCTACAATGCTTCTTTCATACCATAGTCCTCTTGTTATCTTTTTACATGATTTTGATTAGAAGTCGATCATCCCAGGTCACTTCCCTAAGATTCCATTGAGGATAAATCACTCACGGATGAAACTTGGATGTTTAAATCTACAGTAGAACATTTTAACATTTGGTCCAACTCTAGATGGTGAATTTGTGTGCCGGTGCAATTTGTGTGCCGGTGCAGGGAATGTGATTGCACTACTCTTAGACTACTTATTGAGTGTTCTGAGACTTAAATCACTAACTCAAAGACTTAGAGATTGAATTGAGAACACATGAAGAGAAGGCAATTCCTTTACTCAAGAGAAGATTACAAACATCTTACTCTCCGCATGCTCCTCTAGGATATCCTCTGGCTAGCACCAACTAGAATGGACTTCCTCATAGCAAGGCAAGAGTGCAAGGTTTGGATCCCCTAAGACAAAGTCTATCTATCTTAGGCTTCATCTAAGTATATCTGCATGTATCTCTCTACATCTCTGTATCTCCCTTTATATCCCTTCATTCTCTAAATAACTCCTTATATAGCCAAGAGGTGGGAGAATATTTTTAGGAGTCTCTTACAAGAGTATTGGGGGAATTATGGCTACATTTATCCTCGCTTGGAAAGTTACACTTGCAAGAGTTTTCACCTGAGTTTTCAAGAGTTGTCAGGTGTTGGGGTCCAACAACTATGGTCCCACCTTGCTTTGATTACCTCTACCTTGAGCCGTCTTGTTAGAGGAGCCTAGTGCTAGTTGCCTAGTCACCTAATTGAGAGGTTCCAAGCTTTGTTTCCCTTTTGGGATACTCGCGCATGGAGGTGTAGGCAATGAAGTAGTGTGTGTGGGTATAGGGAATGCAAAATGCACTACGCTTGGAGCATACTAAAATAGTATGCGCTTCACAACTAATCACTAGGCACTTGTCACCACTTCACTCTACTGCAGTTGGAGAAAAACAGAAATACTTAGAAGGGAGACACAAAAATTAGTAGACATAACAAGTGACAAGGCAGAACAACAAAATATAGCACAACAAGATATAGCACAAGACAAAGCAATCCGTCAATTATCTATACAACACATCATACAAGCACAAGGTAGTGACAACCCAATATAGTCTGTCTTCTCAACCTCCAAGTATCCTCACACTAGC
Source organism: Ceratopteris richardii (assembly GCA_020310875.1). Taxonomy (NCBI): domain Eukaryota; kingdom Viridiplantae; phylum Streptophyta; class Polypodiopsida; order Polypodiales; family Pteridaceae; genus Ceratopteris; species Ceratopteris richardii. The sequence continues at coordinate 32,358,328 of CM035442.1, read as the reverse complement.
ACCGACTAGTAGGTTTGCTGGTCTAAAATGAGCAAGGTAGACCTGTCAGCCACCACTAGCTCTAGGCCTGCAATCTCTCCTCTCAGATCTATATCTTCAGCTATAGGTATCTCCGATCTCATCTATGGTACATCGTATGTGTCTTCTTCTCTTGAGGCTCCTTCCTTTTATAGGTGGGGGATAGGTTAAAAGAGCAGAGGTCCCTTACATAAGGGTAATGGGTAGTTAATGCACTAGGCAGTTTTGATTGCCAGTACCGCTCGTACCAAACTTTGTCTTGTAGTGTTGAGTGGTCAGGGTCCACTTGGCCTCCTTGTCAGTTTTACAGCCATCACCTTGTCAAGGCTTGGCCCACTTTCCCCTTGGTGAATTTGGGCGTCTTGGCACCCTTTTCCAGCAACTCAGCTCCTTGGCACCCAACTCCAACACTTGGGCTCCTTGGCGCCCAACTCCAACACTTAGGCTCCTTGGCACCCAATTCCAGCACTTGGGCTCCTTGGCACCCAATTCCATCACTTGGGCTTCTTGGCACCCAACTTAAGCACTTGGGCTCCTTGGTGCCCAACTTTGGCACGTGGGCTCCTTGGCGCCCAGTTTTGGTACTTCGGCTCCTTGGTGCCCAATTGGGGTATCTACACTATTCTTCAGAAAAAAGTTTTGTTCTACAAGTTGCCCGCCACTATAGTCTCTCCGTCTCAGAGAGATATGACTTGCAAAATACAATTATGAGAAGCAAGGAAATGAAGAAAAATTACGAGAAGTTTGTGTGAACATGGATGCTATGATCTTGGAAGTGTTGCTTCGGATTTTCGTAAGAGGAGAGGGATGCTTAGAATGTTGAGCTTCAAGTCAAGAATTGATGGGTAGTCACCTTAATATAAAGGGGTGAGTACATGAATGCCTGAATAATGTGAGTCACCTTAGTGTCCATATGATTTGGTCGCCCAGGAGGAGTTGGTAGTCACCAAAGCTCATGATTGGTAGCATCTCTCGAGAAGCTTGTAATTGGTAGTCGCCCAAGTAGGATGGTAGTCACCCAGGGTGATGGTAGTCTCCCAGTGTTAAGGTCATATTGGTAGTCACCTATGATGAGGTAGAGGCCTAAGTGAAGAAATATGGAGATGGTAGTTGCCATGATGTGGGAAGAAGGTTGGAAATGGTAGTCGCCCATGATGATTGAAGAGAGAGGTAGGTAGGTGGAAGAGGAAGTGGTGGTCACCAAGAGAGGTAGATAAAGGGGTGAGTTGGTCACCCAAGTTCGGTAGGTGGTCACCCAAGTTAGATAAGTAGTCACCTAGGTGCTGAGAGTGAGTGATGTGCTCAGAGTGAATGAGGGTGGGGGTTGCCTAGTTGCATAAGAGATGAGTGAAGGTAGAGGTAGCTTAAGTGCAGGAGTGAGTGAGTGAGGGTGGTCGCCCAAGTTAGGGGCAGAGTTGTAGGGGTGGTCGCTTAGGTGCATGAGGGGATGAGTGAAGATTGTAATCACCTAGGCACATGAGCAAAGCTAGGGATGGTCGCTGAGATACATGAGGGAAGGTGGAGGGATGGTTGCCCAAGTGCATGAGGGGAGGAGTGGAGGGATGGTCGCCCAAGTTAGTGGCAAATTTGGAGTGGTCGCCCAGGGTGTATGAGGGGAGGAGTGGAGGGGTGGTTGCCCAAGTTAGTGACAAATTTGGAGGAGTGGTTGCCCAGGGTGTTGGAAGCATGGAGGGTGATTCGGTAGACGCCCAAGGTGCTTATCTGCTCAAGAGGTGAGGTTGGAGGTAGCCACGTGCAGGAAGAGTGAGTGAGTGTGAGTGAGTGAAGTTGAGTGAGTGAAGGTGAGTGAGTGACCCAAGTTGGTCTCCCAAGTGGGTTGGTCGTCCAAGTTCGGTAGGAGGTTGCCCTCAGAGGTAGTGAGGTGCTTAGAGTGTATGAGGGTGGAGGATGATTAGTTGCATAAGAGGTGAGTGAAGGTGGAGGGGTGGTCACCCAGGGAGTGGTCGCCTAGGTGGAGGGATGTTCGCCCATGTGGAGAGGGAGGTGGAGGGGTGGTCGCCCAGGGTGCTAGAAGGATGAAGGGTGATTCGGTAGACGTCGAGGAGTGTAGGAGTTGATAAGGGTGCTAGAAGGAGTGAGAGTGGAAATTGGTTATCTGCATAAGAGGTGAAGGGAGGTGTAGCTCCTAGGTACAAAAGGAGTGAATGGGGTGGGGTTGGCCTAGTTGCATGAGAGGTGTGAAGGTGAGTAGTGGTCACTTAGATGGAGGGTGGAGGGTTGGTCTATGTATACAGGAAAGTGTAGGGGCGATTTCTTCTGAGTAGAGAGTGGAGGGAGGTCGCTCAGGGTGCATGAGGGGGAAAGAGAGTAAGGGTTGGTTGCCCAAAGATGAGTGTAGGAGTGGTAGGGGTGCTAGAAGGAGTGAGAGTGGAAATAGCTTTTTTGTGTAAGAAGTGAGTGAAGTTGGCTCTAGTTTAGGTGCAAGAAGAGTCAGTGGGTGTGAGTGAGTGAAGCTAATGGAATGAAGGTGAATGAATTCCCTAAGATGGTCGCCCAATTTGGTTGGAGGTCGCCTTAAGAAGAAGTGAGGAAGAGTGAGTGAGTGTGAGTGAGTGTGAGTGAGTGAATCTAATTGAGTGAAGGTGAGTGAAAGACCTATGTTGGTCGCCCAATTCGGTTGGAGGTTGCCTTAAGAGGAAGTGAGGTGCTCAGAGCGAATGAATGAAGGTGAAGCTGCCTAGTGGCATAAGTGTTGAGTGAATGTGGACGGGTGGTCGCCTAGGGAGTGATCGCTTAGGTGGAGGGTGGAGGGATGGTCGCCCATGTGTGGAGGTAGGTGGGGAGTTGTTGCCCAAGGTGCTAGAAGGATGGGTGGTCGCCCAGGGTGCTAGAAGGATGGAGGTCGTTCGGTAGATGCCATGCTTGAGGTGCTTATCTAAGGTGGTCGCCCAATTTGGTTGGAGGTCACCTTGAGAAGAATCGAGGAAGAGTGAGTGAGTGTGAGTGAGTTAAGCTCTCTGGAGTGAGTAAATGACCTAAGGTGGTCGCCCATGGTGCATGAAAGGAGGAGGTAGTGAGGGTTGGTCGCCCAAGGAGGAGCGTAGAGGTTGGTAGGGGGGCTAGAAGGATTGAGAGGGGACTACCAAAAAGAGGTGAATGGAGTGGGGTTGGTATTGCATAAGAGGTTAGTGAAGGTGAGGAATGGTCACTGAGGGTGAATGAGAGGATGAGTGGAGGGTGGTCGCCAAATTGTGTGGAAAAAGGTATAGGGTTGGTCGCCCATGTTCTAGAAGGATGGGGGTGATGGTGTCTGGAGAGTGGTCGCCCAGGAAGCTAGAAGGATGAAGAAGGATGGAGATTGATATGGTGAATGCCTAGGAGGCGTGTAGCATTTGCTAGGAGTGCTAGGAAGAGTGAGGGTTGAAATTGTAGGATTTGGTAGGAGCGCTAGGAAGAGTGAGTTTTGAAATTCCTTATTTGCAGTAGAGATAAGTGGAGGTGAGAAGTGAATGAGGGTGGTCGCCTAAGGTGAGAAGTGAATGAGGGTGGTCGCTGTAGAACAAATTTTTGAAGGACAGAGTAAAGGATGGCACCAAGGGACCAAATATCAAACTGGGCGCCAAGACGTCCAAAATCTGGAGTTGGGCGCCAAGACGTCCAAAATCTGAAGTTGGGCACCAAGACGTCCAAAATCTGGAGTTGGGCACCAAGACATCCAAAATCTGGAGTTGGGCGCCAAGACGTCCAAAATCTTGGAGTTGGGCACCAAGACGTCTAGATGGTAGAGTTGGGCGACTCCATGCCAAAGGCATGTCCAGACAAGCATGCCTGACAAGGCGGCCAAGTGGGGCCAGGCCACTCATCATTACACGACAAAGTCTGGTACTGGCGGCGGCCAGGCTGACAAATGAAACCACCTAGTGCATTAACTTCCCATTACTCCCATGTAACAGACTTCCCTATTGTACTGGTTCCTCACCTCTCTCCTATAAAAAGGGGGAACCTCAAGAGAGAAAGGGTGACAGATGATATACGATAGGAGATAGAGCATGTAGTGCACACTACGGAGAATATAGCGGAGAGTGAGGGCTAGTAGATGGTTGAATCCTGCTCATGTGATTTACTTATGCTGCTTATGTTCTTTGCTGATGCCACTTATGTCAGAATACTTGGGGGTTGTATTCAGTTGTTTGTTTTGTGATTGAATGATAAGTAGTATGCTTAGCTGTGGTATGATTAGCTAATGACTCGTATTCAGATTGTGTTCCATTTGGCTTTCTAGTTAGTGTGGTCTCATGCTCTATTCTTCTCCATGCTTGCTGTTGCTGTGTCTCTTTCTTCTAAGTGTAGTTCCATTGACGTCTCTTTCTTCTAAGTGTAGTTCCATTGACGATATGGAAGCTTGGGGATATTTATCTATCATGGTAAGCTGCTTAAATGTGTTCATGGGTTTACATATGCTCTAGGAGTAGTGCATTTTGCATTCCCTGCACCCACAGACTTACTTCACCACCTACAAGTGAAAATTTGGCACGCACGGTGGGACAGGGCTTCTGGAGATTTCCTTTTCCTTGAGAAATCACTTACAATTGAGTACCCTTCTTCTTGAGAAATCACTTAGGGTTGAGTGCCCAGGGCCACCTCTCCTCCTTCTCCCCTTCCTAACTTCTTGGGCGACTATTCCTCATCCTCCTCCTTAATTTCTGGGGCGACTACTCCTCCTCCCTTGGAGTATTGGGCGACGGCTCCTCCTCTTTTGGCTTCCTAGGCGACCCTCATCCTCCTCCTTCTTGGCTTCTTGGGCACCTACTCCTCATCCTCTCTTGGCTTCTTGGCTTGGGCGACACTCCTCCTCCTCCCCCTTCCTAATTTCTTGGGCGACTACTCCTCCTCATCCTCCTTCTTGGCTTCTTGGGCGCCTACTCCTCCTTCCCCACTGGAGCAACCTCTTCTTGGGCGAAGAATCCTCCGGGGCGACCTCTTCATTGGGGCGACTTCCTCCATCAGAAGTAGTTCCAAAGATGGTCCGTGACCCACACCAGAGCTAGCAAAGAGAAGCAGTTAAGCCCTAAGAAGACACCAATCAAAAGTTACCACAGAAGAAGGCCAGATCCTTACCTAACACCCATCAGAAGTCTATCTTCCTCAAGCCTAGCTTCTAGAATAGAAGGGTTAGACGACAAGGCTAAAACTCAAAAGACATTATCTCAAGACAATCTTCTTAATAAGGTTATGGCTGAGGAACTTTCAGCTCTTCTGTCAAGGATCAATATTAGATTTTTTTCATTTCATGGTGGTGCTCAATGGGTAGGGGTGGCTCAGTCCTCCTTGTTAGGACAACCACCCTTACCATCCACTACAACACCTCCTGTAACAACTTTTTACACCAATCAAGGACCTCAACGGCAAGAAAATAGGCCTCGTCAAAACCGACCACCTAGGCCTATAATGTGTTACAGATGTGGGGAGTATGGACACTTCCAAAGTAAATGTTCACTTCCTGAAGATGCCCAATATCTACTAACGAGGGCAATGTAGACTCTCCAAGTGCCCGAGTAGTCCAACTTGAGGAACTTCTCGGAGTAATGACTAGGGCACAAAAGCATAAGGCAGCTTTGAAAGATGTTGCCAAAGAAGCAACAGATTCAACAAAGAACAAGGGAAAAAGGACCATGGGGCATGAACCTTCTGAGGGAGGCAACCACCAACAAGATAAGGAGAAAATCTCACTGGGAAGAGTAGGAAGAAATGAAGATACTAATGAGCAAGTTATTGACAAAGCTTATGCAGTATCTAAGGAGGACCTAAGGCAATTTCAGAATGGATCTACTTCAAGGAACAATCAAGAAGGCTTTCCCACTGCAGTTCAAGTCTTGTAGAGCACCTACCAACAGGTATCTTTATATAACTTGTTAGCTATGAGTCCTGGATTCAGAGGAGAAGTAATGGCTGCCATAAATGGGTTAGACCCTGGCACCATATTAAGTGGCGGGCAAGGCTTGCCGCTTCACTTCTCTAATTTCTCAACAAATACCTATACCCTCAACTTATAGCTCATAACCATCTAGGATGGCACCTCTTACTGATTACAAAAGCCCTAGACTAACTGTAAGTATCAAGGGAACTCCTCTGGTAGGAGTGATAGTTGATGGGGGATCTGGTATTAATCTGATGCCTGAGTACACAATGACATTGCTAAATCTGAAACCAACTAAGGATGCTCATTTTACAGTATCATTGGCAGACCAAAGCAAGGTAAGCCCACTAGGCATAGTGGAAAAGGTTGAAGTCGTCATCCATAAGCTAAAATTTGTGTTGGATTTTGTGGTAATAACACTCCCAAAGGTGAAGGGAGGATTTCCTCTTTTGATAGGAAGCCCATGGCTTCGCCACAGTAAAGCGGTACATGACTGGGGTAGTGACACCTTATGGGTGGCCGGACCAAACAAGGTAATGAGACAACTTCAGATGGAAGGAGGAACGGATGAAGCCTTGGGTACTTCTCAAGTTGTTCTCCATCCAGAGCAACCTGCAGAGGAAGGCAAGGAAGATAACAATGGAGAAGACAAACAGCAAACTATACAAGAAGGAGCAAACATTTGGGCCACACCTCCTCCACCATGGGTTCTCGAAGATAGGACGCCTTCACCTCCCTCGGCATCTCCACCTCCTAATTCAAGTTGGGCGTCTAGACCTCCTAATCCAAATTGGGCGCCTACTCCACCTCCAAACAGTGGGGCGACTCCACCTCCTATTTGGGTGCTTGCTCCACCTCCAAACAGTGGGGCGACTCCACCTCCTATTTGGGGGCCTCCTCCACCTCCAAACAGTTGGGCGACTCCACCTCCTAGTCCAAGTTGGGCGCCTCCGCCTCCAAGTAGTTGGGTCACTCCAAAGGCTTGGGCTCCATACTCTGCTCAAGGGCCTCCACACTGGGCACCTGAATGGGCAGCTTATCCTCCATCTTGGGCTACCCCTACAATTGGCTGGGCAGCCCAATGGGCATCTGGGAAGCCTCACACAGAGCCATATAAAACAACATCACCTGACATCAAGGAAGAAGTTGATATAGGAGAAGAAATATCTAATGAAGATCTAGGCGACATCGTGGATTGGATTGAGGAGACCAATAATGTTTCATGCTTTACAATAGCAATCAAGGAAAAAGAAGAAGAAGAACCTACTCTGGTGGAGTCTCTGGTATTAGGAGAACCAGCTAAAGATTTCCGAAGAGGTAAAGTTTTGAAAGGAGTTGAAGGAAGAAAAGGGATTGAAGCAAGCCAAACAGAAGAAGAACTAGTAGAAAGCATTTTCCCAGTAATGGAAGTCCCAATAGGATGGACACAGGAAAAGACCCAGGAAATCACCATCAATGATAGTCCAACATTCACCAAGCAGATGTTGTTTAAGGACGAGGAAGAGGCAATTTTGGAGCCAGTTAAAGAAGTCAACTTAGGGGAAGAAGAGAATCCACAAAATCTTCTACTCGCAAGTTGGTTGTGGGACCACCCTCTTCTTCTCACAGAGGTAATAACATTCATGAATAATTTTAAAGATGTATTTACATGGAGTTACAAGGATTTGACAGGAATACCAAAAGAACTGGGAATACACACTATTCCTCTAGTGGCAGAAGCTCGGCCAATTAGAGGAAAAATGTATAGGCTAAATCCCAAATATCCAGAAGCAATCAAGAAGGAAATCCAAAAAATGGAGGAAGCAGGTATCATAGTTCCTGTGGAGCATTCAGAATGGTTGTCCTCTATGGTCATAGCACCTAAGAAGCAACCTAATAAAATCAGGGTTTGTGTGGATTTCCGAGCGTTAAATAAGGTAACCATCCCTGACGGGTTTCCCACCCCCTTTTCTGAACAAGTGATTGAAGATGTGGAAGGACATGTGTTGTACAGTTTCATGGATGGTTTCAGTGGATATAATCAACTGGAAATCCATCCTGAAGATCAACCAAAAACAGCCTTTGTAACTCCTTGGGGAACCTATATCTACACCAAAAAGGCTTTCGGCCTTAGAAATGCACCAGCCACTTTTAATAGGACAGTATATCTGATCTTCAACAAGTTGCTCCTAAAATTCTTAAGAATTTTCATGGATGACTTTTCAGCCTTCTCTGGAGCAGCCTGCACCACTGCAGTAGAAAATGTGCCAGAACATTTGAAGCAATTAGAACAAGTATTCCAACGTTGTAGAGAGACAGGTTTGAAACCTAACCCTAACAAATGTCATTTTCTGGTAACCCAAGGTACCTTGTTAGGACATGTGGTCTCTGCTAAAGGGATGACTCCAGATCCAGATAAGGTAATGTCAATTCTTAAGCTTCCAAGACCTATAAATGCCAAAGAGGTCCAAAGCTTCTTGGGGCACACAGGATATCACCGCAAGTTTATACGCAAGTATGCAGAGGCAGCACAACCACTTTCATGACTTACGAGTAAAAGTTTTCCTTTTCAATGGTTTGAAGAAGACGAATCAGCATTCACTTATCTAAAACAAAGGTTGGCATCTGCACCTATACTCATCTCACCAGATTGGTCTAAAACATTCCACGTGCATGTAGATGCAAGTTTGTATGCAGTAGGAGCTATACTAACTCAACCAAGCGAAGTACACAAATTAGATCAACCCATTCATTACGCGAGTAGGCTCCTCTCAAAAGCCGAGAAGAACTATAGCACCACAAAAAGAGAAGCATTGGCTATTGTATTTACCCTCAAGAAATTCAGGCACTATTTATTAGGCACTACATTCACAGTGATTACGGATCATCAAGCTTTGAAATATTTGTTGAATAAGCCACAAGTTGCAGGAAGAGTATGGAGATGGTTGCTTCTCTTCCAAGAATTCGACTTTGAAATTGTACAGAGAAGCGGTAGGCAACATGTCATTGCAGACCACCTCTCTCGCATCAGGCATCCAAGGCAAGCAACAAAGGGAGTAGAAGATGATTTCCCAGACAACCAAATCTACAAGGTAAATATAGCACCTACTTGGTATGATGATTTAACTCTGCTCCTCGGAAAAGGTCAATTTCGTACTGGGTCTACTCCATTGGAAAAGCGTAGACGACTCCTAAAGAGTAAGAATTTCATGATGGCAAAAGATACCCTCTATAAGGTTGGTCCTGATGGGATGTACAGAAGGTGTCTTCAACCACATGAAACTGAAATTGTTCTTCAATTGGCACATGAGGGTAAGTCTAGTGGTCATTTTCCTGGACATATCACTGCATTGAGGATACTCCAAAGTGGCCTGTGGTGGCCGTATCTCTTCAGAGATGCCACTAAATTTGCCAAGGCATGTGATGTTTGTCAACGATGTGCGCCCAAACCAACACGACAAAGGAACCAACCTCTTAATATCTCTGTAGCTTGGGAACCCTTTGAGCATTGGGGAATAGACTTTGTTGGCCCTATTTTCCCCGTAGCACAAGGTTCAGGTGCAAAGTATCTTCTAGTAGCGACGGATTATGCCACTAAGTGGGCTGAAGTCATAGCCAGTAAGGAGTGTACTGCTGAAACGGTAGCCAACTTCTTGTATAATTACATCTTTTGCAGATATGGATGCCCAATAGAGGTCACAACAGATCAAGGATCCCATTTCATCAACAAGGTGCTGACTTTGATTTTTGAAAAGTATCAAATATTCCATAAGAAGTCCCGTGCATACTACCCAAGGGCAAATGGGCAGGCAGAGAGCACAAATAAGGTCCTCATGCTCTTACTAAGAAAAACATGCTTACAGTTTCCTAATACATGGGGCCAGGCATATCTTGGAACCTTGTGGGCCTACAGAACTTCTTTCAAAGCCACAACAAGACATACTCCATTTGAGTTAGTGTATGGAATACAAGCCATTGCTCCTTTTGAGTTCTTGCATGGCTCCAACCGCGTGGGAACCAATCAAATTCCTGGATTTACTAGTGCTCTCTCAGCCAACATTGTGAGGCTACAACTTCTTGAAGAAAAGAGAAAGATAGGCAATGATACTCTAGTGACAGTACAGGAAAAAAGAAAACAGAATCATGATGCACACCTCTCGAAATCAAAAATTAAGGAGGGGAACTTAGTTTTGCTGTACCACCCGCGACTATTTGAGAAGAAGGCTAAGAAGAAGTTGATGTCGAGATGGAACGGACCTTTTAGGGTCATACGCACACTTCCAAAAGGGGCAGTACAAATCTCCATGTTGACGGGCTCAATACTACCCCTAGTCAATGAATCTAAGCTAAAACCCTATATAGAAGGATAGGGAAGCAGGAATTGCCATGTATATAATGTATATACCTTTATGTTGTTCCCTATTAGCTTATGTCATTTCCTTATCTAGATATTGGATTTTTCTCATCTATCTTCTTCACATATCTCATTCCTATTTATCTACGTCCACCACTATCATTTTCCTCTCATAGGATTGTACTTATTAATTCTCTTCCCCTTTTCCTTCTAATGCAACCTCTCTAGGCCAAGAATGGCAATGGATCATCTCGGACCACTTACCTGGGCGACCCCTCCTCCTTGGCGACCTACTTCCCAACTCCCCATTGGGCGACCCTCCTCCCTCTCAACCTCTATGGCCAACTTGGGCGACCCTCCTCCCACTCAACCTCTATGGCCAACTTGGGCGACCATCCTCCTTCTCAACCTCTATGGCCAACTTGGGCGACCCTCCTCCCACTCAACCTCTATGGCCAACTTGGGCGACCCTCCTCCCTCTCAACCTCTATGGCCAACTTGGGCGACCCTCCTCCCACTCAACCTCTATGGCCAACTTGGGCGACCCTCCTCCCTCTCAACCTCTATGGCCAACTTGGGCGACCCTCCTCCCTCTCAACCTCTATGACCAACTTGGGCGACCCTCCTCCCACTCAACCTCTATGGCCAACTTGGGCGACCATCCTCCCTCTCAACCTCTATGGCCAACTTGGGCGACCCTCCTCCCACTCAACCTCTATGGCCAACTTGGGCGACCCTCCTCCCTCTCAACCTCTATGGCCAACTTGGGCGACCCACCTCCTCTCCTCCTTCCTCTCAACATGGGCGACCCCTCCTCCACTTTCACCTTGGCCCTTCCTTGGGCGACCTCACCTCCTCTCCTCCTTTCTCTCAACATGGGCAACCTCTCCTCCACTTTCACCTTGGCCTCACCTCCCCCTCTCCTCCTTTCTCTCAACATGGGCGACCTCTCCTCCACTTTCACCTTGGCCTTTCCTTGGGCGACCTCACCTCCTCCTCTCCTCCTTTCTCTCAACATGGGCGACCTCTCCTCCACTTTCACCTTGGCCCTTCCTTGGGCGACCTCACCTCCTCCTCTCCTCCTTTCTCTCAACATGGGCGACCTCTCCTCCACTTTCACCTTGGCCCTTCCTTGGGCGACCTCACCTCCTCCTCTCCTCCTTTCTCTCAACATGGGCGACCTCTCCTCCACTTTCACCTTGGCCTCACCCCCTCCTCTCCTCCTTTCTCTCAACATGGGCACCTCTCCTCCACTTTCACCTTGGCCCTTCCTTGGGCGACCTCACCTCCTCCTCTCCTCCTTTCTCTCAACATGGGCGACCTCTCCTCCACTTTCACCTTGGCCCTTCCTTGGGCGACCTCACCTCCTCCTCTCCTCCTTTCTCTCAACATGGGCAACCTCTCCTCCACTTTCACCTTGGCCCTTCCTTGGGCGACCTCACCTCCTCCTCTCCTCCTTTCTCTCAACATGGGCGACCTCTCCTCCACTTTCACCTTGGCCCTTCCTTGGGCGACCTCACCTCCTCCTCTCCTCCTTTCTCTCAACATGGGCGACCTCTCCACCTCCCCTCACCCTCAATTGGGCGACCTCTCCAAGTCCCCTCATCCTCAATTGGGCGACCTCTCCCTTCATCCTCAATTAGAGACCTCTCCAACTCCTATCTC